>VXBB01011471.1:208902-356042 GCA_013399915.1 Illadopsis cleaveri
CGTCCCCTTCCAAATTCTTGTGCACCCCCAGCCTACTTGCTGGTGAGATGGGGTGAGAAGCAGGAAAGGCCTTGAGGCTGTGCAAACATGGCTTAGCAGTAACTAAAACATCCCTGTGTTATCAACACTGTTTCCAGCAAAATCCCAAACACAGCCCCATACTAGCTACTCTGAATCAAATTAACTCTACCCCAGCCAAAAGCAGCCCAGGTTATAGCATATGACACCTGCGGGAATGGGTCTTTACCATTTTTACTGTAGTCACAGGATCACATATGAAAACATTATCATTTCCCTAAAGAAGCATTTTAGTTTTAGAAGCCTAAGCACTGCACAACATTATTTTAACAATTCCTCTGGTTGCCTTTGGCTTTCTAATTACAACATCTGTTGGTGCCATATTAATATAGAAGCAAACTTCAGTCTATGCAATTGTTCTTTCAAACCAAAACAATCTTTATTTTCTATTTTATCATTTGGGCAACTTTTTAATAAGGGAGCATATATGTTGTGAATGTATACATAATTGCAGCCAGTCAATATTGACAGTTTAAAGTCATCCTTTGGGTAAGTGTTCATCAGGAGTTGGATACAATTCAGTCTGCTGGAAACAAGAAAGAAAAGTCTGTACGATTTTCTCCTAATCAGTCGGATTTTAGCAGCGGCTGGAGCTTGATGTGTGAATGAATTCTGCATGTGGCATTTGTTTAAATCTACCCTATCTGTTAAAATCAGTGAAAATTCTCCTGTTGCCTTCAGTGCATTGAGACTCATGTGAGTTGGCAGCAGATTTGTGCAGGCAGATCCTGTGCTTGTCCACCCAAATGGACACCTTACTGAGCATCCACAGGGACTCCCATGCCACTGTGGTGGACATGGCATGGGCAGATCTGATGTTCTGTGAGGGGGAAAAGTGGATTTTTGGCAAAACAGAAACAGTCCATCTGGGATTAGAATGAATTAGAATCTTCTGTGTGTGTCTGCTAGGTATGACAGCCAGTGAAAGGTCCTGTTCCTTGACAAACTCCTGATCTGTGAATGGGGTGAATGCCACTTGTTTACATGCTAACTCATAATGGGTAGTTGGGGAGGGAGGGAAAAGGGAAAGGAGATTCACACATCTCTAGGCACCAGAATTAGTCAGCACATCTTCCTGAGCATGCTCTGCAAGTGCTGGTGAGAGCAGTACTTCCCTAGGAAACAGGCAATAAATTCATGGGAGGTGTGTAGAGCAGCAGTTTAATATTGTGCAGTGAATTGTCCTCTGGAAAAGCTTGCTTCTATAGAGAGCACCTGGGGAAATTAGCTAGTTCATTTGAGCTAGGGAAGGCAGATGCCTAGACCTTGGATATCCCACACTCTTCTTCATTCCTCTCCTATTCCTTCCAGCTAACCTTCTTACCTACCACTGTCTGTCCTGCTCCTGCCTGCATCATTTAAATGGCTTTTCCTTCTGCCCTGTGAATTTGCCAAGGTACTGTGATAGTTTGTATATGGGAGCTACTGGATGTCCAGTTCCAAATGTATGTATTGTTTAACCAGGTGTCAAACTCACCAATAAAATACTGGAACTCTTAATCATTCTTTTTTGTTCCCTTTGTCCTTCGTTAGCAGTTCCTGTTGCCTGTGCTGAAAGTGACTCTGTCCCAACTGAGGACATTCCTCAAGGCCTGTGAAATCCTGTCAGGGTCTACAGGCTGTGATAGTATCCTAAAGACTTCAGCTGCCTCCTTCTCCTGTTTCAAAGTTCTGAGTACAGGTGTGCTAGGATTTGTGACCTTACCTCACCTTATGAGCTCTCCCACAAAATTCCTGTCCTTTCTGTGCCATCTGACGCTTACCCAAGAGTATTGGCAAGTCTAAGTCTTGCTGTACACTTCCAGTTTCCCATTCACAACAACCTGGTGTATTTGAGCAATCTTATTGAATGTGCTAGGTAGAATCTAAAACAAGTATTGAAATGGATTTTCTTGGGGTTTAAATAAACTGCTTTCTGTTAGCAGAAATGCCAAGGGTTTTTCAGGTAACATTTGATATAGCCTGAACCCAAGCAATTTTAGAGATACAGAGGTATGGAAAGGCAAGTATAAGATGAGCCATGAGCAGTTCATATATTTTGTTCTTTAGATGTAGCTGATTTTCTACTTATTCTGCTGGAAATCATCCTACTCCTGT
This sequence comes from Illadopsis cleaveri, assembly GCA_013399915.1. Classification (NCBI taxonomy): domain Eukaryota; kingdom Metazoa; phylum Chordata; class Aves; order Passeriformes; family Timaliidae; genus Illadopsis; species Illadopsis cleaveri. The sequence goes on from VXBB01011471.1 coordinate 211,078, forward strand.
GGAACATTCTAGGAATTCCTAGAAACCTTAATAACTGCCTGATGCTGTGAGTTTTCCTGGGAAGTACTATGATACACAATGCTCCCATGTGGAGGAGAGATGTTCCTATCCTGAGAGAGGCTGGAGATTGACTCTGGCAAATGAGAAGTATGGAGTCACTAACTGCAGCAAGCTAGCTGAAACCTGGAAAAAGTGGTTGGATCCAAAGTCCTTCTCAGAGGTCTAGAGGTCATGGGAATGGAAAATTTCTGAAAAGCAAAGAAACTAGATGTTGGTGTGTGGAGCTGGAAAGCTGTGCAAGAAGTTCTGGCTGAGATGGAGAGATGGGTATCATTCTGGGATCAACCCAAGAACTTGTTCTGTATGTCCTGGGAACAGGGTCTAATTTACCTGTGTGATTACTTAGGATTATCAGGAACAGTATGGGAACATGGGAGGCAGGATCAGTGGAAAGGCAAAGAGTACCAGAGGACACCACAGAAACTGCTTGAGCTGGGATTATTTATGAGGAGGATGTTATTGGAATCTTCCCCTGAGCAGATCAGGGAGACAAGAAAGAGGGAAGGCAAAGAAGGGTTGGCATCTCTGCAGACTGGGGCTGCTTTTCAAATAGTCCTACTGCATCAAAACCAGCTTTTTAAAATGAATAGCATGTATGGCATCTGAGTAAAACTTCAGGGCTGAGTTGGGATTGCAGCTCCTCCAGCAAGTTTGCAGAGGGGTCAAGGTGGTGAAGACCAAACTGTACGTCTATTTTTAGCTGTCATTCAAGATGTTCGATTCCTTTGGGTTGGCAGTATGATCCAGGGCCTTGGACATCCTCACGGTTTGCTGGTGAGTGATGCACCAGAGGGAAACTGGCAGCACTATGTGCTGATGTAATTCATGCAGTAGCACTTACTGCTCCCCAAGGCGTTTAGTGTGCTCTGTGCAACAGTAATAAAACAAAACACTAGGAAGCTAAGGATCTCCAGTAAAATAATAACTCTAGGTTTTTGACAGAGATAGAGAGATATTTGGTTAGCCTTAAGTGCTGTAAGGTGGTATTTGTAGAGGCTGAATTAAATAAGTTTACAAGACTCTGTTGAGAAACCCATCAGAATTTTTGTTTAAAGGGATGTAGCAGAGGTATTATCAGTAGCAGACTTCATCTCTAAGCCAGAAGGACCAATCCCTGAGATGGGAAGACAGATGTCCATGCAGTATAATTTGGTTCAATACAAAACACTGGAGCCAGCTCTGGCCAAGATGCCTCTGTTACCACAAGGGCTGGCCTGCAAGGTGATTTTATCTGAGCAGATGTGCATAGCTTCTCAGTAGAGCTGGGAGGCCCAAGTGGAGCACTGGGCTAACTCATGTAAACATGTAAACACACCCACAGCTCAGCCTGAAGCACACCTTTGGCTCCTGGCCTTACCAGGACTTCCTCCAGTTTACACTTACCTTTGGGGCTGCAAAGGGAACAGATACACAGCTTCCAACCTGTGCTTTCTGCTTGCCTGGTGACCCAACCTGATTAAAACAGATAGCTTCTTTCTCACCCTTGAACAAGACGTAAGAGACAGGGCTGCTGCATTGTGATGGTAACAAAGCTGCAGGGACCATTGTGGTGTTACCAGTTTCAAATCTCCAGGTATAGTGCTTGTCTTCCACATCTTGGCAATAAACACACCTTACTGGAGCCCAGCTGCATACAGATCAATAAGCAGAGAAATTTCAAACTAATTTAAGTGAAATTACCATAATCAGAAGCTCTGAATACTAGCCTACAGACTTGTATGCTAGAAGTTATAAAAATAAATGTGTCCTGATCTAATAAAAATCACTTAGTCTGGGTTACTACTTCAAAAAACTTTGCTAAAACTTCTTACTCAAGGAATTTTAGATCATGTGTGTGAGCTGTCTTCCTGATTTAGCTTCTGCTGCTGGTACAACCTGCCTTCCAGAGTTCCTATTTACCACGCCTGGTGTTTTGTGCCATCCTGCCTGACCTCCAGTGAGTCATCCCTTTTCCCTAATAAAAGTCAACATACAAAGAATCCAGTAACATGTCTCTAAAATGGCTAGATTGCCTCAAGATAGTGAAAAAGTAGTTCATGAATTAGGGCTTTCTGATGTTTTGTGCATGGGTGTTATTTGAGTAACAAATAAGTTAAAATAATTTTAAAATGCTAGGTTAATTATTAGCAGAAAGTCAAGATAAACTTGACAGATTAACAATAATAATAACAGTAATAATAACAGTAGTAACAATAAAAATAACAATAGCAATAATAATATTGCCTGAAATTATGTCTCCTTGTGAATATTCTGTCTTTTGGGAGTTGTAAAACACCCCAGAAACAGATAGGATAAAGCTCTGTATTAGTAGAAAGCAGTGGGTGAACCATTAGCTCTTCTTTTTTCTTACATAACTCAAATGTTGTCTGCAATTCAAATATAGTTCTAATTAAAATAGTCTCTTCATATTATTTGGGAAGAACCACTTTGGCAGCATTTGGGCTTTTTGTTTGATGCCAGGATTTATCGCTGGTGTCCCAGTCTGAGTAGGTAGCAATATCCTCCTTCTGTATGACTCTTCAAGGAGCTGCTTATATCTGTTGTCTCTCTCTTCCTCTCACCTACATCAAGGGCTCCTCCACCTTTTAGAAACTATGCAATTCCCTTGTAAGTTGTCATCTCTCCTTTTTTCTGGCCTTTATTATAAGCAGTACTTGCAGTTAACATGGCTTTGCAAAGACTTGGTGAGTTTTTAAACTAATCAATATCCCATTTCTCAGTTTCCTCTGATGTGAGCTTTCATTTTATGAATTCCACTGCTGGTGGATTTCTTATTGCTTTCAGTAGTTTTAAACCTTTTTCCTTCTAGTATGGAAGCAAAATACACATTTATTATAGAAAAAGACTGAATCCTGACATTATCCTGTCACTGACTGTACATGCATTTTAATATTGCATATTTTTGCATATAGGAATTGTTTTAATTCCTAATTTTGTTCACATAGACAGTGTTCATGTTTAGACCTTTTACTATGCTGAAACCCATTTGTCTCCAGATTTCAACGTTATAGAAATTTCTTTAAGAACTGTTAAGATGGGGAGTTACAAATGACTTATCATCATCTTTATCTTATTTTGACCTATGGTAAAATCCAAACTATTTATGTTCCTGTTTCTACCTGTATGGCTTGATCTTGCCTGCTAGTCCAGCTGCATTGAACTGAGACAGGATGGGTTTATATGTGGGTCTTTGAGCACACCTTGCCTCTCACCAGGCATGCCTTTTGCTTTGCACAGTGTAATCCACCTCTACTGCAAACCTGCTGTGTTCTAACGTTTGCTTCTCTTGTAATGGCATATCCTGCTGTTGTACCCTCACCTCTGTGGGCTCATGAGACTGTTGCTCATATCTGCTTTATTACAGATACCTGTTTTATTACATGACCATGTAGGTCATAACTGCACACCAGAACACTCCTGTGTGCTGTTTATATCTTGTTTTTCTGTGTTAAATTATCAGCCATTAGAGCTTTCTCTACATTTGCTTTTGAGCTTGATTTTATTAGGAGCTCATCTTTCAGTCTGTCATCCCAGTCTGCCAAGGCAGTCATTGTCAGCTATAGCCAGGTTACATGAGCATGAATCATTTTGGAATGTCCTTGATTTCACTCATCAGAGTGAAAATAATGGGCTTTGTATAGCTGAAGCAGTGGGCCCAAGCTTTTTTTTTTTTTCATTCTATGCCTTATTTCTGTTGCTTCCAAATCCTTTTGCAGGCACAATCCTGTCAGAAATTCAGCCCTGTGCGTGGCAGGGTGTAGCTGTGGTGTTTTAGAGTGCAATTTGGCACACACTTGGGCAGGCCCACCAAGCATCTACTGCTTGTCCCTGCCAAGCTGCCTCTATGCAACTGTGGCACTTCCATCTTCTACTGCTTTACCTGTTGAGATTCCTCCAGATGTGCTGTGCTGCTGCCATTGCTGCACCCCCTTTTCCAGTGTTTGAAGGTGTGGCCCTGAGCTGATTAGTAAGAGGATCAAGAGAGGGCTGTAAAGAAAGGAAGAGGCAGCAGTAATTCTCCGCCCAAAATCTGGCTAACAGCAGGAGGGCTGGAGCCTCTTGTGGAGAGAGGAGGGAGAAGGCTGAGCAGTCACTCTCAGTCACCACTTCACCAGCACCTCCACAAGGCAGAAAGGTGGACTCAGTGGTGCAGCCTCACATTCCAAGCTGTTGATCTCCTTCTTGATGTCCTACCAGAAGTGGTTTCAAAGGGGCCAAATGTCCGTGAAGGTGATTGACAGCAGTCACAAAGGGAAACTTGGTGGACGAAGGCTCCCTTTGTCTCTTACCTTGAACACACTTTCCTCAAATATACCTTGCTTTCTTTTGAATTGTAGCAAAGAGCCACATTCCTTTTAGCATCCATTTCAAGAGGTTTCTTCTTGCCAGCCCAGAGCACTATCTGGGTTTTGGAAACAAGGTGAGATAGGAGAGCTGCACAAAGTGAGGTCCAGCACCATGCCCGCCTTTTAGTGCTCTATATGGGAGTTGTGCCTCACTGTGAGAGCAAGGAGAGTGATGGAGGAAACCCACCAAGGAGCAGGGTTTCACCTGGACACTGTGCTCTCTTCTTTTGCCTGCCAAGTTCCTGTTGTGTGCTCTGCAGTAGTAACAACTTGTCCCGTGGCTTTGGGAATCCTGGAGTGGAGAACTTAGAAATTTCCACATGGGGTGAAGCTCTGGACACAGTATAGGATTGGGCTGTTCACAGTCAGTTTAGCTTCTTTTTATCACCCTTTGAGCAGCAGGCTTTGTACCTTCTCTTTCTTATAGCTCTGCTAAAGTCACCTTCTGAAGGAAGCAGCGATGCCTTGACTGGCTGCATGGGTCTGGACAGCCGTGCTGCTGCGTCAGGAAAGTTCTGCATTCTAACAGCTCCCTTGGGGAGGCATTGGGATTTGATCTGTAGCATCACAAATACAACAAAGTAGTGAATGTAAACCTCACTATTTTCTTACTCCATTGTAGGTAGACCACTCTCCTCTCTTCACGAGTATTTTGTACAGCTTCAAGTTGCCAGCCCCAGTACAAAGGTAAAACCAGTGGTTCTGGAGAGTGATGTGTTGCTACAGCACAGATGTATGGGAAAAGGATAAAAAAGTGAAAACTAAATAATTCCAATAAAGAAAGGGTAGGGGAATTTTTACCTCTACTCTTAGTCGCATCAGTAAGATATCTGCAAGATTGATCTATCCTCTGCATGTGCAGCTGAAAGAATTTTTTTCTGCATTCATATTCACTTTGCAACAGCTTATAATAAGATGTCTCTTGCAATGCTCTGGTCACTGAGTATATTTATTAGGCAGAAAACTGCAGTAAATCACAGTCAGGTGGCTACTGCTGGCAGTGTAATATCTTGCTATTAATGCAGCTCTGATCTCTTGGAAATTCAGGACACAAACTAAGATATATCAACAACTCAGACTCAATCCTGTGAACATATCCCACTGATTCTTAATGCATTAAATAATCACAGTTTAATCTGCCTGTCTGCTTTTGGCTATTCATGTCAGGGAACAGATTTGTTTTAAATGATGTCTTGCAGCTATTTTCTTTTCGGCTGTTCAGTTTATTCAGACTAAAGCAAACAGTTTTCACATAGTGAAAGCCTCACATAGTAATCCTTACCCATGCAAAAAGAATACAAAGGGTAACAACGTCAAAATGTACTACATCTCACCCACTTTCTTCGAAATGCAAAACAACAGAGAGCCTCTTGAGTTGGTACTTGTCTATTCGAGCTCCTTTTAAGACTTTCTCAGAGAAGCTGTGCCATTAACCTGTCACAGGAAAAAAGAAAAGCAAAGCTGGAGGGATATCTGTTGATTGGAGGTGCAACAAAATTCGTCCCAGCAGCACCAAGGAGTGGGATTTATTCAAGGGAGGTGTTCAGTGGTAGTGTGTGGATGCAGAAATAGAACCATGTCATTTGTCTGGCTGTCACAGAATAAACACACAGTGAATAAAGGCCAACCTGAGCATGTCTGGGGCAGAGCTGGCAGGAGCATAATTCCATTTTGTGGCGCCAGAACTGATTTTTTTCCAGACTGGGAGAAAGCAGAATTTCTGACCAATTTTTCCAGACTTGAAAAGTGAGTTTGAATAGTGATTGAGATCTCTAAACTGCAAAGTAATAGTTTGCCTCATTTACAACAGATCTGGGCTTTTTTCTTATTTTTCTAAGATCACCCTGAGTCAGGCAGAAACAAACATCTCTCAGGACAGGTTTTCTGCCTTTCAATATAGACTTTATGACTGTCAGGAAATATTCTTATTAAATGAAACACAAAATAGAAAAAAAGCTCTATTTGGAAATCAAAAAATGCTTTTCTAGGATTGAGCAACACCATGTGAGATGTCATTTTTTTCAAGCCAGCTCATTGTATGAGTTTCAGGAGTGGTAGACAAAAATAGTTAAATTACTAAAGTCAGATTTTAAATTTAAAAAAAACCCCCAAACATAACAAAAACTTAGAATTTAAATCTGACTAAAATTGCATTTGAAATTAAAATGCAATGCCTGTAGTTATTATGTAAGTAAAATAAAATAATGTGATAAAATCAACAAAAAAAAGTGATGCATATTTTCCACCTATGTTTAAGATAAAGTTGCTGGAACTGGGGAAAACTCTTGGCAAAATGACTAGGGCCAGAATTTTCTGAATTAGTAAAACGGATTTCTATAGCCCCAACTTCTCACAGAGTGCTTTTTTCATTTTACTGTATTTATTTCAGTATAGTTGCCTCCAAAGAATGACTAAGCAGTAACTGACAAACAGGCTGGGAGTTTAAAAAGCAGAAATGCTTGCTTGGTTCTTCAGGCCTGGGCTTACAAACAAAGAGCAGAGTTTTATATTACTGCTCTTATAAATTTGAATGGCCCATATGCCATCCAAAGCGAATCACAAGTGAAGTATTAATAGCTTAGTAAATAAAAAATGTCATTTTTTCTAAAATATGTTATCAATGGGAATCTGAGCACATACACTGTAGGTATATGAAGATTCCTTATATTCTGTCTTCCAGGTTGGCTGGAGCTATGCAATACCTTCCAAATGGCTCATAATGTTAGATGTGTAAGATGTAGGAGTGGTGCTGGCTTACCTGTAGTTCCTCATACTTGTGGTTTTGTGTTGGGTTAAGTAAAGATGCCTCAGCTGTAATTATTTGGTGTGGGACGAATCCCTAGTTTTGAAGCAAGACTCAGTGTGGGGGCTCACATTAGGATCTTTGGGATTTTCATTTATGACCAGAGTTTTCCTGAGGAATGGAGGTAGAAGTGCAGGAAACCTGAAGAATCACCTAAATGCTATAAACTTCCTATATAGCTGTGGCACTCAGGTGGGTTTTTGTGAAAAAGTTGTTTTTGAAAATGGGAGTCCAAAAACATGTCAATTTTTTCCTAAATGTCGAAGTTGTTTTATTTAAAACAAGCATATGTAACATTTGTAAAACAAAGGAAAAATTAGGAGAATTAACATCTCTAATATTACTTGAAATACAAATCTGCCATTGATTTCACTCCTTGAGTGCAGCAGTTCACTGTGTTTTACAAGAAGATTCAGCCAGAACAAAGATTAAATTCATTATCTTTATTTTTTAATGCTTATTTTGTTATACAGAAGCGAGGGAGGAGGAAGGGGCAGAACGGATGCTCCTTCTTCGTGTGGGAAAAAGGACATCTGAAAATTAGCTCTGTTTCCAGGCTGGGAGCAGACTCTTCTCCCCAGGGAGGTATTCCTCCATCTGCATTGCTACTCTGTATCAGCAGAGCTTCAGAGAAACTGGAAGAGCTTGTGGCTGGGGAGAAATTAGAAGAGCAAGAAGCAACTTGGTGGTGCTTTAGGGACAATGCAATCTCCAGCAGCAGAGACCAGAAGGGAACAAATCTCCCTTTGAAACATGGTTTTTGTGACTGATATTACCAGCATGCCACTAGAAATCATTATCAAGAAGACCACTGACCACAGCCACGTAAACCTGGATGGTGCTAACTTACTTTTCTTGGGAGAAGAGGTGTGTCCAATGTTACTAAATCCTCCTTACCTCCTGAACTGTATTATTGCGGCCTTAGGCAATGTCAGAATTTAGGTATGGTAGCCATGATTCCTGCCTGCCAACTTAATTTCAGTTTACTGTTTCAGCCTTATTGGGAATGCAGCCCACAGACTGAACTTCCATCCTCAGAGACACAGTCATGGTTCACCTTGACCCTGACTGGCTGTAAAGGTGACATCTCAAAGCTCCAAGCAAAACAAGATCATGGTTTGGCAAACTCAATTTGTTGCACTTGTCACATGAAAAGAAAGTTTTTCTTGCAATCTAGCACGCTTCCCCTGAAGTGTGTAAGTCTGAAATTATTGATCCTATTTCAAGTTGTATGCAAATCCAGGAATCATCCTGGGTTTTGAATAGCAATTGCTAGTGTTAAGTGCTGTGGGCACCACATTCTGCTCTGATACTTCAAACAGGCAGTACCTGTATCTTTTATACACATGGAGCACAACTGGATTAAACCTCTTTATTGAATGGAAGCAACCTAAGAATGCTAGTAGAACAGAGTACTCTGGTTTAATCCACTGAATTAGGTTTATTTTTACCAGATTTTTTTTAAACTTGTGAATCCAGTTTCTTTTGAATATAGATGGCATGTCCTCTAAACGTCCTTCAGATCTTAAATTAGCACACTGCCTCCTCTTACTGGCGTCATTTTACTTGTTATCTTTGTCTTACAATAAAATTCAGAGTCTGTTTACTCAATTTGTGCAAGATCCTTTGTAATTGCTATAGCAATGTGTAAGTTCAAGTTGGACTGACTTTAAGTATCCTTCTTAGTGTTGTTTGTTGAAGCACAAAATTTAGAGTTTGCGGCAGGGACTTAGAGATGAAACAAGACCAACAAAACACATGAAACAGTCAGCGCTATTAGAACATATGGGGTTTCTAAATCAAAAGGAAAAGAGCTGCAAAATGCTGTACTGAGCTGATGTTACCATCGGAATACCTTCATCTTCTGTTGGTCGTGCTCTGTAGCTCTCTGTTGGTGTCTGTAGAGCAAATCTCCTGATATGGTCACTTGTTTGTTAAATGAGCTGTCCAAGAGTGAGCAGGGATAAAATTGTGTCAGCGAAACAGTGACTCACTTAGCCTTTGAGAAACCATGGTCAACATCTTTTTGAGACTGATGAAGTGGATGCTTCTGACAATGAGCTACTGAATGTCCTGGCGGGCCTTGCAGCAGGAAAAGGCTTGAGAAGAGCTGAGTGGGAGTGAGGAAAGGGCTCAGTGAACTAAATACAAGATGAGATTTGCAGGTGAATTTAGGGGTTTGACAGAGAGAAAAACATCTGTGGGAAAAGCTGGTGAAAGCAAGCCTTAGAAGATATCTCAGACAAGGAAGGAGAATGGGGTCTGTTGAAAGGAGACCCCCTAGGGCTGGGTTTGGAAGAGGAGAAGGAATCTGAGAGAGGGAAAGTATGGGTGACATGGTTGGGCAGGAGTGTGAAATATTGTGTGGAGAGCAGTGATGAGCAGGTGTTCCTCAGGGGCCAAATATTGGGACTGTATAACTCCTTTGTCAGGGACATGTACAATGGGATCAAGCACACCCTCAGCAAGTTTGCTGATGACAATGAGCTGTGTGGTGCAGTCGACACACTGGAGGGAGGGAATAATGCCATCCAGAGGGACCTGGACCTGTGTGAGCTTCATGGAGTACAAGGCCATGTGCCAGGTCCTACACCTGGCTTGGGCAATCCCAAGCACAAATAGGCTGGGCAGAAAATGGATTGAGAGCAGCCCTGAGGGAGTTGGTTGACAAGAAGCTTGACATGACCCAATGTGCAACTTGCAGCTCAGAAATCCATCTGTGTCCTGGGCTGCATCCAAAGCAGCATGGCCAGCAGGGTCAGGGAGGGGATTATGTTCCTCTACTCTTGTGAGACTCCACTCTGAATGCTGCATCCAGCTCTAGGGCCCCCAACATGAGAAGGACATGGATCTGCTGGAGCACATCCAAAGTAAAGCCACAAAACTCTCAGAGGGCTGGGGCCTCTCTCCTCTGGACACAGGCTGAGAGAGCTGGGGTTGTTCAGCTTGGAGAGGAGAAGGCTTCAAGGAAACTTTAGAGCAGCCTTCCTGTACCTAAAGGGAGCTAAAAGAGAGCCAGAGGGAGACTTTTTACAAGGGCCTGTAGTGGTAGGACAAGGGAGAATGGCTTTAGATGAGACATAAGGAAGAAATTTTTTTCTGCAAGAGTGGTGAGACACTGGAACAGGCTGCAGAGAGAAGCTGTAGATACCCAGTCCCTGGAATTGTTCAAGGCCGGGCTGGATGTGTATTTGAGTAACCTCACTCAGTGGAAGATGTCCCTGCCTGTGNTGACAAGAAGCTTGACATGACCCAATGTGCAACTTGCAGCTCAGAAATCCATCTGTGTCCTGGGCTGCATCCGAAGCAGCATGGCCAGCAGGGTCAGGGAGGGGATTATGTTCCTCTACTCTTGTGAGACTCCACTCTGAATGCTGCATCCAGCTCTAGGGCCCCCAACATGAGAAGGACATGGATCTGCTGGAGCACATCCAAAGTAAAGCCACAAAACTCTCAGAGGGCTGGGGCCTCTCTCCTCTGGACACAGGCTGAGAGAGCTGGGGTTGTTCAGCTTGGAGAGGAGAAGGCTTCANATGTTCCTCTACTCTTGTGAGACTCCACTCTGAATGCTGCATCCAGCTCTAGGGCCCCCAACATGAGAAGGACATGGATCTGCTGGAGCACATCCAAAGTAAAGCCACAAAACTCTCAGAGGGCTGGGGCCTCTCTCCTCTGGACACAGGCTGAGAGAGCTGGGGTTGTTCAGCTTGGAGAGGAGAAGGCTCCAAGGAAACTTTAGAGCAGCCTTCCTGTACCTAAAGGGAGCTAAAAGAGAGCCAGAGGGAGACTTTTTACAAGGGCCTGTAGTGGTAGGACAAGGGAGAATGGCTTTAGATGAGACATAAGGAAGAAATTTTTTTCTGCAAGAGTGGTGAGACACTGGAACAGGCTGCAGAGAGCAGCTGTAGATACCCAGTCCCTGGAATTGTTCAAGGCCGGGCTGGATGTGTATTTGAGTAACCTCACTCAGTGGAAGATGTCCCTGCCTGTGGTGGGGGGTTAGAACTAGATAATCTTTACGATCCCTTCCAATGCAAATTGTTACATGATTCTACCCAGCAAATAGAAGAAGCAAATAATTTTAAGATGGAAAAACTGAAGTTGGAATGATTTGTATAAAAATAGAAATCAGGTAGAAATGGGAAAGAATATGTGTTTTGGTGGGGATTGGGAAAAAAGCAAATTTGTCATCCTCAAAAGAAGAAACTTTTACAGAGAAAGGAAGAGAGATTCTTGTGAGAAGAATAGGAAATATAGTCAGCTTGGAAATGTTGATGAGAGATGGAGTTTTAGGGAATTAGAACAATACAGGAAAAGGAGGAAGGGGCTCTCATCTCAGAGGCAAAGTGGGCTTGGAGAATACAAGGACAGGATATAAATGTTGCAGTAGAGACAGAATCATCCAGGGAACAGAAAGGAGCAAAGACATAAAATGAAGATCAAAGTGGTGGAGTTCAGAGGAGTATGAGTTTTTAGGGGAGAGAGCAGGATATACTCCTTCTCAATAAAACATCTATTCTCTTTCACCATCCTATTGACGCCTGTTTTCTTGTTATCGTCATTGTCTATCCATGTTCCTATTTTTGCCATTTGCTCCATCCATTCATCCATTCATCCATCCATCCATCCATGCATCCATCCATCCATCCATCCATCCATGCATCCATCCATCCATCCATGCATGCATGCATCCATCCATCCATCCATCCATCCATCCGTCCTCACTCATGAGGAAGAAATTCAGAAGGTACCTTCCCTGTGTAATGTTGCCCTCAGGTAGAATTCAGCAGATATTTTAGGCAAATATTCAGCAGATTTTTTGACTTCTGGTAAGTTGTAGATGAAGCACTCTGCTTTCCTATTTGCCATGGTGTTTTGTTTACTTCCTGGGAAAAATCTCTGCCTCTTCACTTGAGACAGGTGTTCCTCTTCCAAACAATGCTGGATTCTTGAATTCTTTTTCCCAGCATTTCTTTACAGCATTTACAAAGAGCTGGAAGTCCTTCTGTGTTGGAAGAAACCTCATCAGTCACCAGCAAGTTCAGTAAAAAGAGACCATTTGTGTACAATGATCAATAGATCTGAATACAATCGTAGTAAGTGAGAGGAAAATGTGTATCATCAAAGAAGGGGGAAAGGCAAACCACTGAGTGAGAATGCCACTTAAACTGGAAAACCCCACTACATCTTTTGCTAGAAAAGCCTTTGTTATGCAAAGTAATCATAACTGACCAAAGTTAATGGGACTTACTGTGACGCTGAAAGGGTTAAAGTTAGACATTGCTATTGTTGATGTAGGAATGGATTTTGCAAGAGTTTGTAAAGTTAGCAAGATACAAGGAGGTCAAGACTCTGATGATCCCAGAGGGACACATACAGTGTTATTTGCATCCAGTTTTCAGACTGGCCTCTTATGGATCTTGAAAATATGAACTAGAGTTATTGGGAGCAGTAGGTAAGAGATGTGGGATACTAGGTCCTCTGGAAAGATGCATGGGTAAGTATTTGGCAGCACCAGGCATTGAATCCTTCAGAAAAATTATTGTATAAATGAATCAGATGGATTTGAAAGAGGTTTGGAAATCCCTAAATCTTTTGTGTATGCATGTGTGCCTATGTGTGTGTGTTTGAGTGTGGGTTGGTGGTTTGGGGTTTTTTTGGTTGGTTGTTTTTTTAACAACAGAACATTGACAAGAAAAGACCACAGCTTCCATTGTTCAGGGTTTGACAGATGCTAACTCTGGCTATAGCAGAGCCAAAGGAGGCCTTGAAAGAGGATGTGAAAAGTTCACCATAATAAGACAGAGGTGAAAATCAGAAACTCAAGCAAAAGTTCACAGAAATGACAGGTGATACATGATACAGCTTCTGATATCCTGGCAGGAAAAGCTGAGAAACACTGTGACTTATCAAGGAAGGAGGTGGGTAATTTGGGGCTACTGGAGGGTATGTGGAGGGTGGAAAGTTCATAGAAGTTGTTACAAGGTAGAAGTCCTAGAAAGTAAAGGCATTCAGCCAGGAAACTGATGTTTGTCAAGTGGTAATTCCTTCAGTAGTGAGTCAGAACTGCCATCACTGTTTTCCTGCTCACTTGGTAAAATCAGGGAGGGACAAATGTGACTGTGTAGGGAAGGCATGGGTACTGTCACTGGGGTGAGGCCATGGAGTTTGTTGTGGAGTGTTTAAACACAGTGCAGAGAGAAAACTGACTTTCTGACTTCATTAGAGGGGTAGGATTCAGATCAGATAATCCTGTCCGGGAAATAATCTATCCACAGCCACTCTTGCATTCAGAATATACTAACACAGGAATGAATTTGTAACACATCACAGTGGATATCCTGCAGATACTCCAACATAATGACAGCTCCTGAGAAATGATGGAGAAAACATAATAATGTTGCCTTGATCATGCCAAAGAAGAACCTCAGGATGCTGCTGATCTTGGTGGAGATTAAATGGTTGTGGGAAGGCAATGTATGTTGTACTGCCTGACCCAAATCTAGAAAAAGGTACAAAATGTTCAACACATTTTTTCCTTCTCATGAGCGTTTTATCCCAGAATGTCCCAATGGATTCAAATACAAAATATAATGGCTAAAGTTGTCTAGGAAATGCAGAGCAAATGTGATTTTTCATCAAAAAAAAGAATAAGCCAGAAGTCACTCTACATATAGAGGAGAAAAAGCAAGCTGATGTATCACTTTATTAAACTATTTATTAAGCAATTTTTAATTTTAATTCTTGAAAATTGATTCATTAACTATTAATTTATTAATATAGGTTTTGTACAGTGTAAAGGTTCCTTTGCAGTTAAAAAATGGGGAATTTAAAAATTGGAAATCAGTCAATGCATCATACCTGATTAAACCTTTATCTTTCTGTAGGGAAATGCCTCAGCAGCCTCAGTATTCCTTCTTAGAGCAAGAGTTTTTTTCAAGATGAAGTAGTTCCTGTAATGTTTGAAGCTTATGAAGAAGAAAATCAGGTAACAGATGGAAATATGCTTGCATATGCTTACACTTAAAGTTATAATCAGAAAGGAAATAAAATGTTCTCCACACCTATGCCTCATTGCATAATAAAAAATAAGGAAAATCCATCTGCTACTAATGGGAGGCTGAACGGGATTCAGAATAGATGTTTGCAAGTCAAATGAAATGGGAGATGAAATAAGTGAATGAAATGTCTCTACAGCAGCACAGATGTGTATGAAATATCTGCCTCTGCCAGGCGTATGTAGCACTTCTGGGATTGTTAATACCTACCTGAGTTTCATGTTGGTGTTATGGATTATCTGATTTGTGCCTAGATCTATCATCAGCATGCATTTATTTGACTGCAGTTGACCAAAATGTGAATGTTAACATGGAATGCCCTTCAAAAATGTTGACAACAGCTATTGTATGACATTTTAAAGATATTTTTTAAGATGTGTGCAGAAGAGATTGCGTTCCCTTGTAGCCCATCCCACTGCAGCTCTTAAGTTCATCCACCAGCTGAGCCAGAAAAGTATTAGAGGCTTTGATCTACTCCAAGTCTGCTGCAGGCATGACAGAAGAGCACCCTCCTTCATCAATGCCCTGAAGCAACAGCAACTTGATGTGGAAGTTTTCTTCCAGGCGACAAAAATGACTGAATAGAGCAGCGGGATTTGTCAATGGAATAATTTTTAAGTAATTGGGAGCATCAGAACATGTTTAATAATATGCAGTTTTGCAGGTTATGTATAATGTGAAAACCTGAAAAATTTCAAGTTGCCATGACAGCTTTGTCAAAGAAACTGTACACTTTCATATGGAAATGGTGACAGAAGTGATGTGAGTTTTAAGTAATCAGTAGAAGAGCTGGCACTGGGGACAGGGAGACAATTCAGCAACCAAAAGGGAAAATGTTACAAAATGGAGGGAAAGAGAGACATTTGGGATGCTGGAGAGGATGTCAGCCTGGGGCCTCTGTGCTAGAGTGAGTGGTGGGAGAAGCAGCAAGCAAGGGTCTGGAAGCAGAGGTTATGGGTGGACATTAATATTTCTCAGTGGGAGGACATAGAAGAAGGCTTAAAAACTGTTCAGAATGCAAGTAGCAAGACATCCAGTCAAAAAGCATTAACTAGCTTCTAGGAGCCTTGTGTGCCAGGCCAATTCATGTGAACAGGTTCCTGCACATTATGCAGCACATAACTCAATCCCAAGGTTACAAGAAGGATATAGAGAAGCCCAGCATGGAAATCGGGAGGGAGGAAAGCATTTGGGTCCATAAACCACAAGAGGGTGAAACCAGGCAAAATAATTAACATGAACTGAGGGAGGAAAAAGGAGTGCTTGGTGGTGCTCCTCCCTGCCCAGGAAGAAGGTGGGCCCAAGGACTCATCTCCATGCTTGTGGCAGTGCCGGATACTCTGCGTGTTTGCAGACACTGTGGAAGTGCATCCAGGCTGTGCTGTACAGGCTATGTTCTCCACAGGTAAGAGCAGAAATGCACCATGGAGTTTGGGAAGCCCTGGATGCCTTGTATTCAGAGAGGGGTGGTACCTGGTCATGGTACTCTAAGGTGTTGGAGAGTGCATTGCTGGCAAGTGATTACCTGGTGCAGAGGCCCCAGTGCCATCTGCTGGAGGCAGGGTGATGCCTGGGCTGCAAGGGTTGAAGAAAGCAAGGACAAGGTAACCAAAGTAACTGGGGTGCTGGGAGTGTCCAGTGTGTGGCATAAGCCTGCTGACATGGCTCCTGGGGGTTTTGTTTAGCAATCATACAAGTAACACAGGTGATAGAGTCCTTGGACACATGGCCCACAGCGTTCAGCTGCTGACCTTTTGCTATTCCTGCTCTGGAAGATGCAGGTCAGCAGAAGTGAGTTCTCCCTCATCTCTGGTGGGATGTGACAAGTTAATGAGCAGATAGCTAAAGCAGATGATAGCATAAGGAGTCTACATCTCTACAGAATGCAGATTTGCTAGGAAATTTGTGCTTGGTTAGAGCTACCCCATACATGCTCAGAGTATCTACTGTGTGCAGTCATTTAGTGAGCTTTTTCTAATAAAATGACATTATAATATTGTTGGTCATTCTCATGCACAAAGCTGAAGGCATAGAAGAAAACCTGAAGAAATGTATGGAAAGCAGAGATCTTGAATCCCCTGAGAGGATTTGGAAGTTCCAAAACACTAAACATTATTACAAGAGCTTGTTGGACAGTTATGAAGAGACAAGAATGAATATTAGCAAGATTTCAGAAGACTGATATACAGAGAAAAAGTGGATCATAGAGGTGGGGAATGAAGAAAGGATAGAAGACTCAGTTGGAACACCTGGAAAATTAGCTGAAGATTGATGCCAATGAGCAAGGATTTTTAATTTTAAAAAAAGAACAGAAGAAATAGGGAAATAAGGGATTTAAAGGAGGTATAAAGAAGGGCTGGGATGTTAAGGAGGTATCAATTACAGAGGGAATCCCTGGGACTGATCCCAGAGGACTGTTCTCCTGCTGTCAGCTTGTACTTTTGGGTTACTTTACCTAATCAATTAAAATGTTTCCCACAACTCATTTTCACAGTGAACTTTATTCCCAAAACTGTCCCTCCTGCTCTTGAAATAGCAACCTGCAGGCTGGCCAAAGCATAGTTTTTTTTCACAGGCCAAGTTCACCCAAGTTTGTCCTCCAGTTGCAGCTGGCTGTTTCACCTCCAAAGAAGCTCAGCAGGGTAGTATCCACTAATTATGCCTCAGCACCTTCCTGTAAGTGCAACATCCCCACATCAGTGCATCAGGACAGTCTTACAGAAAACACTGCTGGGAGGGCATTTGGAGAGAAATTTACTTAGAGAGGCTTTATCAGCCTTGGGTCTCCTCCCTGCTGTCTGCTCTCACATGCTCCAAGGGGAAAGAGTGCCTCAAGATAACCTCTCTGCTCCTTTGGGAGAGGCAGAAACTGCCTTGTGACTCCTTGGTGGTTCACCCATTAATGGAAAAAACATGACCTGGTCAGTCGAAAATCTGACCAAAGCTCAGTAATTTCTGTTTGTACACTAGCAGCTACCAGCGAAGGAACCAAGGCGAATGTAACAATTAAGGGTGTGTTTTTCACCCTGGCAGCATGGACTTAGCTTCTTTTCCTGGGTTTATGGCTCTGAGAAATAAATTTCAGGCCACTCTTCATTTCTATTTAATGCTATTTGTGTGAACACTCTCTCTGGAGTCTTGTATTAGCTTAACAGATGGAGCCAGGGCAGAGACTCGTACTGTGATGCTTATTTATTAATACAGCTTTTCCTGAGACAGGGAAAAAATATGTTTTTGTAGGAAACCTTTTCCCCTTTCCTGGAATGGAAAAAGAATGACATCTGGACCTCTCCTATTCAGCTGTGCTTGGGATACATATTTTCCCCAGACATGTATTTCTGAATCTCATGATGATCTGGTTGCTTAGAAGTAGCTCCAGTAGCCAGTTTCTTTTTCCCACAGAAAGCAGTTTGAATAAAACAGCAGTTTTGTTCTGTGTCAGTGCCCTGTTTCTTTTTTGATCTCAAGAAACTACTGCTCTTGTTTATCTATCCAGAAAATACAGAAAAACACAGAAGAGTAAAAAAAATTATCAGGAGCAGGTTTTGCTCAATGGGTGCAAATTTGTTGTCTGTGAGAAAGGGGTTTGAAGGAGTAGGAGGAAGATTTAGATAGGCAAGTGATTCAAATTATGTTTATTTCTTAATGTCTGTTTTAAGAAAGGCAGAAAAAAGGACCAGTGCTGCAAGAGCCACTGTGAACTCACCCTTCCACTCATCAGTCCCTGTGAAAAAGATGAAAATGTCCTCTGGCTCTTTTTTCCCCAGGCAACCAACCCTCCTCCTTCTGACTGATATTCTGCATCACTGAGATTTCAAATAAGCCAGAGGGGTAAAGATCCAGAGTCAGGGGACACAGAAAGGGCCAGGAATAGGGAAAGAAGGACAACACAGAGGCTGCATTTATGGGAAAAATCAGATGAAAGGCAAACCTGGAAATTTTTGATATTTTGCTCCCCTTGGGGCCTAATATACCAGCTTGGTACCACTGTAGAAAGAAAATGATTAATCAGGAGCACGATATCTATGAGATCCCATGGATCACAATACCTGGGCTAATGACTAAACCAGTGACTTGACTTTGCAAAGATCAGCAACAATCATTCTACCAGCCCCCAAAATTTTTGGCCTGTAAAATGGTAGAATTTTGGCATTTGTGGCCAAGCGTACTAGCAGGCTTTAGACACAGAACAGCCCTCACTGCCTTATGCTTTGCATCCTCAGTTTAGACTGTGGGCCAACATGGCCCTGAATCTCATCTTTAGCCTGTGGGAGTTCAGATCCTGATGCATAAAAACCCATAAAAAAGCCAATTTTAGGGTTGGCAGATGACATTTATTGAATTGGCATGTAGAAAACAAAGGGGCTGCAGTGTGGGAGCCCAGCTGGCTCCATCTCACTGCAATTTATAACTGAGATGAATGGAAATCTTTTCATTACTACTAACAACTGGTGACCAGTTCTGCTGTTAGTTGTTTCAGCTAGACATTGTGTGAACACACGGAGAAGAATGCTCCTTGTATTGGTGCTGACTTCAGATGCTACTTGAATGACCCTCTTGTCCCAGTTTGATTGTTCTTTTCCTTTTATTTTCTGGGGAGAAGGGAAGGAGAATCAGGGGAACTGCAAAATGCAGGAAAACCAGCAGCTTTTTCTCTTTCCTATCACATGAAACATTTCACAGGCATATTTTTTTCTCCTCTCAATGTGTTCAATAGTCTCCAAAGTACAGAAATCAGAGTCAGAAATCAGAAAACGTTTTTGAAAAGCCAATCATATGCAGAGAAATGCTGAGGTATTTCCTTGCTTTCACCTGTGTAATGTTGTATTTCAAAGTGTGGCAAAGTGTTTTGAAATCTGCAGTGGTCTACAAAGTCTGTGAGGCTAATACTGGGCTGACGAGGGAATCAGAACAACATCCTAAATGCCAGGGAATCATGTAAGGGTCTTTAGCTTTCTTTGCACCTCCAAAGATGCCAGGCAGGGTAGTGCTGATCTCAGTGGCCTCTCGCTGTGTTCGTCTGTGAGACATCCAAAGCACAAGTCTTGAACTCTCAGCTGAGTAAAGTGTCATTGGGACAATCTCAGATCAGCATGTGAAGCCTTCACTAGTCTGTGCAGCTGGAGATTTGCTCCTGTCTCTCTCAAACTGTGCCCTTTCCTGGTATTAGGTAAGGTGATCCTGGACCTCTTAGAGTGGTGAGATGTATTTCTGCTGGTTTTAAACAAAATACTCTTGACCCTATCAGCAGGATAGCCCTTACTCTCAGTTATTCAGGGCTCTGCAGGAAAACAGCATCACTCAGAGGTGGGAGAGACAAGCATAATGCAAATAATAAATGATTTAGGCCAAAAGAACTGATCTGGTGTATTAATCTTTGAAGAACACTAAGAAGATCTCTGTTGAGACCACAGGAAGGTTGAAAGAACAGCAGGTTTGCTGAGGTCTGACCTAGGTCTGCATCAGATTTCTCCAGGACACTCTGCCACAGATGCAGGCAGCTGGGGAGAACTGGTGGATGTACCACCCAAGAAATATACCTGATGGTTCAGAGCAATCCATGAGGACACTGGCCATTGCTAAGGGATGTAGTGAGGAAAAGCCTATAGCATACCAATTGTTTTTCCTCCTCTCATGCACTGCAGCATCTCATTGTAATTGCTTATCCTACAGGATAATGTTATAATACTATGGATGTGCAGCATCCAGAAACCTGATGGTATTGATGACAAACAGAATCCATGCAGAAACAAGTGGCTTTGAGAGGAGGAACAATACCCGTCTCATGCCTACGCTCAGCAACATAGATTTCGTCTGAAAGCCTGGCATACTTCCATGCTCAGCAGCCCTTAATTCTTCTAGAGTAATTTTCTCCTCTTTTCTGGGATATGAATATAAATGACATTTCTTGCTTCAGGGTGTTGGGACAGGCTCCATATAGAGTTAACACACAAATCCATTGTAAACAGTGTGTCTGTCAGAGCTCATGTGTCAAAGTTGCTCTTAGTTGCACCTGGCTTTTCACTTTTTTATGTTAGGAGGGTTGCCAGAGGAGAAGTGTGTGCCCTTAGCAAGATGAGGACCATGCTGCAAAGCAGCCTGGCAATTCATGTAGCAGCACTCTTGCAAGATTTCCACTGACCTCCAAGAACCACCACAAAAGATGGTTCCCTAGGTGTTCCTATATTTTGGAAAAAAAAACCCTAATGCCTTTATTAGGTTTTAACAAGTATCGGTTTTGTTTTCTATCAACACAAACCTAAGGATGAAATCAACAAAAAGCAACGGAAGCCTTTTAAGGGTCTCCCTAATTATTTCCATCAATTTGAAAAGCCAGCAAACAAAATAGTTTTGAGGTCCAAAATGAGGAAAGTTGTGAGAAATAGCACTTACTTTATTGCATATTCTGTGAGTATTGTTTACAGGAATAAAAGAGAGAAAATAAAGTACCAACTCACCTGATCAATACAAACTGTTAAAACTGCCCTATTTTTCTCTCTCAGCCCCTTTGAAAGGCAATTATTTTCTTCACTTTCACAGCTGATTTCCTTACCTAAGCTATCTTTTGGATTCTTTTATATAACAGCAAGATAAAAATATCCCAATATTCAAAACTGTTGTAGATCATAATTTTACTTGTCATATAACATATAACTGAACATCCTCTAAACCTCCTGTCTTCATCTTAGACTTTTTTTTGAGAAAGTGTCATTATTGGCTGGATAATTTCCCAGTGTCAAATACAAGTTGTTCCATGAGCAGCAGACCTAATGAAGCGTGCTTTACCACAATGTTTGTGCCTTTTGTTCCTTCCCTTTTATGCATGGAAATTTCATTGTAAAATGCTTCCCACAGGAGAGGCCAAGTGCCACTGTGTTCTTCAGTTTCTTTAGCCCACTGCTTTTCTCCAAAACTTGTAGGCCTTCAGATAGGTCTGAAGTGATTTCCTCTCCTTTTCAAATGTGAGTGAAACAGGTCAGTGGCCTACAAAAGCATTTGGGTCGCAAGGAAACACTAGGCAGAGGCTCATCCCCAAACATCATGCCCAGACTACCACTAGTTCCTTATCAAATCAGCACTACTGTTGGTGCAAAACGCTCTCCTGGCACCACCTGAGATGTATTCTGCTTAGGCAGAGAGCTGGATGTGCCCTGACATTTGCCTGATGGCCAATTATTTATGTCCTGAACAACTATGTGTGTTTTTATTCATGTCAGCAAGGATGACATAAGATGACATACTTGAAGATTCACTTTTTTTTCTTCCTAATACAGAATTAAAACCATGTGCAGTGTTAAAGCTGCTCTCATGATTTTAGCAGATGTGGGTTTTCAGTGTTAAGAAGGTCCGAGTTTTAAATTAGTCTAAAAACATGAACAATATGTTAATTTGGGAAAAACACCAGCTGACTGGAAATAACAAAATTAAGGGGGGAAAATGAATCTACTAGATAATTTAGGGTCTAGGGTTTTTTGAGCTAGAAACATTTAACATGTTTTGAATTTATTTTTCTGGGTTTTGATGCTTAGAGAAAGACTTGCCAGAAGCTCTTCATTTGAGAAAGCACAACCAGTTGCCTTTTCATTTCTTCTATTTGTGAATATTGAAGTGTTACTTGGAGAAACCGTGCAGCTGCCAATGCCATGGCCAGCAACAGGACTGCTGGCTCCTTCTGTGGCCTCAGGCATGAGGAACACCTGCAGATTTTGGAGCAGAAGAAAGGGACTGCACTGCTCTGATGGGAACAGCAAAGGCCTTATCTCACAGAGGGTTAGCACAGCGGTGCTCAGCTTCTTCAGGTTGAGTTTTAGGATCCAGCTGTGAAAGTAGGGGCTGAGGTTTTAAATAGCAGCCTGACGCAGTCCTGGCTTCTCCAGCAGCCTGGCACCTGGCTTCAGCAATGGAAAAGGGAATTTGGCCACATCACTTATATGCTGCTGATATACAGTGAACTCCTTTAAAGCCAGAGGAGAAATTCTGCTTAAAGAGCCTGAGACAGAAGATGGTGGCCTCCATATGATTTGACTGGAGCAGAAAATATTTTTTTTTAAATGACAGTGCTTTTTATAAGCAAGAGGGCTTGTAAGCCCCCTGGGACTTTGAGCATCAATGTCTACAATTTGTTGTATTGAAGGCCACCTGAGAAGAAGTCTGAGGTGCATTGACCATGTGATAAGTAAAAGACAGGCAGAGATATGAAGCATATAGGAATGATCAGTTTACAGGATGCAGAAATCCAAACATTTCTCCTAAAGTTTGAATAAAAGGAAATACTTAATTCTGCAGTCACTAGCTCGGCTTTCCTGTCTGGGAATAAATCCCAGGTCTTCCCAGCAGTCAGAGGAGCTGCTGCCAGGAGTGAGGAGGCTGCAGAGGCAGACATAAAACATGGACACTGAGCTTTGCTAGTGCTGGAAGGGGAGAGCAATGTAAAATGTTCATAACCAGAAAATCACCAGGTTAGGCCTGACTTCTGCCAAGCATCAGAGCCCTGTGGGAGGAAAAAAAAACTTTGTTAAACCTTTCCCTTGGATAGTTAACTCTGAGCCACACATATGACAGATAAAGCATGGGGTTATATATCGTGTAAGCATGCCAGCTCAGTCTTCAGTGCCACCCTGGAAAATTGCGCTCTGAAGACCACCACAAAGAAAGGAGCAATGTGTGCAGTAATCAATATCCTGAAGATTGAACTCTATACAGTATTTTGTTGTGTTGGTGAGGGGCTATGATGTTAACAAATAGAAACTTTTGGATTATTGAAGTTACTTTCAACTACGTAGAAAGTAATACCTAGATGCTACACTAATCAGATTTTTTTTCCTCAGAAATAACTGCCTCTAAAGATTTTATCCTAACCTTGAAAATAGTGGCTCAGACCAGGGGTAAGTTTGTGCTGGAGAGGTGAGATCTACTGTTGCTTTGGCATCATGTGTGCCTCTGTGCAAGCACACTCAAGCCAGTGAGAGTGCATCTCAGCAGTGGCGGAGAGCAATGGTAGGGAGCAAGACATGGGAAATGATACAGGACATTCTGCTCAGCTGACACATATAAACAAACAGGGCTCCCTGCTTGCAGTATGAACACCTTGACAGAAACCATAATGCTCTGCTATTTTACAATGGAACTACAACTGAATTGTGGCTGTGAGTTGAACACATTTATGTACTAAAAATATATGAATGCTTTTTATTTTAAGGATCTTGGCTCTCCAAGCTGCTCCCTTCTCTGTCTTATCCATTTTCTTTAATTCTTGCTTTATTTTTGCCTCTCTTTACTTTGCAGGTACCTTCTTTCTAGAGAGCTATCTTCCAAAACTTCCAGAACAGATTTCACCAGTATCCGTTCCCTTTCTCTATTTTGGAGGGTAAAAAATTAAATCATATTTCACATAGTGTTCCCATTTGAGACCTGCAGTAGCAAGCAGCAGTGAGAAGCTACTAAACCCACAGGGAAGGTACTGTTTAGAGCCCATAACCAGCTTGTGTTACTGTGCTGGAGACACTTGCCATGTTCTCTGAAGATATTTTATTTTTTATAGTATTCTCACTAGGTATCAGCGTGCTATTTTGAAATAATTTCATATCATTCTTGTTGCACTATGTAACAGTAGCAAAAATATTTTTCAACCATTTAGAAACTACCAAAGGTTATAATAAGGATGGATCTATGCTCCCAAATGTAAACCCAGATCTTAATCATTCAAATACTTACCTTAATAGTGTGAAATTTATCAAAGAAAGGTTTTCCTTCTCTTGTGTATATTTTAATTCAAGATGTGGACTTAAATATACTTTTTAATTAATTACAAAAATTCTGTAAGATTTTCTTCCAGCCTTATGGTCTCCTTGGTATAACATACCTAATTAACAGCCAATTGCAGGATGAAAGCAAGCTGCCTCATGCAAAAATTCATTTGGAAGCAGAGTCTGATCTGCTACATTTTTATCTTATTGACAAGAGAATCACCAAGAGTCAGGCTGCTCTTGCATTACAGAGTACATTTGTTATGCTAGCAGCCAAAGGAAACATGTTAGTTGTAAATAGAGATGCTACCTGAGAAACTGCTTACATAATAAATATGGAACTTTTTGTCACCATTTATGAAATTATTTATCTACAGTTGTTTGTTCCTTATGGTTCCTAAAAGGAAATACAACATTTTGTATTAAACAGTGTAGGCAGAAATCCTAGAAAAGAGATCTTCCAAGCATTTGGATTGATTGGCATTGTTCCTTTTGAAGTTAAATCTGGCAGGATAGGGAGGGAGCAGAATTTTGAAAAGTCCATCTGATATCACATATTGTCAGTACAGAAACAGAGGGCTTTACTTCACCTGCTTTTATTGAGTAAAAAAGATGATTAAAAGAAAAAAAGAAGGAAAGAAACATTGCTTAAAAGGTTGAAATGTTTACATGATTATCCCACTAGGCATAATGTAGTAACAGGATTGGTTACCAGAAATACTTTCTCTTTTAACACAAGCAAAACGCCTGTCAAATTCTTTTAGCATCTTATGCAAACACTCATGAAATTTTCAATAAGAAGACAAGGAGAATGAAGAGGATAAGAAAATATATATGTAATACAGGTAGGGCTTGTTTTGCAGTGGGAGAAGCTGGAAGAATAGGAGGTGAGGTGGGAATATTCAATATCTGGGGTTAGAGAGAGGCAGATATCTATTGATTGAATGTGGTGTGATTGTAACTGATTGATTAAAAGCTGTGAGTGTGGATCTGGCATGCAGATGGAAGAAAACCCTCTCACGGAAGATGCAGACAAAGATAGAGCTGTTATTTGGACTGGGAAATGTAGGTTTCCCAAGCTATAGACACGTTTTTGTCAACAACAGTGAGTTTGGAGTGGAACAAAGTATAATAATGAAGTATAATATTTGGTGTGCCTGCTACAGGTTTTAGCATAGCAAACCAAGATTAATGTTTTAAACAACATGGAACTGGAATTAGTTCTGACAAGCTTATCAAAGTGCCTGCCACCAGTCAGGTTTTTTAAAATTATTTTATTGAGTTTTTTTAAAGGAAGATGACATTTGGAGTTTAGACTATAATACTTGGAATTGAGAGACTATTAAGTATCCTGTATAGAAAAGGAAGCTGTCACTGGCAGAAGATGAGGAGACAGCTCTGACTGAGGCTACATGCAGAAGGCTTCAACACTGAAATGTCACAGGCTTCATGAGGGGCTCTGCAAGAGGATTTCAAATAGAAAAAAATAGTTGGTTAGGATATGGGTCAGGATATTCTAATGGCTTCAGAAGAATAGGAGAAACCTTCTCATTTAGGAGTTGGAGCTTCACACTTAAGAGCTCTGATAGCACTTTTAGGAAAAGCTGCAGTGTAGAGCAGCTGGCTCAAGTTTGAGATTGACCCTGTTTACTACTCAGTCAAGACACGAAAATAGAGATGCTTGGCAGAAGAGAGTTTCTTGGCTAAAAAGGTACAACATAGCTCTCTGGAGCCATCTGTGTATAAAGAGGGACAATATGCCTATGTGTCATTAACATGAGAATTCACAGTATGGTGTTGAAAATGGAGGCAGATGTTGGAGCAGGAAAGCTCTTGACTTTCAAGAAGGCAGTGGACAAAGGCCCTATGTCAAGTTTAAAGTAAATGAGCACGATTTTACAACATCAGAACAAAAACCAAAGCTTAAGCAGCCTCCCTGTTAGAGTAACTTGTCCAAGGGTATTTAGAGGTAAAGGTAATGAGATAGAAATTGGATTCAAACAAATATGCTGGACATGAGGAACATTGAAAAAAAAAATGTCGAGCTGCATTTAGTGCAGCCACATATAGATAAACTAATTTCTGAATTCGTCAAATCTGAGCTTGAGGTGTATGTGCTGCAAAAGTCTGGCAAAAAGCATTTCAATAAATTGTAAAAGCAGAGCATAATTTCATCTGTGGTGTTTGTGAAAAGGGCTGCACTGATTTCAGATACTCCAAAGAGTGGTGGCAGCTTAAGGTGCTGTGGGTGCAATAAAGCCACTGTAAATCCCAGCTGAAATGAACCAATATCTTCTCCCTAAATCCATTCATTTGCAGAACTTGGTGGCTGGGCAGAGCTTACTAAATTGTGCTCACATTGTGTGTCTTTGGAGTGAGGATTGGAACTAGAACTGAATACATTTCTAAGAGTGAATGTGTATGAGAGACTATTTCAGTGTGAGCAATTACCCTATAGCATAGTCAGTGCATTTGCTCATATCTAAGAGTAATGGATTCATGACTTCCAGTATAACATTGCTGCCTAGTGTTTTATGGCATAAGAGTAAAGAAGGAGTATGACTTTTGTAAAATTGAGATGGAAGTCCTGCATTTTGCCTCACCTCAGGAAAATATAAAGTGTGTGCGGATAGAAAAGGAAAATACGATGCTTGAAGAAGCAGTGCTGTTGCAGGGAAGAATAAGTGACTGTACCAGGTGCTGGACATTGGATATTCTTTCTGGCCAGAAATGGCACATATTATAAAGGAATCTCTCCTGTAAAATTAGCTGAAGCAGTATCAGTTATGAGTTGCCAGCACAGTTGCTTTTGCTTGAAGGTCTACAAGATACCTTTGAAGTGTGACAGATATTTGTACAGCATGGGCTATTTAAATTGGCCTCACGTTGGATAACAAAGTACTTTGTACAAGCTCTGAGAAGGGCATTATACAAAGGCAATAGGGAATCCATCAGTCCCAGAGACTATTCCAGCAAAGAGATGCTTATATGCTTATACAGTGGGAAAGGGTTTGATTTCCTGCAAGTAGACTTAGCAAAGGACTGAAGGTGAAAATGGCAAATAGAAAGGAAGAAGAAAAAAGACTCATAGTCTGGATATCCCCTTGTTTTGCTGCATAGAGCAGATAGTGCTGACACATGACTGAAAGGAGGGAGAGAGAGGTAGTAAGTCAGTATGGTAGAGCAGATATTGGGATGGGTGACATATTTAGAAGTGAAGAAAAGGAGAGATAAGAAAGAGGCAGTTTATAATTGCCTGCAGATAAAACCACAGGATAGTTACAGAATATGCACACTGACATTATTGAAAAATGGTCACAAGCTCTCCTAAGCTGCAAGAGGGAACAAGGATGTGGTACTGGGAAGTAATAAGCACGAAGAGATGAGAAGGCATGTTTGCAATCATCACGGGAGCCAGAGAAAAGCAGCCTCATGCTTATCACATCTCCCAGCATATGTCCACAGATTTCTGTGCTTAGCAGAGGCACATTGGGCAGGCAGAGCTCTGGTTGGGAACACATCCCCTCTGCCTTCCTAGAGAAGGCCTTACAGTGTATGGAAATGCAGGTGGGATGCAGGTGTGTGTCTTGAAAGGGGAAATATGGCCAGCCACTCTGCCAGGCAGGGTCCAGCAGAAAGGAATGGGCTTGGGTCCTTTTTAAGGGTGGCTGTGGGACCTGGCATTCCCCAAAAGCTGCAGCTCTGTTCACATAATATGGATGCAAGGAGGATTTGAACACAGACATTGTGAACCTATTTTTCATTTTAGACACAGAACTAGATGAAGAGAGGGATACTTGAGAGTAATGGCCTCAATTAAAAAAGCAATAATAAGCAGTTGAAAGAGCAGTTTCTCCTCTGACCAAGTGCCCCACAGTAGTTCTCTACAGCTAACCTGTGGGATTTTGCAGGCAGTAATGTTTTCTTGAGCGAGAATCACCAGCAAATGCTGTGTTAAGCCCAGGACTGCTTGCTCTGCCCTTGCATTTTGGCAGCAGCCTTTCTACTAGATGAATGATTTGCAGGGCAGCTTTGTGGACTGGATTTGTGAGGATGATCTGGTTTAAAAAAAAAAAAAAAATAGCCGAGGGGAAAAAGAAAGTTATTTTTAACTCAAATCAGTTCATTATTCATGCTTAATAGGAGAGCTTTACCGAGAGAGGAAGGCACATAAAGGCAGGAAGCATGCTGCAGAGCAGGGTATGGTCTCAGCTGCTTCAGGTGGGGCAGGTGGCTTCAGGTGTGGGGCCTGGGTTTTAGTGCCTGCTGTGAGCTCAGCTTCTGCAAACATGGCAGGTTTCACTCTGCTCCAGGGCTTTTATTTTCACAACTCATTGTTCTGGATTTGAACTGGAAAAGGTAACCGTTTAAGGTTGCTGCTTTTTCAGGAAGAGTACGCCCCATTTTTATTTTTTAAGACTTTTAAGTTGGGAAGAGTAAAATTCCCTTCCTTCCTTCCTGCCTTCCTGCCTTCCTGCCTTCCCTCCACCAAGGGAGGCCATTGTAGGAGTAGAAGGTAATGGCTTTCTGCATTCTGACCCTCTGGACAGTTGCCTGGGGTAGGCTGAGCTCAAGGCTTATAGGGTGAGCAACAGAAAGATCATGCAAAAGTAAAATCCTGGTTTTGAAATCAATAATAATCCCATTTCTTTATAATTTAGGATGTCACCGTTGTGCTAAACCATCTCTTTGTAGCTGTGGGATGACCAAGCACAACAGAGACAGTGCCCAGCTTGGAAGGAAACAATGAAAACTATGGATTTGCTACCACAAAGGCATTAACCAAGGCAGGCTGAGGCACATCTTGGCTAAGGCCAGTCATCCTCCTCCCCGTGGATGTCTTGTAGGAGCTGAGAAAGCAGCCCATGTTTCTTAAGCCTTGCCACAGCTCCTGAAATACATAAATTACTTTCTCCTCTTCTTTCCTTGTTTCCTTTTATCCTGTGAGATTACTGAACTGAGAGTCTGCCTTCTCATAATGAGGCCAGAGTACATTGGAATTATCTGTGGACATCAGTTAATAAATAGCAGAATTAAAGGCAAAGAGCTTGCTAGGGTGATGCGTGTCAGGCCGGCACAGGGCATCAGCCCCTTTCTGGAGCAGGGCAAGATGAGCAGGGGCAGGAGGGTGCAGCTCCTCTGCATGCCTACTGCAATTAAACTAAATTGCCTGACTCTCTTATCCTCTCATCCCTGTCTCAAAAATCCAGAGTATAAATTGCTGTCAGGATGTGGCTACTAATGACACTGAGCTGCACAGTGTCCCCCCTGCTGTGCTGGAGGAGGGTGAAGTGAGAGAGGGGGGGAGCATCCATGTGGACAAGGAAATCTCACAACTGACTCTAAGGGAAAGCCATCAGTTCTTATTTATTAGTTGAGTAGCTGTAGCAGGCCATTAAACAGTTAACACTCATCATCTCAGGAGGAGATAGGACCAATGTAAACAGAAGCATTATTTACTCGGTATTCCTTTTTTTTATTATTATTTCATGCAGAACTTGTAAGGTCGCTTATCAGTAAGGTTGCCCAATATTTTCCTTTGGGAAAAGCTGTTTTCAATTGCTTCTAGCAATTCTTAACCATTTGGACTGTAATTTTCCACACCAGATACTTGGCTCAGACCAAGTAAGCTTGGAATATTTCCAAGACATTGTGGTTTATGGGGTTTTGTCCTTTTTTTTTTTTTTTTTTTTTTTTTTTTAGGCATTACCTGGGGAACAACATTCCTTTGTCTGTGCTACAATTTAAAATTTTAAACTGTGTTGAAATGGGAAGATAATATTTTCTGTCCCATGGTGATCTGCCAAGGTTTGGTAATATTATAGAAGTAGGGAAACACGTATTTAAAAAAATCAGAACTGAGCACCGTCCTTCCCCTGCCAGCTCAAGGGTAATGGGATGTTGTGCTTCGAGAGTAATTGAGCAAATAATTATGTGCTGTTTGTTTGCTGAGTCTGCGGTTCAGTTTTCAGGACAAAGCTTGATGATTTCTGTGTTTCTACATGTGTTTGTGTGGCAAAAGTATGACAAACTTATTAGATTCAGCTCCCAGTGCAATAAGGAAATATTTTCCTTTGAATAAGGGCTGCAGGATTTGGCCTTTGAGTGTGTAACTCAAACCTTTCTGTCTCTAATACAGGATTGTATTTATTTTTGACAGACCTTGGGCAGGAAATAAAAAATGGAAATCACCTTTCATTCTTCCAGAAAAACACAGCAATTAGACAAGAATAATAATTACTATAGAACGTCACATGTCCAGGTGTTCTTCCAGTTGAATCTTGTGACATTAGCAATGCAAGTAAAATTTTGTGTTTTCTTCTGTTTGGATCAAGGAACCTAGAAACAGTGACAGTCTATTTATTTTCTTATGGTTGCTGAACCTCTGTTAAGAGGTATTATTCATGGTGTTTGATTTTTCTGCCTTTACATCCTCACATCCCCATGGTTACTATTTAATCAAACTTTGATCAAAGACAAATTATGTTGTTAGTTATTTGACCTTGTGTGGAAAGGACTCTGTGGGTAAATAAGTAAATTCTAATTTGTACAGGAACAAATTCTGAAATATTTTTCAAGTAGAATTCCCAGTCATAGAGGAAAAATTAAAGTAGTTTTTAGCGGACTATGCATGATATGGTCTTTTATTTTGTTCCTGAAAAAAACTTGTCATTATTTGTTTGTTCATCTTTTGACTAGAGCTGCCTGCTTGAAAAATGAAAGAACACTCTAAGGCTGAAAAAACACCCTTGCGTTCAATGTTAGTGACATCAGGCAATCAATGCTTCATTAGAAAATCAAAGCCACTTCCTTTTCATTCTTTGAAAATGTTTTCTTATTTGCATCTGTTCAGACTGAACATCTGAGGGGGGATGGGTTGGTTATGTCCTTGCAATGCTGAACAACTTCGGTGTGCTAGAACAGAGAGAAGTGACCCCCTGGTAACAACAGGGAGTGTGAGCAGCTGTGCACCCTTCATGTGCCCATGCATACACATAGTCTATATTGGGCATCTCAGATTTGACCACCTAATAGATGCTCAGCTGTGTTTGGGCATCAGCAGCATATTTTTTCTGATCCATGAGGAGCCAGCTCAGGTTCAGTGCATGCTGCTTGCAAGGCTTCAGTGAGCAGCAGCTCATGTGTCCAACAGTGCCAAGAACATGGTTAAGGAGAGATTCCCGGGGGGCTTGGCCCCTGAGGAGACCTGTTTGAGTGTTTGACTGTGCCTTTAGAAGTACATCTTACAGTGGAACATGACTGGTTCTTTTCTGGACAGGGGTGAGTGGGGCAGTTTCAGACCAGCCTGAGGTATATCGGCCTAGGGAATGACGGAGGGATTGCATGTAGTTTAAAAGGTAAATGTAGCTGGAGACAGGCTGAGGAGCTCAGTGTGGGAGTCAGGACAAGTTTGGTTTTAGAAGCCCGGGATATTCATCACAGTATTTGCACTGGCAAGAGAAGAGGAAACTCCTGCAAAAGTAAGGAGTGTGGGATCCCATTACAGTCCATGCTGTAAGCACAGGGCTGTGCCAAGCTGGGTGGAAAAGAGGGGTTCTCATTTGTTTAATGGGGCCTGAGACGGTTAGAAAGAGGTGTTAAAATTGGTTAAAACCAGGAAGCTGGCACTCAGAAAAAGCAGAAATAAGAAATTGAGGTAAATGCTTCTACTGTGACAAAATTAGTCACAGTCAGGAGGATTGCTTGAAATAAAAAGTAATCCTGGAATAAGCATCACAAGCACTTAGGGAAAAGTCTTTCAAAATAATGTGGAAAATGGGACAGAGACAGAAAGTAAGGTCTTGCTTAAGCTGAGGCAGCTAACAAACTTGATAGCAACCTGGCTAGAACTAGGAGTCATGAAATGCACAGGAGTTTTGGAGTCTTACTTATTCACATAGATTAATGTGACAATACTAGGAGAACTAGAAACAACCTACCTATTTATCTGCAAGGAGAAAGAGTGAGTGGGGATTTTGAGTCTGCTTATAAAAAGGAAATTGCACTAGGACTGTAGGCCTGTGTCAAATGAGAAAGAACATTTGACAAACAGTTGGTCTGGATTTCATTAAAAGTGAAAAATGTACAAGATAGAAATGCACTTGAGAACCATATGGTTTGTGGCAAGTTATGATAGCTCCCTTGGTCCTTACATGAATCAAGAAACAAATGCTTTATTCACTTTTACATAACAAGCTGAGATTCATTAATCATCTTCTCCAACAATAGGAGACAAAAGTATCTTGGAGGTGTATTAGATGAATTATAGTTGAAATTTGCCATGAATTCAAACACAAGGAAGTTGTTAAGATATGATCTTGATATAGACAGATGACTCTTGATCTTTCTCCTTTGCTCCTCTGTCCAGATCAGCTATGGATTATCTCCCAGGGATGATGGACAATGACATTTAATTGCTAAAGAACTAATTTGTGGGATGACTCAAAAGATTAATCAAGCAGGGGAAAGCCCTCTAGTACCTTCAAACCATTAATTTTTTTGTACCACATGGGAAATAGTATCCAGTTATCCACATGATGAGTTCCTCTCTTCATGCAACCAGATGTAGGGCATTAGGAAGAAGAAGAATACTGCAGCCTTTAAAAGAGGGAAAACCCCCATCAAGAGGCCATTTTAGGCTAACTCCAGAATACAAATTGAAGTGAGTGGAACTTCATAATGCTCAGCTAAGGACAGAAATGTGTCATACCAGTTCTATCACTGGTTCTTACCAAACCATTAAAGTCATGCTTTTTTCCTCTCTTTCTCCTTTTCCCAAATCTAAGGGCATAAACTTGCTGAATTAACAAAAAGGCTGCTCAGTCAAAAGTGTGTCAGAAAGATGTCTGAATTATCTGTGTAGCTACTCACCAGTTCCATCAGGAACTGAAAGAGAAAGAATAGGATTTAATTTTAGAGATTTCTTTGACTGATGTTAGAACTTTTTGAAATTTGTGTAACTGCAAAGTACTTTATTAAGCCTCTAAGATTCCCACCCAGGTGTCATGCAGTTCAGCTGCAGATTCTTACCAGATGGATTTGAAAATATTTCTTGTTGGTTAGCCAAAGGAAAATGTCTGAACAAGTCAGTTCATAAAAATGTCTTAGGCTGATCATGCTCTTCCTTTCACACCATTGCTGGAAAAATGTGGGAGAAAGAACAAAAGAAAAGCAGACAGTAAATGACTGTCAAATAAGAAGTTGAAATAAAGATAATGTGAATTCTCGGCACTTACTATCCTCTACTCCAAGAGTTTGATGGTTATATGCACCTGGAACCACAAAATATGTACATTCAAAATACACTTACAAGGGCTACTTTTGGCTTTCTGGAACATGGCCTCCTCCTGCTTTATCGCTCATCCACTTTTCTTCATCCTCCTAGGAAACTTTTGTAAGTTCCTCTACTTCTCTCTGCCATATCCTGATTCACCCAAGCTTTGACACTGCACTTGGGTCTCTGCTTCTTTCCAGCATCCAGAAAAGCTTTTGGTTCTTCCTTCCAAACTCAACACTTGGAGATGCTTCTAAAAATACAAGAATGGTCCTTAAGGGGACATTGCCAACAGCTCCACAGAAGAACCAAAATGCTTTCTTCCTACCTATATCCTAGCATGTGCTACAGCTGGGAGTAGGAATAGATGTATTTACAAATGGTGAAAAAAAGTAATGGAGTTCTTCTGAAAATGAGATTAGAAATGTGAGAGCTGGGACAGTAAAAATTGCACATCATTCATGACCAGTAAAGAGAGACTTTCCACCATTAGAAAAAAATGCAAAAACGCACAAATTGCACCAACTCCCCAGGTACTCACAGCATATACACACAGGGCTCATGTCTTTTCACAAGACCTTTGCCAATATTGCAAAAAACATTGTGATGGGTTATAAAAAATAGGGAACCTAGAATTTACCGCAGTGAAAAAAAAGCCTCTTGAGAAAGTTTTCATTTTAGCTTACCCACATGTCAAACTACTGGGTAAAGATTTTAGAAAAAAACCCAAAACTTAACAGACTGTGGAAAATCTCAATGCAAGACCTCAAACATTTCCAGAGAATGGAAAATGCTTCAGCTTCCTGCAAATGAAAACTGATAATGCAGTGATGGCAGCTCAGGTTGAAAGTAGGCATGATAATAAGGAATTATTTCAATGAATCCTGAAAGAAACCCTGAAAACAGTGGATATGGATGAAGAACCCAGAAAGGCATCTCCTCTCAGTTATCTGAAGCAAGGTTATATGTAAGTGCTGTAATGTACTGGGTAGTGCTAATACAGGTATATTCTGGACAGTGGACTACAGCCCACTCATCCCTACCTTGGCTGAAACACAGGCTGGTAAAATGGCAAAAAGTTGCAGGATATTGGTTTTGAAAGATAATTAAGATTTGAGGTGATTTTCCTAACAGAAAAACATCAGCTGATGAGTTTGAATAAGGTTTTAAAATTACAATTTCTTCCCTGTTTTTCAACATAATTTGATTAGAGGAAAGATGTGTTTTGGTAAATTTATGGTTCAACTGAGTGAGATTCTTGAAATAGCAAGAAATTAGGTTTGATGACTCAGGAGATCCCTTTTAGATTAATGGTTGTAGCCCATAAATATTGATAAACCACGGCATATAAATAGATAAATGACTTCTGGTTGATATATGAAGCCATGTTAAATCTGACAGTGAGTTGTCTTGAGAGCTCCTTCATTTGGGTGGATAACACACCCTGAAGACCTGTAAGGACAGACAGTGGGCCGGTTGATGTTTAAAGTGTAGGAGCTGCAGCTTCATTTGCCTCATTTGGGCTAATGTAGGGTGCTATATGTAGAGGTGGCAATGGAGACCTTAGATCCAGAGGCCAAATGGTTGCTCTTCCAGGCCAAACAAGTCCCTTTCTGAAGTAAAAACAGCAGAGGCTGGGAGAACACCGGCTAAAAGCTGACCTAACCAAAGCTGCCTGGGGCTACAGGTGAATGTAATGGAGAACAAAGGGCAAGAATGGTGTAACCTTGAGAGAGAGTAGAGAGAATTTCTTGGTCTCAGCACTGATGGAGTGATAATCAGTTGTGAGACCAAGTACATTAGAGGAGACAACTTTTTCTGCTTTGCTCTGGAAAGTAGTCTTTGCATACAGTGTTATAATAAGACTAGACTGAGAATACTTCTGCTTGGTGTCAGGCAGAAATCTGAGCCTTCACGTACATCCCCGTGACACCCATACGGAGTGGCTAACCACATTCAGGTGAAATGAGGCAATAGTGCTTTCCATGTGTACCTAGAATGCAAAACTGTCTATTTTTTGATGACTGTTTCCTTGTTAGAGATGAAAATCTAAAAAGTGTGACACATACTGTGTGTACCTGCCAGGACAGGGAGAAATTTTCCCTGGGGTGCCTCTCAGGTGGTTTCCACATAATTTCTCCGGAGAGTGCGTCCCCTCTCAGAGAGACAATACTATTGCAGGAGCTGAATACCTTATGAAGCCTCACCAGAGCACCAAACATCTTTCTAATTACTTCACTGTGTACACAGTAATTACAGAAAAGAAGGATGGAAGCCCAAATGAAGTACAGAGGCCCTTGGAAAAATGCTACCAGGTAAAACGCCGCTGCCATCTCCTCTTCTTTTCCTGTTGACCTGTCCTATCATCTCAGCATTATATGTCCACTTCCTTTAAACAGCTTTTTATCCTAACCAACTCTCCTCGTTCACAAAGCTTCTTGAAATTAATTTTTGTTGACTGCCTGCAACAGAAAGCTTTAATGTTTCATTCCTTGTAACTGAGTAAGCTTTCTGTGCTCTGCTTGCATTGCTTCAAGCAGTCAGGCAATGGTCATCTGCCTTGACAATGTTAACTTGACATCTTCAGCCAGAAACAAAACAGACTCTGTGAGTTTTGGGTGTAAGATATGTGAAGGAGAATAGTCACAGTAAGTAAGACATGGTCTGTAAGGGAGAGTGTATATCAGTAAACACAACCAGGGAGAATTTTGCCTCATTTATCTGCAGACTGAGAAAGCTGCTTGATATTCTCCCTCATCAGCAACAAATGACAGCACAAAAAGTGATCATGTTATTAATTCAGATGAATAGTACCACACATCCCTTCATTATATAATTATTTCATTAAAGTGAATGATCAGTTTAAAACATCATTAAAATCTAACCAGCTGAAAATAATATGATTCCACTGACATTTGATTTAATTAAAATCTGAAAGTTAGGAATATTGAAATAAGTATTAGTTCCAGAGAGTCTCTGGAAGAGGCAGTATCAGGTACCTTACCCCTCCATGCATTGTGCTTCTCAGAGAGCAGGGAGTAGCAGAAGGAGCAAGGAGTTCTTGGGCATCCCAACTCCATAAAGATCATCGAAGCCAACAGTAGAGGTGGGCTGCACACAGTTGTTCTAAACATTCTCGAGTCAGTCAAGCAGGCTTTCCAGATTATCAAAATAAATATTACTTGTTCAATTCAGTCTCAAGAGTCAAAGAACCAAACTGATTCTCTGAAAAATGGCTCCAAGCCAAAGCCTCCTGAAACCAAGACAAAGATGCCCTGCTGAGTTCAATCGCTTGCTGGATCTCACCAGCACTTTTTCTTTCTAAAGTGAGTTTCTTTTTCCTGTGGCAGCTTCACACAATATTTCCATTGTGGCTACCTGTATTTGAACACTGCTCCTCTCTTACTTACAAGTAAGAGATTTGTATTGTTTCCAATACTTTAAAATTTTGCATTGTCAGGATACTTTTCTGCATAGTTTCAGAGAGTGAACTGACCTAGTTAAAATTAAAGGTTGCCATCATAAATTACATTAGGATGGTCTAGTGGTCTGAAAAAGTACTGTAATATGCTGTGCTTGTCTTAGTTTCCTTCAGTGAGAATGGCTGGGTGAAAAGATAGTTATTAGAACTATTTGGTTTACACTGTTATAATTGCAGGTCTGATGATATCCTATTAGGATGCAACAAGACCAAATTATCAGCTATTTCAACTAGAAATATAATAATTTCATTTTATTTTTTGCTATCAGATTTCACATTTCATTTGAAGTGCATATGAGTCTAGTCTAATAAAGTAATAGTGCTTACTGACAGCAAGAATATTCTACCTTTTTAAGACTGTCTATACTGGAAACTCTCAAGCCTGAGATAAAAAAATTCTTATCCCAAGCTTTGGAGATTGCAAGAAGTGGATAACTCACTCACCATATCTTAGCACAGGCCCAAGATCTCTGTCAATGAGCTATGAATACGAAGGGTGATTAATGTTACCAGCTTTATCTACCAAAACCATCTTAAGTCTGACTCTTTCTAGGCACAGTGCAAATACTTTGATGGTGAGCTACTGCTGGAATACCATCTGGCTCAGACTTCTCACACTTGCCCTTAAACCTGTGGGGTTTTTTTTGTACAGTGGAAAGCAGACTAATGTCTCCTTAAGAAGGATATTGTCTCCTGTCAGTCCTATTGTTCCTGTAAATACCTCTCATCACTACTAAAAACGACAAGACTATAATGGACATTCATCCTGAATGGAGCCCAGAAGCACTTCACCCTGGGAACTGCATCACTTTTTGCAGGCAGAATCCATGCAAATGCCAAAGCCAGGCCTATTAACAATAATGCATAGACAATAATTAGTAGATAATTGATGTTGACATTGCCATTTGATGCTGTGTATGGCTCTGCTGTGTGCATGGTTAGCTGAGTGGTTGGCTCCTCCGGTAAAAGCTGCATTGCTCTTTGACCTGTTTATATCCAGCTGTCACTCCAATATCTAATGGATGGGTGTGTGGTGATTATTATGCTGAGCTGCAGAATACCAACAGTTCTCTGATATGTGGGAGCAATTCCCCACAGCCCTCTATCAGACCATAATTCTTTCTTATCAAGCCAATTTTTAACACAGCTGCAGCCCAAAGAGACTCTCTTTTGGATCCATTTTTCAATGTGTAAGCTACTATTGTTTTAAACCTATTTTCTGCTCTTTTGCATACTTTGCTGTTTGTTACTAAGAATTCAATCTATTGCTAAAAAATGCACCTCAGAATGGTTTTTGCATTGATTGTGGGATGATTTTGTTGTTTTTGGGGCTATGGCTGCATTATAGATGTCATCTTAAAGGTATATTGGGATACTTCAAGTCTGTTGTTTTCTTCCTTCCATGTGTATGGTCAGCTGCTGTTTTAAAAAGAGAGTAGGGATAAAGGGATGGGATAAGTGAGGATGGAAAGGCTTGTGACAATGAACAGGAAAACAGTTTTTGTTCTGACAGAACCGATCTTGTGTTTGGACCATTTCTGTGTGGCTCCAGAAAAAACTTTCTGCTTCTTCATGCGTTTTTGTATGTATAATCTTGGGTTTCTGCCTCAAGTGTCCCATGAATTTATGCTCCTGGGAAATCTCTATGTGAATGTCATGTAGTTCTTACCATCAGAGAAAAGCACTAATGAGATACTTGTCCCTCTTGGCATCCAGCATTGTGTAAGAGTGGTTGCCACAGAGTGCTTGGTAAGGTTGTTAGCTTCCCTTGCCTTTTGGAAGGACCATTTTGTTTTCATCCCCATATCCTAGCAATGCTACTTACCCCCACCACATTCTGTCCCATATGCTCCAGAAGGAGCTTGGTTTCTAGAGATGAACACAAATTTCCTTTTCTTCAATATCAGCAAGCCTAGAAAATCCAAGTCTTCTTCCCTAAAACATAAAGACACCCTGAAGCATGCTCATACAGGGGTTTCTCAAGCGGGGCTAGCTGGAAGAGGAAGCATTACAAGAGACGGGTATGGGAGCACAAATAGAAAATTTAATGAGGGGACTTGAAATTGACTGAGAGGGTCAGCAAATGTGCGCTAACACAAGGCAAGTTGTGCAGTTGAAAAATCTAGCATATGTGAAAATAGAACAGCTTGAAAGTTACTTAACAATGCAGAGCACACTGCAGAGGTTCAGAACAGCCAGGAAGGAGTGTCTGAGATAATAAATGCTGTAGTGGAGTTTAGGTAGGTGTGAGATGTTTGTCCGTGCTGAATAGCATTAGCAGCTTGTTAAGGCCAAACGAAAAATAAATCACTGACTTCAACAGACTTTACTGTTTACTAAGTCCTTACATTTAGATTTACACAGTGAACCAGACTGCCAGAGTGCATCCTGAGACAGTGAGTTGGTGCTCCTCAGCTGAAGGAATTATCTTGATTTATGTGACAAGCAGTATGCACTCTTAAAGAAAACCAAGGTAGTTTCCTCATGCAGGGCATTGCAAGATTCAGTGCCCACAGACACACACTCCCTTTTTCTCCCTGCTCCACTCCAGGGAGGAGTTCTTGGCTCTGGTCCTCAAGTTTCTGGAAGAAGGTATAGCAGATGGGTTGGAGTTATTTATTCCTTTTACGGGTGAAAAAATCCTACTATCTAGTATTTCCACTGAAGAGATCTTACACTTATTGAATCTATAATCCTTTGGGTTTCTTTCTTCACTCTTGACATAGAAATCGCCTCATTGTTCATATTCCAGGAAAACCCAAAGCTTTCTTGTCCACAGCCTCTCAGGATCCATTTAGACAGCGAGACCCATTCAGATGCCAGCACTCATATCAGTACTGCATTTTGCGCTTGAATGGTTTAGCACTATGAAACTTAACTCTGAGGTAAGCGCTTGAAAACCCTGCCCAAGGGACAAAGCCTAAATTCAACCTCCTGTATTCCACATTTGCCTTCCTTGACTCATCATCTCTCCTGAAAATTTCCTTGCCTGTCAGTTTATTACCTCACACGAACATATGGTGGACAACGCTGTACAGAGTTTAAAGAACTCTGCTATACCTCATGCTGTCTATGCCAGCCAGCTTTGCAGATCTGTGCCTTAAATTTTTATTGAAGTTATCAAGACCACTTTACAGCTTTGGCTGGTAGTTAGATTTTGTATTATTGAAGGGCTCAGGGTCACCCCATGGGCATGCTTGCAGACCATCCTCACATGAGAAGGAAAGGTTACCCATCTACCACCAGCAACTTTCTGTTTTCTGTTTTAGTCCCTGAGGAATTTTCAGGAAGACAGGAGATATTCTTGATCCCCGCTTTTGGTTTTGTATGCAACCGTGGTACTAGAGCTGATAGAATTAGCATGGGAGAATAGGGGGATGGAGATGGCATTGGGGGTACCAGTAAGACAAATTTTTCCTGCCTAGCCATGGTAAGTGTGTGTGTGACTGTAGATGGAGACAGCACATCTCCAAGAAGGTTATGAAAGGTTAAATAATCTTTCTTTTAATAATGGTCCTCATGAGACTCTCTAAGGTTGCTACAAGAGACTAAGTGAACATCATTGCACAGTTCCTTTAACAGCCCTAGTATTTTCCATCATTGAAAATTATTTGTTTTACAGGTCAGATGCCCTATTAGTATTGTTGGGATTTCTGGTCATTCTGACATCAATTGCATTTTATACTTTGTGATTTCTAGAATATATTTAGTGTTGATATTTTTTTCAGTACAGCAACAGCTTAATCCTCTTGCTATCTCATACAATATGAGAAAATTGAGATTGCTTGGGGGACATTAGTTAATAAACCCATTGCCTGTAATTCCCAGAGCATTGATGCATTTTTCCATCTTTATTTAATGGGATGCTATTTTTCACATTGAAATATCCAGGCTCTAGCAGTGAAGAAGTGCTACAGATAAATTCACAATGAAGGGGAAAAAATCCAACAAGAAATGGTTACTGTTTTAAATGAAGAAAGAAAACCCTTATTAGGCAACTTCATCTTTTTGTTTGACTTAAAGCTGAAATCTAAAACCTCATTCTTCACTTGCACTGGTTTTATATTTTATATTGACTTCAGTGGAATTAATTCTAATTTACATTGGTAT
This sequence comes from Illadopsis cleaveri, assembly GCA_013399915.1. Lineage (NCBI taxonomy): Eukaryota > Metazoa > Chordata > Aves > Passeriformes > Timaliidae > Illadopsis > Illadopsis cleaveri. Next base: position 251,956 of record VXBB01011471.1, read on the forward strand.
GAGAAAAATTGGATTGTTGAGGTTTCATTATTCCAGACTGTAACCAACGACCTGGTAGAGCTTTTAATTTTCTAGTTAGGGGGATGCTGCTGGAAGAGTTGAGAGGTTGTTGGTCGCACAGACAGGAAGATGAGATAAGACAAAGCAAAAATAAAGTGCTTCAGACTATCTCATCTCGTTCCAGGGGGCTTGTCTGCACAGGCCATTAAGCCACCGTGTTCTTGAAATTGCATTTCCCAGGCATTTTCTCCAGAGTGCTAAGAGAGCTCACTGACAGTGTCCAGATGCACAACATACTCATGATAGTGATCAGTTCTTGTTCTTAGTCTCTGCCAACATCCCTTTCCTCTCCTCATCCCTTTTATTTTAACACTCAGGGAGAATAACCATGTTTTCCAATCAAGTGGCTCCTCTGCGGAAGAAATTAGTGGTGTGCAATGCAGGAGGCAAGCAAGAACTGATGGGGACACATAGACATTCAGCCAGACCATTTTTTCCATTTGCAGTTTACTGTGCAGCCTAATAAAGACTCTGGAACAAAAAGCATCTTGGTATATTACATATTTATATATAAATTACAGAGTCCCACCCTGCTCTGTCTCATCCTCTTGTGGCTTTCAGATCCTCCTGACAAAATCTTACTTATTGTCTGTCTCTGTTCTGGCTGGCCAAAGACAGGTTTCTTCATCTGATCTCCCTGCCTCCTATATGCGCAATTCAGCCCTGTCCTCCTCTCCTGGCATATTTGATCACCTGCCCAGAAGATCTTTTTCTTTGGTCTCCTTACAAACCATCTGTAGGCAGGTTGGAAAGTTATTGCTCTAATTTGAGAGAATTTGGTACTCACCATGCTCAGGTCTCAGGCAGTGCACACTACACCTAGATTCAACAGCATGTATTTAGACTTCCAACTATCCACTGAAATCAATAACAGGAGCCCAAATAGGAATTCAAAGCCTAAATGTTTTATTGGCAATGAGCTTTGGTGTTGTAACGATATTCTGAATGAGCTTAACCTTCCTTAATCCTTCCAGCAAGCACATATTTGTCCTTTCACCGTGGACTGCAAACAAAGAGTTTGCATTTACAAATGATCTATCTTCCAGGAAAAACCTAATCCCCCTCAGCTCCTGAGTTCTCTAACACAAAGCATTAAAATCTTTGCTGAGGGGATAAAACTTCATTCTTTATTGAGAAAACTGAACAAAAACGCATTTGATCTGATTGACACAGCTATTCTGGTTGAATTGGGTAGTATGTTTAATCAATAAGCTTTGCCCTTCAGAATACTAATGCTTATCTTGTAGTTGCTGCTTCTCAAAATACTGTTTGCTATAGAATTATTTGTTTAATATGATGGACAAATATCCAGCTCCATCAAGAAAACCTGAAAGTCGCCATGTGTGACAGTGGAACTGTTCTTTGGGAGCCCAGGTAGGATAGCTTATACAGAACCACTCCATCCTTCATTTCTTAGCATATCTGTTAAATATGTTATATTTTCTCTCAAGTGGACACAGACTCCCAGTGTAGTAGTGACTATGGCTACAGAGGACTTTTATTTGGAGGTCTCAAAGTATAATCCAGTAAGCAGTCATTCTGTTTCAGTTCAGTGAAGTGTACTTAATGTCATTAGTTATGGAAAAGTGACTTTTTCATGCAGTTTTCAGATATTAATGAAGATCAATGGATGTATTAGAATACTAAAATATGAATCGGGCACACTTTTTTAAATCAGTGCCATGTAGCTCAGTAATATCCTTCCACACAAAAAATAAGTTGTAGGAGGTATAAACTCTTACCTTAGCATTGGAAAGAGGGCTACTACACCTGGATCATCTCTCTAAACCTCCACAGACCCTTACCGAAATATAATTATTGAAGATAGAGGCACTGGTATCAATATGCTGCTGAATTTGGAGTAGGTTGTTGAAACTTCAATAAGTCCTGAGTCATATTCCCTTTAAAGTTTCATTTAAAGTCAATCACAATGATTACTTACTGGTGCAAGTGATGAAAAAAAAAATTAGCCTTTATTCTGGGAAGTTAGACTATAATTTAACTATTATTCTGCCAAGAGACTAGACCTTTGTGTAAACTGCCAGATAGCTAGAAAAAAATAGTGGGTTTGTTTTTTTCTTTAAACACACGCTGGATAAACAAATTGCCTTGAATAAGATACAAAAGCTGCAGAAATATAACGTGTTTGTCTTGGCTGGCTATTGCTGCATTCATAAATGTTTTTCCTACCTTTTTTTAAATGAATAATGATAGTGTAGGTTCTCAACAGATACCAGTGATGATTTTGAAGGCTTTAGACATTTACTGAATATTTTATGCACTTTAAAAGGACTTTCTTTAACTTACTGATGAAGACTATTGCCATTTACATAATTATAAAAACCCTCCAAACCCTTAAAATATATTTGAGGTGATCCTACACTTAAAATAGAGAGTTTGCAAAACAGTTAAGGATTTGGCTAATTTTTAGTAGAACCTGGTAAGAAGGTAGTGAAATATTTTAAATACAAAATTGTAGAGGTACATAATTATTTACAGTCCATGCAGGGAAGCAAATGAAAACGTATTTTTTTTGCTCATAATAAAGTGTTTACCTGCTTCACACAAAGCCCTTGTGGAACTGAGTATTTCTCAGTAGTATTAGAAACAACACAACTGTTTCAACATAAACAAGAAAGCATTCAATACAACCAGTTTATTTTTTATTTATTTAAAAATATTCAAGTGTTCAAAATAAATAAGGTCTACAAAATACATGCATCTATATGCAATGTGAGTGCATTTTTATACATGTTACTCAGTTTGAAAAAAAAATTGACAAAGGAGCGGCAGTCTCAAAAATAATATATGCTTTTACGTTTCAGGAAAGAGAGGTAGCTGAGCAAAAGAAATATGTTAATATTGGCAACCTCTGCTGAGACAATTATGGCAATATTATTGAGGAACACCTAAGATTCCACAGAGAAGCAGCATATTATGAATATTTCAGGTACAGTACAAGCCTCAATCAGATAAAATAAAGCTTTGTTACTGTTACTGCTCCTGAAACTATTTTATTTTAAAATATATGTATTTGTTTCTACACACAGATTCTGGAAACTCTGAAGTTTTAAGCTTTTTGAACACAGTAAATTAAGAGAGACTAGAATCAGGATGTGAAGGAAGGGGCTGTTTTTTTTAGCTAGGGACCTTGCCTCCCACAAAAGCCTTGTTTCTCTGTTGTGTCAAGCTGCCTCGCCATCAGGCTGCAGCACTCTGGAGGGAAAGTGTTCATTTCTCGCCTAGACAAGCTCTAAGGGGGTCTGCTGCAACTCCCACTTTTGCTGAGAAAATGCCACATGCTGAGCCAAGTTAATTTGTATTTGAACTCCATTAAAGCCAATGGGGTTTCCCTGGGAATGAGGATGGTTTCTTGAAGTTAGGTGGAAATGAAAGAAGACATCACTTAGAGGAGCTGAGTTATGATTGAAAACAGAATATGAAACTGTTTATTCCTACGTCAGGAGATGTTTTTCCTTTTTCAGCTTATGTCACCTGGAAAGAATTTTATAGCATGGTATATCCATATCCTTATCTAGGCTGGATAATAAACTATGCACTGGGAAGCTTCCACACTGGGCAGCTTCCTCTTCCTCCAGCCCACTGCTGCTTCAATCTCACTTTTGTTAATCTGTCTATTGATTAAAAACAGTTAATTAGTTTAGCCTTTCTTGCCTTAGCTGAAATCTTTTTTGTGAAAAAAAAAATCTAACACTTTATTAGTTCTCAAGCTGAAGTCAGTAGTGACGTATTTGTTAATAATTAACTGAAATGTATTTTAGAGCTTGCTCTTGCCCAGGCACATTTGATAGTGGGCCATCAGCTGGACATTTTGGCAGGATCAGCCTTCAAGGGTGGTAGTGTCTTAGGCTGCAAGACTCCAGACTTCTTTCCTAACTTTTAATTATGCCTTAGTACTTTCTCAGTTGTCCCAGAATTTGTGCTGTCAGGATTTCTGCCTGTCCCTGGGCTGCCAGAGCACCCTTGCTGGGAAACACAGCAGCAGCACAGAACACTTTTGCTCAGCACTGACATTTAGATTCATTTGATGTCCCTAAACATCTTCTACGCTTTTCCTCATCTTCTCTATGAAGAGTCATTGTGTCTTCAAAATGCTGTCTCCTAGGTCATGCAACGCAGAAATTAGGAATGGGAAGGGAGTTTAGGGTTAGCTATACATCAGGACAGAGCTCTGAAAACCATTCTTTTCAAATTTCCATAAATTTGAGTCTTTTTGGAGTGATGCCTGTTGGGAAAGATGGGATACCCAGTGTAGAATGTGTCTTTATCAATATGCCAGATGTAAGAAAGCATAACTTTTCAACTCAGATTATACAGACACCTGTGTGTACAATTGCCTTACTCAGACTTCACTGTTGGACAAAGCAATGGCCATGACATTTCCTTAGGCACCTTCTAGCAAATCCAACTAGAGATGTAAGCGTTCACCTGAAGAAGTCATCTCACAGCTTCAGATTGGTTGGCATCAAACAGAGACAAAAATAAGTATCAAAATGAGTGGCCCTCAAGAAGGACTTGTGCAGGCTGCCTCTGAGTATGCAATGTCGTACAGCATGCAGGAACCTGTATACAGTTATTTCTTACTTAAAACATATGACCTGGGCCTGAGAGCACATATGATTAATGGTGCCAGCTGGAAGACACTCGTAAACTCACCCAAAGTTCACTGTATGGAAAAAATAACCACCTGATGATGTTCTGCTGCAATGTGGCATCAGGAGATGGCAAGTTTCCTGCTTGAATACTGTGAGACATGAAAGTGGTGAATGAAAGAGTTGTGAGGATGTGTTAGTAGTTTTTTAATAGCTAGCCCACAAAAGGACGGTGGGAGGTGTATCTCCTTCAGAAATGCTACTGGGAAAGGTCTGCCATTCAGAGGGAAATGGGGCAGTTCTCCCCCTTATCTATTTTGATTTTCCCCTGAGGAACAAGTTGGTAGCTTACCTACAAAGCAAGAGCAAGAGACCTCTAACTCTCCTAAACTCAGAGAAGAGCTGTGCCTCACTCCAACTGCATACAGTGTCCAGCTGTGGTAGGGGTGCAATGGGCTTGGAAAAGGAGGCCCAAAGCACCAGGACAAGATGGTCATGGTGAAGGAAACACCCAAGGCATAACTACACCAGCCACCTGGAGCCGGAGAGATCAGTACTGGAGTTGGAGAGAACCTCCACTCTAGTTTAGGATTTGTCATGAGACCTTTACAGTTAGATGTCCCAGGGCTGTTATCAAGCATGCTTGAGGAAATGAAGGACCAGATCTCTTCTCTGAAATGCCAAAGGTTACCTCATGGGCAAGGGGGGCTAAGCCTAGACACACAGCTCCTGTTCCCACCCACCAGGCTGGTAGAGGGAACACCTTACAGAATCACAGAACCACAGAATTATTTGAGTTGGAAAGGACTCTCGAAGGTTATTCCATGGGCAAGGACACCTTCCACAAGACCAGGATACTCAAAGCCTCATACAACTCAGCCTTGAACCCTTTCAGGGATAGAGCATCCACAACTTCCTGGGCAGCCTGGTTCCAGCATCTCACCAAACTCACTGTAAAATATTTCTTCCATGTCCAACCTAAATCGACTCCCAGTTTCAAATCATTGCCCATTGGTCTACTGCTACAGGTAAAAAATCCTTCCTCATCTTCCTTATAACTCCCCTTTAGGTACTAGAAGGCTGCGTTAAAGTGTCCCCAGAACCTTCGCTTCTCCAGGCTGAAGAGCTCCAACTCTTTTTGTGTTCGTAGGGTAGATTCTCCAGCCCTCTGGACATCTGTGGCCTTCTCTGGATTCACTTCAGAAGATCGCTCTTCCAGGGAAGGGGTGTCGTGGTCACGGGCGACCTTCGGACCGCGCGGCTCCAAGGAGGAGCCAGTTACTGTCCCCTCGGGCCGGGGCAGGGGCGCCAGCCGTGACGGGCAGGGGGAGATGCGGGGCAGGGGCAGATGCGGAGACAAACGCCGGCTCTCTCATCCGCCGCCACCGCCCCCTCCCGGCCGGGCAGCGGCGCGGGGNAGATGAAGCGCTTCCACCCTGGGGTCGCGCTGCTGCTCTCGCTGCTATGGGAGGTGAGGTGGGCCGTGGGGGGAGCGCTGCCCTGCGGCAGCCCCGGGTTCACCCCGCGGGGGTCCGCCATCGGTCGCGACCTGGAACTGCGCGGCTGGCGGAGGGGAGCCGCAGCCCGCACCCAGCCGCGGGGCGTGCGCGGGAGGGGATTTATTTTGGGGTTAATGTCTTTGTCGGAAGGGGCTTGGCTCCACAGGCAGTGCGCGGTCAGGAGTGCAGGGGAGCTGCGGGGCCGGGCTGGGCGAGACCCGGCGCTGCTGCGGGTGCGGCGGTCACGGGCGTTCGGGGGCTCGCGGGATGTCCGGGGTCTTACGGCTGGAGCAGAGGAACATTATCCGCGGTGCGATGGAGCAGAGCAACACGGGACCTGTACGCAGGGACACAAGCTGCTGGAAGCTGCCCATTTCCAGCAGACTGTCCAGGGGACGCAAAGCCTGCACTTGTCAGTAAGGGTTGAAGGGAAGGTGCATCTCTTATGTTCATTTGAAGTGGCCTTTCGTGGGCAAAGTGTCCATTGCGAGGTGGGTGGAGGTGCGGCGGCATCAGCTCTCGAGGAGCCGTGGCGGCGCCGAGCAGCGTGGTTAAACTTCTGGGAAAGCCTGGGTAGCGCAGCTTTCGTACTTAAAACAACCGAACGAACAGTGAATTAGGAGTTTTCATTAATTGAAGGGGGGGTTTGTGCCACGCAGTTCTAGAATCAGAGCAGTTTGGATTGGAAGGCACCTTAAAGATCGTCTCTTTTCAACCTCCCTCCCGTGGGCTGGGATGACACTGGATCAGGGAAAGCAGCTCTGTTTTTTCAGCGGGCATATCAGTAGATGTTTTCTGGGGACGAGCTGTCTCTTGGTCTGTGGTTTAACCTTGAGGCTGGGGGCGGGCAGGGGGGCATCAGTGTCTCCCCTGGGACAGAGGCGTGCGGGCGCGCTGCCGTGTGCAGCTCCCGGTGACAGGTTTGCCAGCGTGCTGGAGTCAGCGCCGGGACACGTGCAGTGGCAGTGTGCCGGGGTGACTTCGGAAACACCCGTGGGCTTGTCTTAGGCACATGTCTACATTCATAAAGCCCAGAGGCAATGTAGCTGAAAGTGTCAGAGAGGTGAAAGAGCTGTGTTGCCTCTGTGATGGAGGAGTTTAGACAGAAAATGAATTAATTTTTTTTTTTAATTGGCATGCCACCAAACCCATACATGGAAACCAGAGTGCTGGCTGTGTAATTACTGCTTTTGGTAAAAGATATAATTCATGAAAATGATGTTTACTTCATGTTTATGCCACCTACGGAGATGAATGGTTTCTGGTGTCTTGCCCACCATGCCATCGAGCATCATCCCATTAAGACACTCAGATCAAAAGCATTGCTTAATGTAAATAAGTGTAACTCTTTACAAGTTAATTGATTTGCATCTCTTTCCCCTGGCTGTAAACCTGGTCCTGATCCTGGCCCTCAATTGCTCTTGAGTCTGCAGCAGCTCTTCAGAAAGCAGGAATAGCAAAATGTCGATTAAATGAAACAAACACCACCATTTCCCTGAGGGATTATGTTCATCTGAGACTGTGAAAGGTTTTGCCCCTCCAGGATCTCTTTGATTAGATGTCTCTGCTCTTTTAACGTGTATTCTGCTGAAAAAGATCATTCGTGCCTGAAAAAAGTAATTTGCATAAATCCTCATTGGATCCAGCCAGTGTTGCTGTTATCTAAGCTTTTGGACTGGTTTTAATTGTGGGGGGTTTTTCCCCCTATTTCTTTTAATCTTTCTGTTTTGCCATCTGGTTTTGTGGATTTTTTTTTTTCCTTTCTTGGAAATTCTTAGGTTGCCTATTAAAATGAGATGCTGTGTAAATAAGGCTGTATTCTACAGGCCCAGAAACGGAGTGCTGGGGTTTAAATAACTTAATCGGAGACATCTGGTTGTTTTGAAGGTTTTTGGTACACGAAACTTCTGCTGTCTTCTGCAGAAAGTTCTGTACTGGATATTATCTGAAATAACATTGCTGCAATTGTTTTAAATATGTTTGCAGCTTCAACATGATCTTAGCTATTATTGAACAGAGCATGAGCTGAGAAATACAGTTTTCATTCGTCATTGTGCAAAAGGCTCTGACTGTTACCCAGGTACTGTGGGGAGGAACCCATTTAGTCTGTCAGAGCACAATGCAGTAGTTTACTGATTCTAACCAAGTTTTCCTTGTTAAGTTAGGTTACCCAAAATACTTGTTGCAAAATGTTCATGTATTGCAAAACCACTATTTCTGGTTATATTGATGAAAGGAATGAACTCCTTCACAATTAAGTATACATCAAGTTCATGGTGGGTGTCAGTTTGGATGTGAGGAGTGTGTGTGTCTGTGGCTTTCAGGCAGAAGCCTAGTCAGTAGCTGGCTGTGGCAGTCTCCCACGAGGAAGTGATGGTTGGCTGTTCCTGATGTAAAGGCAGAAGACGTAGACGAGGGGCTGAGGGGCAGGAGCTTCCGTGTGCTGGTGGGTGATTTCATGAAGGTGACTAAAGGCATCACTGTCGAAGCAGGATTTACACATAAGAAATTGCTGGCTCTCGGTGCTAAAATGCTGGTCCTTGTTCTAGACAAGCTTGAGATGCACTAATTACAGAAACACCCAGAGCACTGGGATGTTGGGAGAGGGGAATTAATTTTGAGTTTTCTTGTGTGACAAGGGTTTTTTCACTGCAACCACAAAGACTGTGGTGGAAGAAAAATTCCAAACTCCAGGAGCCAGAAAGCTCTGCTCTGAGAAGAGCTTATTATTAGGGGAGAAAAGCCAAAGACACCATGTGTTCTGCTCACAACTTAATTGCAGTTGAACAGTTCAACTAGTAAGGTAAAATGAGGTGGACAATTTGACAGGTAATTTTGGTTCTTGCAGGAAGCAGTGAAGACTGTTGGATCTTCTTCTGTCTTTTTCAAATTAATTTGGCTACTTGGAGATAACAATGTGTTATTAACTGCAGTTGCTTGAAATGCCCTTTTTCACCAGGAGCCTGGATGTCTGGTATACCCACAGTACTGGGATATGTGATTGCTGTCCTCAAAAATAACCAGTAGTCTTGCTTGCTAGCTTGGCTTGTGGTTCTGTCAACAGGACTGTATTTTGTCTCAGTTGTCTCTCAGTTTCATGGAAAGATTTGAGGCGGTCCTTGAAGTGATGACTGTTTGGGGCATATATATCAAGATTTTTCGCTTCTCTTTTAGCAGTGATCCCAAGGACTTTGGTTGTTTGAGCTTAAATGGGACTTTAATGAATAGGGATGTCTTTGGAATGAGGAAAAAATAAAACTAAACAGGCAGTCCCCCCCACCCCCCTGATGAAGCAAGCTTATTTTCAGCCTGAGTGAGGGCCCCAGTGTCTCTGTGAGGCTTACTTCTCAGACTGAGTGCTTGCTTTCTCTCTCACAAGCTGTAGAAGTGATGGATGGAGAAGAGCTCAGTAGCTGAAGCTCAGCTCAAGGATGGGGAAGTTGAACAGAGCTGTTTCAGACCGATAGAGGACCCTGTCTGTGCTGCAGTGGTAATAAAGGTGTTTTATTGTTACTGCTGCAGAGAAGCTTGCTGAGTAGCCTCAACTTTCAAAACTGTCAAATAATTTTAGGCGCCTAAACCTCTGATTGGCCCCTATGTTGTATCCAGGAGAATCTAGGAGCTAATGCACGTGTCTGAATATTTAGGTAAAGCTTCTTAGTTAAGGTGAGCGAGGCCTGCAGTAGTTGCTATAGGTGGTGTGAGGTGTTTGTGAGAATCCCTCTACAAAGGTTTCCATGTGGCTATAAAAAAATTAAGAACCTTACTTCTGGAAGTACTACCATTGATATTTCTACATACAGTTTCTCATAATTCTTTATAATTCATAGGAATTATAATGTGGATGCTGATAGAAACACTGATAGTTGTATGGCTGAAGAAAGTGATCTGTATAGTCCTCTTGTAAATTTGTCAGATGAAAGATAGTATGCAAGGGTCAAATGCCTTTTTTAAAAAGAACAAGAAAATGGACATGTCATAGGAACGGCAAAATGTGTTATCTTGAAAGAAAATTCAAATACTCCCGACAGTCTGTCATACAAGATTTAAGTAAAAGCAAAGTTGGCTGGTGCTCCTCAGTTTGTTAACTGCTGTGCTGAGCTTTTTAGTATTATTTTTGTAAGCGGACTTCAACAGGAGAGATTTTATCAAATCAGAGAAACCAAAAATTTCTGTCCTTCCAGAAGAGGTTTGTTTGTGGTTTTTCTTCAACTGTTTGTGGGTTTGGTTTTTTTTAATCCTTATAGGAACAAGCACGTTAAGATGAGGAGACCCACCAGTCTTAAAAAAAAAAAACAACCACACATTTTAATCATGGTAGGCACAGGTGGAGTTCAAGAATTTGTGGAGATTATGAGGACCACTCCATCCTCCCCTCCCCCCTGTTTCTGGTATTTTTTTCTATCCATTAGTGGTCAGGTTTTCCTTTACATAAAGTACTGTAAGAGAGTATGTACCCTTGAATGTACGAATGTGCATGCACACCAGTGCTATTGTCTCTGTGATGTCCCTCTCTGTGGAATACAGATACTTTCCTACTGATATTTTAACTTTCGTTCTTTCAGTGGGGGTGGGGGGGAATAAGAGGCAAATACTATCCCAGAAATTCTGCTAGAGTGTTGTTAGTGTAGATGTGTCCACTAACCCCTCCTGCTTTTTAGTTCTGGTTACATAACGGACTTAGCAGCTTAAACAATTTCTGGTGGGTTTTTTTCCTTACCCTCCTGCAGCTAGTTGCAAAGCAGCATTTGTGAGTGAAGGCAGGAAAGAGCTTTCTTATGATTTACAGTTTGGAGATCCAACTGGTGCTGGCAAGCCTTCCCTGCCTCTTGACAGCAGTGAGATGGGCTGTGATTTCCAGGCGGGAGGACTGAGCACACACACTTTTCTCACTTTGCTCCGACTGAGGAGGAGACAGATTCGTGTTGGTTGTGGGTAGGGAATGGGTGGCCAACTGCCATTTGCATCCTCTAAGAGGAGGTGAAATGGGGTTTTTTGGGCTTGGTTGGTTTGGGGTTTTTTTTGTTTAAATTAGAAGCAGCACCTGTAAAATCTGTTTGTATTTTCTTATGGCAGTCAAAAATATTTAGCACTTTCCGTTATGCTTTCTTCATAAAAGGGAAGTTATGTGACTCTCTTTCCTCTTGGTACTTTTCACTCAGCTAATGTAGGTGGCTGGAAGGTTAAACTTGGCCAAAGCAAGCCCTCAGACTTCAGGTCCTCTTTTAAAATGGATTTAGCTAAAATCAGTAAAAAAAGGGGGTCAATTGAAACTCTTTGGTTTAATATAAATTCATTTTGGCTTTCTCCAACAAGAAGAGGAGAAAGAAAAGAAGGGCTTAGAAAAACTGCAGTGAGTATGCCCATATAGAGGGCTTGCTTTGGTCATCAGTGTAGGCTGAGTTTACAGGCAGAAACAGATTAATGCTTAAATTTATGCTACAGAATTTAAAAAAAAAAAAATGAAAGTATATCTTGCTGGGGCAAGGTGGCTACCAATTGGCTTCAATTTTGTTGTGATCTAAAGTAAAATCCATATGAAAACCCATTACATAAAGCTAGCATATTTTGCTTTTTGTGTCTAATTTTTGATAACGTTGCTTTGTATCCTCAGCAATGCAGCTGAGTCTGTTTTGCTGAAGGTTTTGTTGAAATCTTGTTAGAGTTTGTTTTGGCAAACATAAACTCTCTTTGGACTAGCAAGAGGCAAAGATTTCTAAAAGCCTCTTTTTTTTTTTTTTTGTTTGTTTTTTTTTTTGTTTGTTTGTTTGCTTGGATAGTGTTTTTTGGAAAATGAATCTTAGGTCTCTCTGAAGCCTGGGAACATAGCCTGGGATCTTGGGCATTAAATAGCAGTTTCAAGACAAGGGAAAGCTAAGGTCTTTAATATTGGATATTATCACTTTCCTGATATCAGAACAGTAAGATATGAGATAAAATGCCATGCCTGGTATTTCAGAAGGGCATGAGAGGAGAATCTGGGTTTGTTGAATGCTTTTTTCTTTTTTTCCTTTGTGAGAACAATATATCTTGACAGGTTTCTCACATATTAAATGGTAGAGTTATCACTCAGAAGTGTGTCTTCAACTTTGTGCTAAATAGGTGTTAGCTACACCTGTGTTTTAAATAGCTCCACTAAAAATCTCTTCCTTCTTTCTCAATGACTCAGTTTTCACTTTTTAAAGGAAAACAACTAGCAGAAAGTGGTTTCTTATCTGTACCTCATGCAATGAAGGTGTGGGTTGTTGCTGGCAAGGGTGATCTCTAATCCCTGCTTTTGCCAGCTCCTGCAGCTCTGGTGACCCTGGGACCACGAAAGGATCATATCAACCCACTGATGCTGTGAATGACTAAGCTACAAAAAAGGGTCTGGGGAAAAAAAAATGAGAGGGAATAGTTTTCCATTGGTTCAGCAGAGGTTTGTGCTGTGGTATAGCATCATAAAACTTGCTGCAGGGGAGGAGAGAGAATGTATGACTTGGAGCAGGACTGCTCGTTTTGGTAGCACAGTTCTTGTTTCAATACATTAGGTATCTCCTAATGGGAATCATAAAACCCTTTTGGTTGGAAAAGTCCTTTAAGGTCATTGAGTCCAATGATAAACTTAACATAGCCACATCCACCGCTAAACTGTATCCCTAGATGATGCTACATTTGTGCTGGAGTGGAAGGCAATCATGGAGGTTTTTTCTGTGCTCTGCTAGAAGGAGAAACGAGCAGTCTGATTTTTTTTTTCCTTTGCCTGAAAGATGTCATTAGATAATATTCTGGAAAAGGTAGTCTTATCGTTTTCCCAAATAACCTGCCAAATGTCTCTCAGAGCAGAAGTGCTCAACCAGGAGCTGGTGGCTCTCCAGCCTTTCCCATCTGTGGATCAAGAGAGGGTCATGGATGGAGACTGTGCTTCTGGGGAAGGTCCAGCATCAATTGCAGCATAGGAAGGACTGTTGTCCTTGAGTCCAGCCAAGGGTAACTACAAACACAGCACTCCTCTGCTGCACCCTTCACTCCACCTCTTTCATTTGGAGGTCTACAAATCCCCCAGAACCTTGACCTTTCATTGAAAGTGACTGTGAAGTGATCTGGGCCTTAGTTTAAAAGTTCAGAGACGGTGAAAAGTGGCCACTTGTGAAGGGTGATAGGAATGTACCTAGACTCCAGTCCTGGCTGCAGGCAAGCCCTCTGGAAACAGCTCACTGTTTCCAGCTGGAGTGGCAAAGATGCTCTGCCAGCTGGCTTGGTCTCCCACCTCTGACATTGGTAGGTATGAGGCAACTAAAGAGCTGGCAATAATTTTGAGGATGGATCCTTCCTTCCCAGGTCTTGTGCTGCTGGAATAAGGTGTGAGGGCTGTGGATTCCAGGACTGTAGCCAATATCTCTAAAGATCTGTCCTTCTAAGGTAATTACATTTAATGTTTTCTTATGCCTTTCTAGTGATATGCATTCCAGTCTGTTTGGATCTTCCCTGGGAGTATGAAGAAGTGGAGAACCCTGAAATGAAATTAGTATGAGAGGAATGTGAACATGTGGGAAGGTGGTAGGGATCTCACTGACAGCAGACTGAAGACGATGGGTAGCACATCTTCTACTTGATGTGAGAGGAGTGTTTTGTTGTGCATGTTCATCTTTTTGGGCCTCAGTCTGTGGCACTAACACCCAAGAGAGCGTGATGCTTCTGTAGACCTACTCTGCTTAGCTTTGTCTTGCCAGCAGTGTAGTTACAGTGACAGGCTTGTGCTGCTATGGAGTTAAGAGCAGGTATTGTGCCTGGGTGATTGTCAATAAATGAGGAATTCTGTCAGGGAACATACACTAGCAAAGAAAAATAAAACCAGTGACTGTAGTAGCAAAGATGGGCTTCTTTTAAATTGCTGCAAACTTGGTTTTTTTTTTGGCTGGCACAGTTGTGTCTTTCTGTATGTGTGTCTGATGACTGTAGGTAGACCAACAAAATTCTCCTGTATGTCCTGGTTGCAGTCTGTATTTCTCCCTTTCTGGACAGGAGGTGCTCCTTGTCTAACCAGAAGAGGCCAGGTGTTTATACCTTGCTAGTTTTGGCACCGTCCCTTTAGTGTCAACACAGGAGACTGATATCCAACTGTGCAGCATTGTTTGCATATGGTGATATGACATCAGTGTAAGGGTCAGTACCTGGGGAATTGCTCAGGTGTTGCTCAGTGTTTTGTTTCTCCCAATTTTGTTAAATCTCTCCACTAAAGTGGATAGAACCCTGTTAACTTAATAAATTCTTTTGTGCTTTCCTCATGATATCTGTAAACATGGAAGCAGACGCTTCTCAGTCTGGTTAGTGGATGACTGTAAGTGCTTCAGCTTTTGATGCAAAAACCAGGCAAGGATGAGTCAAGCAAGTGTTTTCTTTCATTTCTCTTCCACTGGGGGAAGGAAAAATACATTACTCATTGCTACAGATAATTCTCTCAATACTGGTGTAAGTGAGATCCAGGAATTCACTGCCGGCTCTCTTACAGTGTGAGTTCCCAGCTCAGGGCCTTATTTCCCTCCTGCAATTGGAGCCATGGGTTTAACCGATTACAGGAAGCGTAATGGGTATAATAGTTCACCTTCATCTGTTCAAGTGCCATTAAGTTTGGCAGAATCTCAGACCAAAAGAGAGGACACATGATCTCTGAACATGCTTCTTTCAAATGGTCAGAAAATTCAAATGGTCTAGCCTAAAAAAGAAAAGGAGGGAGGATGGGTGTATAAGAAGTTTTAAATCTACTTTTTCACTGTCTGCTTTTCTTTTTTGGGCTGACACAAGATACTCCTATCTTAAGTGCTGTCTTGCCTATCCCAAACATATATCAGTAATGGTAACAATGATTTTCAATGTTTTGAGCAGCAGTGGTGCAGAGGATGCCTGTTGATCCTGAACTATTAAGCAGCGCTGTCATGATGGGCCCCACCGTGTGCTGTGGGGTTTTGTGTAGGGATCCCAGTTCTGCTCTGATCTGCTTCTTGACTAGAGCAATTCACGTCTCCTGGCTGTGATACAGAAATACTAATAGTGAATGGGATTGGGTTAAAACTCTTCAGAACTGGGACATCCTGTAATTTGAGATAGTGCAAGGTAACATTAGGCTGCTTTATTTTTTTTTTTTCTGTAGCTGAAACTATAGTGGTCTCTGTTCCTAAACTTGTGTGCGTGTGTCCCTGCGTAAAATGTTATAATGCTACACTAAGGCTGGGTGTTTGCCTGCGTATTTCTTAAGATGACCTGTATTTCTAGGGAAGCTACGGAGCAGGGGAGGCATAAGTGCCTAATAATAGCCAGTACTACAAGTTGCATAGTGTTGAGGAAAACGTAAGGCAGTTTGGGGCTTTCGCATAATGCCAGTACCATGCAACCAGCTGAACTTAGTGCTGAACTTGGGGCATGGTGATAGAAAAGTGTTTCAGGATCTGCAAGTAATCTGTAGAACTTGGAGTTTCTGTTTTCTGAAATCCAGGTCTTAGATTTGTTTTCTCATGTGCTGTGGGTAATACTTCTTATGCAGGCTCCTTAAAGCCCAGGTGAGTATTAGCAAGTTGGGTCTCACTATACCCTGTATGTGGCAATTGTCTGGATAGGTATCTGCAGTGTTCCTAGAAGGCACTGGCTGGGATCCTGAAAATGTTGTGGGAGACACATTGAAATGTGCCCAAAACCTGGCTGGTGAAACTTCCTGGTGTGGTTATGCTGACCCACACTGCCAGCTCTGTGTGCATGTATGCCTGTCACAAGGCATCCTGTGGGAACACATTTAGGTTGCAGCTTCACCTGATTTTCCCTGTGGACAAAAACCATGGACACAGCTGTGGCACAAAGCCAGGGGGATTTGGATTAAGCTTGTTTTAATTCTGTAGTAATCTTGACTTCCTATTTTTATTAAAGCCCTAAACCTGGGCTCCGTCCAAAGGCCATTAAAAGTCAATGGAGACATCCCACTTGCTTCCAAGTGAGTGCTGGGACAGGCTGTCTGGAGGGTGCTCGATGCCTTTGGTTTTGCTGTCTCAACCAGCTTGAGGTACAGATGACCTTTGCTCTGTTGCAACTTTTGGAGCCCTGTGGGCAGGGATGGTGGTGTCTTCCCTGGGCTGAAGGCACATGCACTGAAAAGTTTGGTTGCCTTGAAGCAGCTCTTGCTGTCACTCCTCTGTGCACCTGCACTGTGCAGCACATCCACCCGTGGAGCTGCTGGTGTAGCTCTCCTTGGGGAAGCAGCTACTTCAGCCGGCCATGATCACTGTCCACGTTGCATAAGGAGAAAAGCATTGTAGTGATTATATAAAAGAGATTATGTAACTGGGTAATTTGGTAATCGCCTCTCTGGTGAATGCTAAGAATAGCTTGTGAATATGCATTTATTTCTGTGATAGCCGTCCATGGTGATGAAGCGCTGGAAAAAGTGGGTGCTGGGCAGTGACACAGGGTGAAATACTTGTGCCTGCTGTGTGTGTTTGCAGAGACATCACAGCTCTGTCATTCCTGTGCTGCTGTGGTGAGACACATCAGCTGCTGTTCCCCCTGCCCCACATTGTGCTGTACCTGCTCCACAGGTGCAGTGAAGGTCTCCAACTGCTCTTGATAAGCCTGTGTCACCTGCCTGTGGCATCCTTATGAGGATGTGCAATGCACAGGCGGAGCAGATTATGGAGGAGGGAACACATGTTGCTTCTCCAGGAATGTGGGCCATTTTTGCTTTCTCTTGCTTCCCAGAACTATCTATTTTTCATGCTGAAGTTGCCAGTACCTCTTCCCCCCACCCCACATCGAGAAGTGTCTGGGAGGTGCTGGACAATTTCCAGGATCCTGGTGAGGAGCAAGAAGGCTCATTGCCTGCTTTGAGACAACTGAGAAGACCATATGTGCTTCAGCCTCACTCTTACTTGCATCTGTGTTCATGGGTTTATTCCTCTCTTGCAGAAGGGAAAGTGGCTCATAAAAATCAGATGCTGCCAAAGCCAGCGAGAGCTCTCTGGTGCTAATTGAAGTCAAGGGAGAAACTGTGGAGGAGATGGGTGCTGTTCCTTGTAGTCTCTTAGTCCTGAGACAGCTGTGCAGGGGTGAACTTGGGATAGCTTGGGAGAAGGCAGGAAGCTGGATGAAAGGCTGTGGCAGGGGAGGAAGTGAGGCAAAGTAACTCTCTGTGTGCCAGTGGTTCATTTGGGAGCATCAGTCCTGGCTCTGAAAGTGCTCCTGCATTTTGAGAGCAGCTTCTGGAGTCTAGGTGGCTGCTGGCTTTTTTGTTGTGGGTTTGGGGTTATTTTTTAATTTTTCTTTTGCATGGCTTTTGCCTTCCCATTCACTGTCCTGAAGGCACAGTTTGTCACCTTTTCTCATTGCTACAGCTATGTCTTGTCTACCTTGAATTGCATTTTCAGCTCCTCATCTCTTGCTGCCTGAAGCTCAAGCTCTTTAACCTTATCTTCAAGCTGCTACATAATCCTCTCTTCACCTACAGCTCTGACCTGGTTTCCTCCTCCTCCTCCCAGCCTTGCTCTGGACTGTTGTTCCACCCTTCTTGGCTTAGGATGGTTTTCTTCTCTCTTTTCTCTGTTATTGATTTCATGATTTGCAATAGTTTCCACTTTCCTGGCTGCTGCATCCCTGCTCTCTTTTTAAAATGTTCTTTTTTTTCCTATGCTTTCCTCTTTTATTTCTTTTCTAGACTTTCTTCAGTTCTATCTATGATTCAGCCCTGGCACAGCCACTTCCCACGTGGGTTTTGCCTCTCCCATAATTGCTTTACTTTTCCCTACTTGCAGAAGGAAAGGCTGTACCATCTGCCCTTAAAAGTGCCTTATAAATCCATTTCCCATGTATTGCAGTTAGGTGCTGGATGCAGATTTAAAAAAAAAAAAAATTAAATCCTTTTCCCTTGAAAGAAATACAGATTTCCATCCTGTCCCTTTTGCCTGAATATCTGTTTCCTAGCATGTTTTTTCTTGATTTTTTATGTTAGAGTAGAGATTTGAGAGTTCAGCTTGCAGGTTCACCCAAGAATTCCCTTTGTGAAATGGGTGATTCCTCGTTGCAGTTGGCTGCCTTGTGTACAGACCCCTTCTCCTTAGTATTTATGCCTTCTCTTTTTGGTAGGGTATCCACCCTGGAATATGCTGTTGTTGTTGTCATGGCAAAAGAGTGTTAGGAGAATGTTTTTAATAAACATATGATTGTTGCATAATGTAGATGGAAAGTAGGCAGAGGAGACTGTTCACCCTGTGAACTGTAGAGGACTAGGGCAGGCACAGGCCATGGATAATATAAAATTATTTTGATGCCATGTAAATTCTCAGATGCTTAACGGACTTAATTTTTCAGTCTCAAATTACACATCTGGAAAAAGATGTGATTAAAGTTGAGAGCTTTGTGCAAAAGCATCGAAGGGTGTGTTAGAGCTGTTACGGGAGCTTCCATAATGTGAAAACTGTTTAATTTACAACTGTACAGATACATTAAGAATAATCCTATCTGGACTAATAGGCAAGTGTGAAGTAGTGAAAAGAGAAAGAAGCCAAAATTCATGTACTATGTTAACTTTTTTAAACTAGTGTAACTGAAATGGTATCTCGTTGCATCAATTTTAATGAAAGGTATGTATGTAAACTCCTGCTTAGGATCAAAGAAAAACATTAATTCTTAGTTTCATGTTGATAAGACAGTTCAAGGTGCATAAGTCTTGTATAAAAAGGTATGAAGGCAATTTTTACATTTGGTGCAGACACCATACAAGATTTTGCTTTACTTTTGTCTGCTTTGTGCAGACAAAGTGTCATGTGCAGAATGTGTAATTTGATTGAGTTTACTAGTGATGTTACCTTCCTTGTTCTGAAACCTCAGAGGCAGGCTTTGACCATGCAGGTTGCTAGTCTGTGACAGAAACCCTGGGGTTTATCTGGAGCATACCAGTTGTATTGGATGTCATGGTAGAACTCTCACTTGGTAGGAAGGAGCAGAATGGGATCCATGTTTTGGAGTTTGAACTCCAATCCTAATTGGTCATCTCTTCCCTTTGAAGAAAATAGACGGTAAAGGTATTAAATTTCTTATGAAAGTTCGAGTTCAGTTAAATAGATTCAGTTAAAGTGATTTCCAAAAGCAAGTCCAACGGAGGAAAAAAATGAGCAGTGTCTGCTGATATCCCGCTGTCTGGAAGTGCCTGATGGAGCCAAATTAATAACTTTTAAGAAGTTCTTTTGTGAAATGTTCCTGAAGCAAGCTTTTGAAAAATATCTTTGTAAAGACTGAAAGTCTGTAAAGTCTGAAAAAGACTTTGTAAAAAGTCTTTCCTTCCAGCAAGAACATTTAGACATTATGTGAAGCAAGGTTATGAAGGGATGATTAGTACTGGGTTTCCTGATACTAGAGAAAGCTTGGCAGCCTTTTTCCCTGTGGTAGGGATGGCACTTGTAATCTCAATGTCAATATTTGCCAAGTGTTACTCTAGCCCTGCTGGTGACTCTCTGGACATCTCCCTGAAGGTGACTGCCTCATGTGTGAGGGTTGTAAACACCTGGGTCTTGAAGGAGGACTGAGGTCTGACTGAAACCGTCTGCAGAACGAATGACTCTTCCAAAGGGATTGATCTCATGTCTGTGCAGGCTTGCCAGATGTGTTGGGACTTGACTCTCCCTCAGTCTGACCGGTGTTTTTGCAGCCATTTGATGGCTGGGATGTGCCACTTTTGTGCCTGTGGCACCGACATGACGGCAACAGCTGGCAGGGCTGGCATCCTTCTGCTGGGCCGGGTACAGCTGCTGCCTGCCTGCTCTGCCTGCACCCGCAGGGACAGAGGTGCTCGCACTTGGATGCCTGTTCCTAGAACATGGGCTGAAGGTGGCAAAACTACATCATGTGCCTGTCTTTAATACCTGGCTCTTTGGGTGCTGAAAAAAATCACTGTTCTTTTCTCTTTCAGTGCTTTATCTTGTTCTGGAGGAGTTTTTTCTTAATCATGTCCTAGACTTTGATATATGTTGTGTATTCATGGTAACAACTTCTCCAACTATCCAGCTTCCAAATTAAATTAAATCTATTTGTACATTTATGGTATTTCTTCATGCTTTATTCAAACATAAGTAATCAAATAAAGAACAATTCATGCTGTTACACTTCAGAAGTCCTTGCCAGTACTTAGATTTTTACTGGAAACCAGAATTTTGCAGCTGATTGTAATGACAAAAAGTATGTTTGTCTGCCATCTCTCACAGAAGGATTTTATAGTACTTAAGCAATATTAAATACATCGTAGCATGTTCCAGTCACATCCAGTCCAGACGTGTAGCCTTGTACAGATGGGTAAGTGGGCAGAAAGTATTGAAAATGTTGTGCAGAGTGTTTGTAGCAGAATTAGAAACTTAAGATTTCTGATTCCTGGTTTCCTACTCCAGTTCAGTATAAGGCAACTGCTTTGACTTTACTATAAACACTTTGCAACAAGCCCTTTTTCATGAAGTTATAAACATGGGCATTTTTTTGGAAGTTTCAAGCAAGGCATCTTGTCAATGGCATGAATCTCTACAGGCACATTAGTGGTCTGAAGAAAAATTTCCTGGATTGGACTCTTCTCCATGTGAAATTATCAAATTGTAACCGTAATGTTTATTCAGTGTCCTGTTAGTATTTAATCTGAGATCAATAGATACCTCCAGATTCTTACCCTTAGTCTTTTGATTTGTGCATTTGCACATTTACCACTCAATTGTACTTGTATTGGGATTGTATTCTAGACTTAATACCTTTCTGATGATCTAATTAACCTCAGCTTGTTAGTGATACCAGTATTTATTTGTGTAGAATATGAATTAATGGAAGTGTCCACCTGCACCTCACCTCTTTGAATAGCTCACTAAATCTGTTTAACATATTGTTGTCTTCATAGTGCTACACTCTGAAATACCACAGGGGCTACCACTTGTGTGAGGTTCTTTGTTTTCCTTTTTTTTTTTTTCTTTTAATCATTGATTGAATATGCAGTCCTAAGACAGTCTAAGATTTTGCAAAGTTGAATCAATGCCGCCAAGTAGATTAGGTCAAAATAGAAATAACAGCACATCAAAGCAGTTTCAAACTTTCAAAGGGTGTTTTCGTTTAAGCACTTCCAAAAGCTAGGGGATTGAAAGTCCAGGTTTACATGTGTGATGAGAGTGGAACTTCTCTGAAAAGCTTGGCATTCGCTCAGGGTGTAGGAGGCCAGTTTTGTCTCCTTTGTGTCCTCTGGATGAGTCCTTGAAAGAGTTCCTACCCTAGATGGGGTATAATAGAATTGATTTATGTCAATTGTTGACATTATCCCTCTTTTCCACTTAGAAAGGAAATATGTGCTAAGCTAGGTGGAAAGCTTCACCATTGCTCAGTGGTTTAGATGCTCTTTGAAGAGACACCTATGTTTGCAGTGTTTATTCCAATTATACCCCTTCAGAGACTGAACATAGAAACTGAAATACAGAAAAGGGTGAGACATTAGGTCTATTGGTTGCAGTAAAACAGCATGGCCTTGGGAAGTGGTTACGTGGGGAATTTGAGGAATCTGCTTGTGTGTGTTGGAGAAAGAGATAATTCTGTCCTTTCTGCTTTTTTACACAATGTCCCAAAAATTTTGCTACTATCTCCTGATAGAGATGGGATGCTGCTGAAAATAGGTCTTTGCACCTATACTTATGCATTTCATGCAAATGCCTAGAATGCATAAATATATGCATACTGTTGAAAATAAACACTGCCAGCACAAAAGTTTGAGGTTCTGTCTCCTCCAACTGCCTGAAGTTAAATTTTGTTAACTTCCGGGAGAGTGAGAGCGGCTGGAGTCCTTCTGGGTGGGAGAGAGGAAAAAAGACTTGCCATATCCTGGCAGAGCACATTAGCTGGATTGGGTGGATCTTGACTGCAATTCCTACTGCGCCCTTCCCATTTTACCTCTGTTCTGCAGATGTATCCTTTCAGATACCTAACAGATGCAAAAAACCCCGAAGGAACATTTTTGTTTTGTTTTTGCTTTAGGAATGCAGGAAGCACAGTTTCAGGATCTGAAAAATACAGTTATGTGCTCAACTCCCTAATATGAGAGGGTTCCTCAGTGGATTTGTCTTAAAGATTCATATCAAACTGGCACTATCTGGAGTTCACCTGCTGCTACATATTTAATTCATATGACAATGTGAAATACTTACATTTAATAAATAGCTCATCAAAATTGGTCTTCCCTCGTTTTTGTATTGAGAGCATCTCGTGGCACTGTCATGAATGTTGCACATCCGGGCGAGGACTGTGGCAGTACTGGACAGATATATTTCAAATAATCACCATTCATCTCCAGTAACTAGGGAGATGAGAAGGTGGTACAGTGGAGGATGCAGAGAGGGCAATGCCTAGTATACCTTTTCCAGCCTTACAGACTGTTCTAAAACAGATCCATATGACATTTAGACTGAGAGTATTGGTAGTATCTTTTCTAAGCACCAGAATTTTTGCAGGGCTGTTGTATTCCTGACATTGCTGTGCTAGCTCATGGGACCTTCCTCAGCTCCTTCCTGTTTGATAGGGACTAGGTTACGGAATTCATACTGAGATTTGTTTTGGTGCTGTCCTTTTCCTTTAATGAACATCTTAAGGCAGTCTTAGATATTTATTTCAAATTTTATTTATATGAGCTGATGAAATGTCCATGGAACTGGATGTTTGCTACATTAAGTGGTGAGTTTATACATCCCTGTCTTTCTTATGTCTGCAGCTCTAATTGGCTTTATTTGGGTTTTTTTCCCTGAATATTTTTAAATAATCCAATGATTTACATTTTTTCTGGATAGTCCAGTTTTCCAATCTTATGTTTCTGTGGCTGGTGACAAAGCTGGTAAATCAGGATTGATGTAACACTCACCACCTCTGTTGATAAGAGAGACCATCGAATTGCTTCTATGGAATGAAACCAAAAGAAAGGAGATAAGGAGTTTTCAAATAAAAGCATGCATATCAGCAGCATCTATCCTACACTTCCTTGTACCAATATGTAGAATTGGCACTCTGGATTTCTTGTTGCACACTGTGGATTTAAGCTTGGAGGAAACCCTGCATCTTTGAGTCTGTGATCACAATTTTATGCGCATAAATAGTGCTGGATTTTACAATGTCCCCCAAGAATTCTCTGTTCTGCTATCAAGCAGTCTTGAAACAAGCTGCCTACATATGTGCCTTGCAAATAAGCCTCAAACCTGACCTGGAGGGAATACATCTGTGGGTGGATCCACAGCCCAAGCTCCCCACCTCCTCAGAGCTCTGCCCATCAGATGAGGCAGCTGGCAAAGTTGATAATGAATCCTGGTGATGGGGATGACTTTCTGTTTGCTGTAGAAGAACCCAGTTTTAACTGTTGTTGGAGAAAAAAAGTTACTTCTTTAGAGCTTGCCTTATGTTAGAAATAATCAGTTTCCTCATTCATGTCTTCGTATATTTGAGGATATTTTTCCATCCAGTTTTTTGTGTAATCTATTATACTCTATAGGAAGCAGTAGAAAAGTATGGCCTCATGTTGTAAAGGCAGTGTCACTTAGGAAAGTGGGGTTCTGCTGTTGGCTCTGCTGTCAGGCACAGGCATGTTTCTTTATGATTTTTGTCCCATATTCTTCTTCTAGTTTGAGAAATTATAACTTCTATTCATAGCTAGTCTTGGAAGCTGTGGATTAAAGCCATAGATTCAAAGCTGTAGCAAAGACAGATAGGTTTCAATAGATTGAATTGAGCAGATCCTACCATTACCAGAGGTGAGGAAGAGGGATCTCTGATAGCCTTTTACTGAGTACTAAGGGTCATGACCAAGTACCGCAGAATTATCTCTTGCCATGTAACATGTTGGTTCTCACATCAAACAGTGCTCACTCTGACTATGGGCTGGGGGTCCTCTTTCAGTCTGTACTGTTTCATAATTAGGAGGGCTTTTTTAGCTAATAAACCTTAGGCCAGTAATAAACCCTTGTTTTTAAAGAAGTAGAAAGATCTGGATATCAGTTTCATTCCCTCTATTGAGAAGAATTAACTTCTGGGATTCTTTTTTCCGCTTTGTTCTATGGCCTAGATCACATCTACTTTCCTTTTGGTCTGAAAAGCCTTAGGCAGTGCTTGACTTGTGATACAGTTGGTACTGTACCTTAAGGAGCCACAGGCATTGCCATTGCGTAGTGTTAAACTCTCCTCCATCATTTGCCGGAGCTGGGCTATTCTGTTCCTCCTGTACCTTCTGGAACCCGGGTATATAATTTTGCAAGAAAAAAGTAAGTCCTATTTAAATCTATGCAACTTTGATCTGAGATTTGTCTTCGAATGAATTGTAACTCCAAGCAAAGTTCATTCACAATGTTATCTAGAAATTATGGATTCACCATGATTTTCCGGGTTGCCAAAAGTTTTTCAGAAAATGTTATAAATGAGAAATGCCTTCCAGAGGTTTTTATTTGTCTGAAGGCCACAAAAAGTATTTTGTGCTTCATGTCATGGTTCAACGCTAGCTGGCAACTAAACACCACACAGCTGCTTGCTCACCCTCTCCTGGTGGGATGGGGAAGAGAATCAGAAGGGTAAAAGCTAGTAAACTCATGGGCTGAGATAAGGATAGCTTAATAGGGAAAGCAAAGCAAGGAATTTATTCACTGCTTCCCCTGGACAGGCAAGTGTTTAGCCATCCCCAGGCTCCATCACACATAACAGTTACTTGGGAAGACAAACGCCATCATTCTGAATATCTTCCCTTCCTCCTTCTTCCCACACCTGATATTATAATATATAATAGCATATTCACCATATACTATGGTATATACCTTTGGTCACTTGAAGACAGCTGTTGTGGCTCTGTCCCCTCCCAGCTTCTTGTGCAACCCCAGTGTCCTCCCTGGTGAGGCAGTTGTGAGGCACAGAAAAGGCCTTGGCTCCATGCAAGCACTGCTCAGCAAACTAAAATATTCCTGTGTTATCAACAGTGTTTTCAGCCCAAATCCCAAACGTAGCCCCATCCTAGCTACTGTGAATTGAATTAACGCTACCCCAGCCAAAACCAGCACATTCTGTACTGCTGATTCCCTCCCATTTACATCGTGCCCGGATCCCACACTATCCAATACATGCTCATTAACCCCTTCACTCACACCCTTTGGTATAATATGTGGATATCATTCCTTTAGTCAATGAACATTGGGTTCATTTAATCCATGACTTAGGGGTTCCATCTCTTCTAGGGAGCACTCAGGACAGGAGAGATGGTGTGGAGTTACTTGTGTGGAATTACTGGGCACCACAACCAGCTCAGTTCAGGTCACTGCTGCACTTGCACTGCTTCTTGTAAGGCTTGTCCTCTGCTGGTTCAGGTTGTTTCTGCTGTAGTAATTCCCATAACATGGAACTCAAATCCTGTGTTAGTCATGTAAGGGTATTTCCATTATGATCTCCACCCCTTGTCCCTTTGGACCAGACCTTAGTGTTTAATAGTGCAGTGAACTTGACCTTGCTGCAGCTCGGATTTATCCACGTACTGCAATTCTTTAGGGTTGTACTTGGAGCAAGTGAAGCCTTGTCTATGAGCCACAGTTTCTTCAGGGGTATACCTGCTGTGGCATGGGCTTATCCATGGGCAGAGCTGCTTTGAGATGCACCTGTTCCAGCATGGCTTTTTATCCATTGGCCACAATCCCTTTGGAGGTACACCTGCTGCAGCACAGACATAAGCATGGCCACAGTACCTGCTCTGGCATGGGCTTATCTGCAGCCACAGGCACTATGGAGCGTTCTGCTCTGGTGTGGACTCATCCACAGGTGACAGTCCTGTGAGTGAGTGAGTTCACACTGCAATTCTAGCCTGTCCAGCACAGCAGTGATGCTCTGGTCATCTGCCAGCCCAGGCGCATCGCCACGACTGTTATCAAAATGTTCCCAGGCACAGCAGAGTAAGATGATAAGCAGCACAGCAGTACAGGAAGCAGTGAAAGCAAAAAGCAGCCAATAATGAGCACCAGACTCTGGCATACAGTAAGGCAAGCAAGCCTTGCAGGCGCAGGGTCCTGCTGATTAATAGCCAAACAGCAATAACAGCTATAAATTCCATCTAGCCCTTTCCGATCTAACCTGTTGTTATCTCCAAATGTTCAAACCCCAAGCTGCCACCCAGAAAGGATGGCTGTGGTTTAACTCCAGCCAGCAACAAGGCACCACAGCCTCTTCCTCACTCTCACCCAGTGGAATGGGGAAGGGAATCAGAGTGGTAGAAGTTAGAAGAAAATAGGGGTTGAGATAAAAGAAGTTTAATGAAAGGTTGCGTTCACAAACAGAGCAAAATGAGGAATACATTCACCACTTCCCATGGGCTGGCAGGTTTCAGCCATCCCCAGGAAGTCAGGGTTCCATCACACATAGCAGTTGCTTGGGAAGACAACTGTTGTCACTCTGAACATCCACCTTTCCTTGTTCCCTCGGCTTTATATGATCATCATAACACCGTATGATATGGGCTATCCCTTTGGACAGTTAGGATCTGCTGTCCTGACTGTGTCTTCCCAAATTTTTGTGCACTCCCCAGCCTTCTTCACTGGCATGGTGGTACAAGAAGCAGAAAAGGCCTTGAGGCTGTGTAAGCACAGCTCAGCAATAACTAAAATATCCCCAACAACATTTTTGCCAACACAAATCCAAACTAGCTACTGTGAATAAAATTAACTCTACCCCAGCCAAACTCAGCACATTTCATCATGCTTTCATGAAAAGCACCCTCAGTACGCTACCATACAGACCCACTCGTCTGTTATGTTGCTCTTTGGGAGGTGTTGGTCAAAATGGAACACCTTGCTAAATCCTCATCTAGCCAGTTCCCAAGTTCAGTGGGACATTTGCAGGGGTAAGAGGAGATGCTCTTCCTACTTGTCGGGGTTTGTGTTTAATTGGATGGTCTGTGTCTTACAGGCATAAGATGATCTTTGTGGTTGTTTATGGTTTTATAAGTCTCTAGAATGATGGGGTTTGTATTCTTTGGCTGCAGCTATACAGAGGAAGTCTGAATATTTAATGGAGTATTGAATACTGTATAACTTTCCCATGTATGAACTTAGAGAAGATGTTTTGATGGATTGGTTGGTTTGCTTCTTAAACTCTGTAGGGTCAGAGATCATGTGTCTGAAATGTTTTATACATCTTATGTAGGTTTTAGGTAATTAATATTTCATACTTGCCCCCAGATATGTGGTAGTGGTTAAAACTCAATTAAGTGGTGATTATACAGAATGATGAATATTTCATTTATTTAATATGAAATAGGAAAAAAATATTGCTGCCATGCTGGTTTTATTTCAAAAAACTTGATCAAGATTAGCAAGATTGAAAATCTCCTTAGTGTCCTGAATTTATTCTGCTGAAAGAATGCAAGTATTTCTTTGAAGACTTTAATAAATGAGTTCTGTTGTCCTCCTTTATAAGGACATTTCTTCTTGCACCTTTATAAAAGTTTTTGCCTTGTTCACCTTCAGTTACCAAAATGTTATTCTGTTCACACCATTTATTAGTTGAGCTCTTGGTAATTTTATATTCAGAAATATGAGCATCTGTAGGACTGAAAGTAATCAGATAGATGAGACAAGTGCCTGTCTGTGTCTGCTCAGTCTTGGATGGTGGCAGGTGCTGCGCCAGAAAGGGCCACAAAACTGCCCGCTGCCTGAGGTCCATTCTTTTCATGCCTCCCCAATATATGAACTACTTGGATCAGAGATATTAGGGTGTAGCTCCCTATTTATTGGGTTTAATTACTGTTTTGGGTTTGTCTTCCATGGATTTATCTAGTTCCTTTTGAATCTGCCATCTTCTGCAGTTTTCTGTGATAACAGATTTTAGATTTTGTCTGTGTACTGTGTAAAAAAAGGTACTTCTTAAATTAATTTCCTGCTAGGAAAAGGGACACTCATTGAAACTATTGCTATAGGGCTTGGCATATAATAGTTCTGTACTTGGCCTCATTCAGCTGTGCATTCAATCTTTCTCTTCCTCTTTACCTAGGCATCTGTTTTCCAAGTTGAAGGCTCCCAAACATTTTAAAGTCTTCTTGAAAGACAGCTGCCTCGTCTGATTATTCACTGTAGTTTTCCCTCCCTGTCCATCTGATTTCTAGCTACAAGCAGTTCTTGGAAAGCAGAAATAAGGACTTAGAGGTGGACTTTAAAATAGGGGCGAAATTGGTCACTAGCATCTACTGAAAATTTGGGATTCACCTCCTGTATGGAAAAAGAGCTCAAATTGATCTTTAAAATACAGCTAATTTTAATTTCTAAGCCTTTAAAGAACTGTAATAAAGTAACTTATTGGTTTGAGTTGGATTCCAGTAGTGCTACTGACTTTTAGTTGCCCTTATTCTGCAAGGGCTTATTAGCGGAGTAAAGGACTTTTCAACACAGAGAGCTAAAGAGCATGAAACCTACCAGAAATGTACATACTGAGTCGCGCCTCCTGAAGCTTCACTGCTTTTGGTAGGGCTGGCTAAGGAGGAAATTATGATGTGCTCACCTCCTCTGAGAGACACTAGTCTAGTTGAATTTTCAAAATTCAGTGCTCAGAGGCTTGCTGGAGCGTACCTGTAGGAGGAGATGGACAGATTTTAGCCTGAAGGAGTGTGGATAAGTGCAGCTGTCAGAAGACAGTTGGAATACACATCCTGCTTCTGCAGCCAACGCTCAGCTCCCTTCTGCAGCATGAGCATAAAGGCTGCTCATCATCACAACTGGCTCTTTAGAGCTGTATTACATAACGGAAGTTTTATTACATGGTTTGTAGCTATAATTTAGGATTAAGTTTTGTTTCATATAGCTGTCCTCCCACTGCTGTGCTGGTGTCTTCCAGTTGTGTACCAACAGCATGGCCAATATCTGTTCTGGGTCTGCTTCCAGTGAGCTGAGTACTTTTTCGTATAAGAGGCTCAGTTTCATATCCTGTGAATCTTTGTTGTAGACAAAGAAGAAAAAGTAGAATTTGTTTCATTATATTTAAGGTGGGGGGTGTGTGTGGGCGTTTGGTGGGTGTCAGGATGGGGTGTTGGTCTTCTTTTCTTTCTTTTAGCCTGTGTTGTTGAGGGAGTGCAGTTTGATACTTGCTGCCTGTTGGATTTTCTGAGCCACTGATGCTGTTACGGGATATCACAAACATCTCTTAGTGCCATGGCTGGACTGAGAGATGAGAAAGGTGCCCATGCCAAGACATAGGCCATGAGATAAGGCTGGAACTTCCAGGCTGTTGGGGTCTCTTAATTGTGCTCTGCCCTTGAAATGGTAGGCAAATTTGACCAGTTGTGGATGTATATGAAGAGTCAGAGATTAATGGAAAATCCTCAAAACACATTCTGCTCTGCATTTTGCCTTCCTTATCTAAGCCTTTCATCACAGTAGTGCCACTGTGGTCACAGTGGTGAGATGCAGGGGAAACTGAAAATTATCTGCAGATTGTTAGCATTCATATCCATGTCATTTTTGTCCATTTCAGTATGGCCGTATATAAAGAAAACAGATCTTTTTGAACATTAATTTGGTTGTCTGGACTCAAACTGCTGGTGAAGGAAATGGATTATATGCTTTGTTCTGTGTTGTAGCAGTCAGATTACATTGTTGGGCTGTTAACAACTAATTCTTGAATGTGTCTAACGTTAAATACTACAAATCAAAGTCTAGCTGCTAGGGATCTTACCTGGTGGGTTGGTTGCTTTTTTTTTCAGGTGAGCTCCAGGTGCAGGCCTATAGTAACTGTACGTTTGTTCATCAACATAGAGGTTTTTTGATAAATCATATGCCCATGATTTTAATGTTCCTCATGAAAAACCACAAGGACTTTGGGTGCTGCTTTCTCAGAGACATGTTGCTTCTCTGATTTGTCCATTCTTTTTCAATTCAAATGCATACAGCCTGGTTCACATCGATCTTTGTACATTTTAGTGTTCCTTCATTTTGCTGATGTATGGCTAGTCATTTTTTTTTTTTTTGAGAAGGGCAATTTTAAGCACATCTGATACTTAGTCAGTGATCTGTGCTTTCTATGTCATGTAAATGAAGAGTGGTTTAATGCTGTTCCTTAGACCTGAGCTAGTTGAATGAATGGCATGTGAAATTCAAGCATAGTAATCTTGGTTCAGTCACAGATCTAAATTCTTCTGAGAATTTGAACCATGGGTACACTTACTCTATGTTTTCTTGTGAATTGAAAATAGTATTATACAACAAACACTTTTCTTAGTTCCTAGTTTTCTTCAAAATTCTTCTACAAATTCAAGAATGTCACTTGATAGAGCTTTAAAAAAAGAAGATGAGAAATTATTATTTGACAGCCTAATGCTAAAATAAAGTTCTGTTTATGTGCAGCCAGAAAATCAAGCAGCAAACTTGCCAGTGTAGATGGAATGTAAAAAAAAAAAAAATCTAAAAAAATTAAAAGTAAAATTTGCTGTTCTTGTAGGAATGTGAGCAGTGACTTGTTGAGAACAAAATCCCAAATAAAAATACTTGTAGACTTTCAAAGCTAATGCAATTACTGTGGGTACATGGTATTTCATGACTCTACGCTCCAAGGGAGGCTTGCCGAAACACAGGGACATGAACACTAATGTTTAGTTTGGTTGTTTGCAAAAGAAACTGCTGTGAGATTCCATGATACATCTGATGGTTTCCTTGATGTTTGTGACGCTGCAAGATGGTCTTGCTTTGCTCCTGCTTGGATGAAAACATAAATAGGTAGTCAGAATGAGACTTTTTGCATCCGTGTACTATCGTCCTACTCCTAGTGTTTTCTTCCTAAATCCAACCTAGCCTTCAAATAAATCTGTGAAATTCTTAATAAACCTCCTTTGTCCTGCCTTTGTCCCAAACATTAGAAAAGGCTTTCAGTGAACACCTGCAGTTTCCTCCCTTGTTTATCTACAGGTTCTGCCATGGACTCTATGGCATGAATACAAAACGTGGCAGCAGTTAAGTGGCTGTATTGAGACCAGTTGCTGTCAGGAGAAGAAATGTTGCTTCATTGTTTGCTTTTACCCTCTCTTTGCATCTTACTTTCTGTTGTGTCTTTTGTTTTATACTTTGGTAGTCCCTATTCCCTTTTTGTGTAGTGATTGTGCAGCCATGTCCTGGTTCCTGATACAGGCTTCTGGATGCAGCCAATGATAAATGTGCAATAGCAGTCATCCTGGCATACTTTCTGTCAAACTCTACTTCTGGTGAATTTACTTTGCTTTTATTTTTTTTTTTCGGTGGTGCTAAGTACGGCAAGCAGCTGTCAACCAGCAGAAACTCTGGAGAACCAACCTTCCCACTGCTGATTTTTCCTTCAGTCCATATGGATTTCTCCTTTAGAGTGAGGGGCAGATGTACTTTGCCTGCTCAATTGTATAACACACCATTGGTTGCTTTTCTGCCCTGAACTCATAATGAAGTAACCTAAATGATTATAAAAGCTTTCGTATCAGCTTCATTTCATTTTAATAGACCAATAAAAGCAACCAGTGTGCAAGCTGCTGGCTCCAGTACTCCTACATAAACCATTAGCAAAACAATATTACTGGCTCTTGACAAAGGAAAATGGCAGTGACAAATCCAAGAATTCACTCTGAAAAAAAGTCAACCAAGTGCTAGAGAATCTAGAGACCCACTCATATGTGCAGTGGCTGCTGTGAGCTCTTTGTTTGAGGTTGAGAAGTCAGCACTTTCTCATAATTTGTTTTACATTCTGGCTTTGTCTTCTGTAAATATCCTTTGCAGTGTTTCCAGCAATGCTGGCAGCTGCCTAGGCACCAGAGGAGCTTTCCCAGTTAGCTTACGTGCACAGAGATCTGACGGGTTTTGCATTTTATGCGTGAGACTGGCTCATCTGGTCGCCTCCTGTGCTCTCGCCCTGCAGTGCCAGCAGATTATGTGTTTGCAGCACCGTACCTCATGGGCCAGGTACACTGTGTTGGCGTTGAAGAGCAGGAATCTCCCCACAGTGTCCAAAGGAGCCTCAGGATGTCTCTGCTGGAATGCCTGTGGTTACCTCACTGGTTGTGCGAGATGGGGAAAGGAGCATCTCATGGGACCCAAAACATGGAGCCTTTTGTACTCAGCAACAACAACAACAAAATCCTGTGAGCCTTTTATTAACCTAAGGTTTGTTAAGTGTGAAGGATGCCTGTACAGTTGTTGTACTGCGCATTTCAAAGTATGCAGAAACTGTAAACTACCTACCTCAACAGATATAAACTAGTACCATCTGCTTATCTGTTATCCTCTCGTGTTTTGCTCTGTCTGATTAACAAAAGCACTGCATGGGCAGACAGTGGTCTGTTTTCAGACACAGCTGCCTGTGAGGGTGGCTGCACCCTGGTACTTTCTGTTGAATTGCAAACCTCACAGAGGGGCAGGTCAGAAGACCTCTGCTGACACCCTTTTTCTGGGTGCTTTATGTTTAGGCTTTGCTTGAGACCTCTGCAAAAGCAATACAAGATTTTGAGAGCTTTGGTCCCCTCTTTGCAGCCTCTTCCTTTGTTTTCCCTCTTTAAAGCTGAAAACAAAAGCCCTGCCTTTTTAATTTTACTTGCTGAATTTAGAGATGTCATGACCATTCTTTTCCAAGAAAAGCTCTCAGCACTTCAAACTTTCCCAAGATGTACACTGAGTATGAGTGGTCCCCAAAATGTCTGGTCAACTCAAGCAATTTTAAAATGTAGTATCAGCTAGAACAAGACAGATGGTGGAAGAGGTATGTAGATGATCTCAGGGACAGTGAAAGGATAGGAGAGAGGATTAAATTTTCCTAAAACAGAGCTTGGAAAGATTAATATCTCTCTGTTGTGTGCTATTTTCTGGTAGTTGGGCATTAAGTCTAATAAGGGAACTGAGGCATCTTTCTGCGTCCCTGTAACCTGGAGGAGCATTTAATAAGTTCGTATGGACTTCTCCCTTCCATCTCTTTGCTTTTGCAGAAGTGGGTGGACAGCACAAGCATCATCATCTTTTTTGCTTGTCCGGATCTTGTTTCTCTCTTAGGATTTTTTTTTTACTGTCCCTGCACCACATCTCCCAATCATCTAGATGGATGTGGTTGCATGTATACATTTTTTTAAATTTAATTATTCTTTGATTCATTTGTGTTCATCAGTGTCATTGGCAGCAATCTAAGAGTTCACAATCTGGTGTGCTGGCATCATGTGCTTCTCTTCTTGCTTATTTTGATGGATCTTTGTCTTTCTTCAAAGCTATTATCCTTTGAAGAATGTTTGTCCTGTTGTTTCTAGTCTCCTGATATCTGTTCTGGTTTAAAGCCGATGTTTCTAGCCCATTAAGAATGCCTTTACTGTGATAGCTGGTCTTACATTTGCAGAACTGATCCAAAATAGAACAAGAATTTCCAAATGATCATCCTTAGTCTCTTGTTGCATTGTGGGTTTGTTATTTTTAGTAATCTTTGCCATTTAGTTGTCAGTCTCACACTGGTGATCTTCCTTTCCACTGCCAAGATCAACTGCTAGAGTCAAGGGGTTATGATTGCTTTAACAAGTGAGCAGGGAGCTTTGTAGTCTGATGGTTGCAGACAAAAAAGTTTGATATTTCATTCTCTTTGAACAGAGTTATAGAAAGTCAACACAAAAACATGTAAAGAATTTCAACAGTATATCACTGCATAGCCCTGCTGATTTCAGTTTCAAAGTTAAGGATTTCTCCTAATGATGTTTTCTTTCTTTTTGTTTAAATGGGCATTGTACTGTTCTAAGAGCAGTCCATGTGGATGTGCCTGGAATAAGTCATCGAGTCATCTCACAGGTCTAGTAATTCTGGATGTAGAGTTTGATTTTGGCTTTTTACCTGCAAAATACACAGTGAGGCATATTTTCTTTCCTGTTTTTTTTTTCCTACCACTTCTCCTGCTACTCGAAAGAAAATGCAGTTAGCCCTTTAGTAGTTACCTGGTGATGTAATTGCAAGCCCTGAAATCTTACTGAAGGCTTCTGGCTGGACTAGGCTTGAAGTGTGAAGAACATCCTCTGGTCCCTAAGTTTCCAAACTGCCATAAAAGCACTGCTTGTGCATGTACATATTGGTGTAATGCCAATTCTAAAAAAGCTAAATTCTTCTTCCAAACCCTCTGTATTAAGTGGTTTGTTGAGGGTCAGTAATGAACCAGTCTTCTTTCACCCATTCCACACATCACCTTCATGTTGCAGTGTGTGCATGAGCATTGCTGTGGTGCCAGGTGTGTGATTCTCTGTATCTGGAGGTTTCCTCAGTTTCCCTTGTTTCTCTAATTTTATTGAGTTACACAACTGCTCTGTGGCCAGGTAGTTGCTCACTCTATTGGTAGCTTTAAGACTAGTTTTAAAAGCTGAATAAAATCACTTCTGTGATCTAGTTTCTTTCTTTACGGAAAATGAAATAATGTCAGGAAGCTGATACCTTCTCAGAGAATATACAGTGAATGATCCCTATCAGGGACCTCTGAGTAGCAGCTACTCCTGCTTCAAACAAGGAAGGCTCTGTCTTTTATGACTGGAGTCTATATCCTGGCAGGTCTGTACCTGGCTGGATAGGTGCCTAAACGCCTTGACACATTTACTGTCCTGTGACGTGACCTATTATGTGCAAATGTCATCTGTCACAGGAGCAGCCATACGTGCAGGGACTGAGCTGTCGACAGCCAGAACAAGTATCTAGCGTGAATCATGAGTTCAACCCTGTTACTACTGTCTCTGTGGACACTGGAGGGATATAGCTTTGCTCTGTTAAACAGCAGGGGGAAGGGATCAGGAAGGACTCCTTCTATGTGCAGGATGAAGTTAGGGAGAGCCCAAAAGCCTGAGGAATAGCTGGACACCAAGCTCTCTCCAACAGGATCTCCACAGCTCCCACTGTTGCTTTGTACCTTTGCAGAAGACTCCACCAAATCCAGCTGGTTGCTCTTCTCCACCCTTGGGTTGAGGGCAGGAGCACAGAACTGTTGGCCCTGGGTGCCTGTTCTGCCTGCCTTTAGGCACTCAGCATTGCTGACTTTGCCACATCTGCCTGTCAATTGCCTTTTTAAACGGGATTTAAGCTAATCCTGTTCTTTACCTGCAGGAAGGCAGGGGGCTATGTGTGAAACTATTATTTATGTCTGCTTTTCAACACAACCCAACCATTTTCTGTCCCACTTCAGTCACATTTGCCGGGCAGTTTATTTATATAGAGCTTTCTGCACTCCTCTGATCTGTTGAGTGTTGGATTGAGCCTTTGCTTTTGCAATTGTTGGGCCAAGGCTGGATTGTTGGGACCTTTTTTTTTTTCCTCCCTTGAGTAGATTAAAACTGTATCTGAGCATAATAGAGGGCTCTTGGCAATGTTACGAGCTTTGACTTACTTTAAAATTTCTTTTTTGCCCTCTCTTTAAAACTGTTACTTGCCACATTTTAAATTTTGCTCTGTGAGTGGGCCCTTAACAAGAGACCAATTTTTTTTTCCACTAGATGTTAACTTCTAAATTCTCTGGCTTTATGACCTCTAACTGTGCCTTTATGCATGGGAATGAGGCTCTACAAGCCCAACAAAGACAGAAACTCTGTATTTCCAGGAATAAATCAGCTGTTTCCCAATTTCCTTGTCACTTCTGAGCCTTTGAATTTTACTCCGATACATAAAGTCTTAATTTTTCTTTTGTTCTTCTTTGTACCTTATGGCTATTGTGTGTGAATTTATAGGCATTGTCTCTGCTAATTTCACTCAGTCGGATTTGTGAGTGGGTATGCATGAGAAGATGCTTAGCAACTGAAGGCAGAACTTCAGGAGGTGTAACTAAGAAAGCATTTCTGCTGCATCTGATTTCAGTGTTTCAAAAGTGGTTTTAGTATTTAGATTCTCCTTGCCAAGCTTAAGAGGCATGTTTTGTTTCATTTCTTTTTTTTCTACAAATACCAAGTACTTTATTGCTTTGTTCTGTATGAAATTTGGGAAATCCACTCATCCAGACTATAGACAAGTTGGTTTATTCAGGGAGAAGAGTGAGCAAAACTTCCATGTGTAAATCATTTCGCACCAGAAACACCCTATACTTAAAATAGAAAAATCAGCTCTTCAGCTGTAAAAATGTTCTCCACTTCATGAATTTTTAGTAGGCATATTTTTTCCTGCTAAGCATGCAAGTAAGTCTGCAAGCCTGGTCTATCCAGCTGGGGAGTCAACTAATAGCATTAAATGAGAAACAAAAAGCTGGAGAAAATGCTTGGTGTGGACATCCAGTGGTTTACATCATATTGTCCTCCTTCCATTTCTCTACTTGCTGTAGTCATTGTCTTGTCTTTGGCATTCACATGAGCTAAAATATCTGCCTGCTGCTCAGATAGCCTTGTGCCAGGGCTGAAACTGGAGCATATTGTTCCATCATTAAACGGGCAATGTTGAATACTTTGGAAATTAACAACAGCTGCAAGTTCTTCAGCTATTTTTATTTGTACTGTGGCTCTAATTTTTCTAGTGTGTTTGTGCTGAAGTCAGAAGAGGAAAGGAAAATAGATCCCCCAAGAGGCTGATTTTTTGTTTTTAATTAAAAAAAAGGCCCTGCCTAACAAAAGCATCCATAAAACAAATAGTGCCAAGTGTTGCCTAGGAGTTTACTTGGTGTTGTGTGGGTCCCTTAGTGTGATTGCTGGTATGAGTTTCTGAGGTCTTTAGTGGCACCTTAGTGCATAGTGAGGTAATTGACTTTCCACAGTCAGCCCTCTCCTTTAAAAGCCCTGCTACTAACAGCATCTGTCTTAGCCTTTTGTAAAGATTGCTAGAAGCAAACAGTTTTCCATTTTATTATGTTTTATGCTCATAGTCAGAGATATAAACCTCAATCCCCAACAGCCATTCTGTTTGGTGGTCTTTGGATGAGGCCCTAAAGTCAAACTAGGAAAGCTTTAGAGGATGATTGTTAAGCAGGATTTCTTAAGTATCCTTCAAGAGTCCAGTGGCTTGAATTTCTTCCCATAAGTCTCATGATCATGCGTCAGGAATGGGAAAGCAGAGCCTTATCCTTTCTGAAAGTTCAAGAAGACGCTCCTTAGAGCAGCTGTGGGAACCAGGCATAAGTACATTGTTTCTTTATTTGAAAAGCAATTTAGCAAGAATGTATTTTTTCCCTTTAACTGAAGAGAGAGGTGGTCCAATTCTTTTGTTTGGTTATGTGACCCAACTCATAGCCAGAGATCTTTTCATAGCCAGACATCATTTTAGAAAACTGCATGCCACTATGGGAGTTTATAGGCATTCCTTTAAAAGTGTTGAATATGGGTTGGTATATTTCTAGATTTGAGTGGAAATGAATAAAGGTGTTTGCTGTTTATATTTAGTAACTTAAAATTTTAGGGGAGAGCTAAACCTGTTCCCCCTAACATGGGTGCACTGTGAATAGTAAGAGTCGTCTTTGTATATGGAGCCCTGTTGACATATTTGAGGGACTGAGCCTTTATTCAGTATCTGGTGTCTGACTTGGGAGTCTCTAAACTGGTGAAAATTTCTGCTACTTTAGATGAATGTGGCTTTACTGGCATGGGTCAGCATCCTTGCATTTAAGCTATTAGAAATTTTCAACTTCTTATTGAAAAAGAATGATAGTGTGAGCCAAAGGCAAGCAGCCTCTCAATGGTGAGGTGCCAGGCTTTTCCTTTCCCAAATTAGAGGCTAAGCACACTACACAAAAAAGGGTTTATTTTTTTGCCTTGCACTGTGGGAAGATGGTAAAAAGATTTCTGCCCTGGGCTCGCACAAGGAGTTGTAGCTGATTCATGGTGTCATGCTTTTGTGTCAGAAAGGGCTCAAGATACAAAACTTGGTTGTAGGTGAAAAATTGGAGCTGCTGCCTTGCATGGAGGAGAGGTGCACCAGATATCTGTCTGTGGTATAAAAATTACAAAGCCGATGGAGTTGTCCCTTCATCAGTACCTTTGCAAGATGCTGTCATTCCTCTATAGTGGCCAGTAATTCAGAGACTACCTCTGTGATTTCTTTGGCTGCCATCCTGTTGGTTTCTATCCTCTGAAGCCTACTGGGAAACATGCTGGGAAGAAGGCTTGGCTGTGGCTCAGAGTCAGTGCCATTTTTTCCACTTAGCCGTAGGTTTTATTCCACTTCATATTTGTCTGGTTTTCTTGGGCATGTCATTGTCTTCCTTGCTTCTCTGCCCTGCTGCTCCTATTCTTTTTTTCTTTCTTTCCCTCATCCACGAATTTGCATTTGTGGTTAGAGTATAAAGGGTCCTTTGCCTGAGCAGAATTGCCCTGGAGAAATGTAGGAGCATTAGTGCCTTTGTGCCGCGGTGCTCTTTCCCCTCTGAGATGAACCCAGCACTTGGAAGAGCAGCTGGCAGGCCTGTGAAGAGAGGGGCATCAAGCCAAGCCATATCCTATGAAAGCAGAAGTAATGCCCTTGAAATATCTGGAATTGCCCACTGCATGTACAGGGATTAAATTTTCTCCGAAAGTTCAGTTTATGCAACGTTATCAACACTGACCAAAATATGCAAGTAAGTGTGTCTGTGCTCGTCTCTGAGCTCTTGGTGCTATTTCCATCTCTTAGTGTGGGCAGGCACTATTAAAATCCTCAGCACTTTCAGTCTAGTTGAATAATTTTCTAGCTGCTAGGTTTATAAATTAAACATTTATGGCCATATTTCATGCTATTATCCATCCATAGCAATACCTCCAGGCAAAGATCTTGAGCTTTTTTGGAGTGTAGGCCATGTGTTAAAAAAGAGCGAATGTTTCATTTATGCCTCATCTTACTCTTGCACTTCTCAGTTGCAGAACATCCCTGAGGTAACCTCAGATATTTCTTGGGAGGAAATAACCTTAGTAAGAAGATTTTTGATGTCTGTGTCAAGGGAAAGAGCAGAGTTCACTGCAGCATCCTGAAATTTTTTTATGTCTTTTCAGGTAACTTCCCAACACGCAAATATGATCTACCATCTGCAAGCTGGAAAAAAGGAAAATATCAAATGAACCATAGACCACAAGGGTGGTAGCAAGAGGTCCAGCAGTGATAACTAGGACATTTGCATTTTAACTGTTATTAATGGAAGCTGAAAGCTTGATGGTGTCCCATAAAAATCCCTGTATATGGACAGATGTTTGAATGAGGAGCATGCACTAATTAACAGTGAGAGGAGGCATGTGAAAAGCTACCTACATCCTGCATGTCCTTCATCAAGTTAAGAAGTGAGTGGTTTGAGGGGTGAAAGGAAGTGTGAGCTGAGTTGTGGCTTCTATACATAACCAGGGTGGTTGTGTGAATTTGTCTGGTTATGTGTGTCCAGTATCTCTTTCTAAACAGGCATCTTAGGAATATATATATATATATTTTGAATGTGATGAAATTCAGGTGATAACTCAAACCAAGGAAATGATCCATTTAGAAAAGTGCCAAAACTCATGTGCTTTTGGTCTAAATGAAGAGATTTGTCACGTTCTTGGGGGTTTGTGTTGAAACTGGACAGTCTGGGACATTGTAGACTATTGTTTAAGTACATTCAGGCTCCTAATAAAAGAAAAGCAAATATTAAGGTCTTATGTAGGAAGTTACTTCATTTGGAAAAATGCTTTTCCATCAGGAGGCATTGTTACTTGCCTGAAAGGGTTGTCTACTTATTTGCTATTCTAGTCCTTTAACAGGAAATTCTCCAAGGACAAGTGCTTAGTATTTCTTCCTGCTCAAATAAGTAGTTCCAAGGTACAGCTATTATATTTGTTTCACTGGAATTTAATAATCATTGCTATTGCAATGGCAGTGCATTGGACTGTCTGAATAGGAGTCAGTTTAGGTTCTTAGTTCAAATTAAAAGGCTTTAATGTTTCAGTCTACCTGGTGAGTGTCTGCCTAAAAGCCACAACATGGCATCTCCCTCAAATCTTGAATTGACTTGTTAAACAAATATAAATTACCTTCAGTCAACTCTTCTGCTGTTTCTTCCTGTGAGGAGAGTTTTGTCTTGAGACAGAGATGTGTTTGCTGCCGATCAATAGGAACTTTAATAGACTGTGCAAGAATAGAAAAATGTGGGTTTTAGCCTGGATAAACCCTACCCTGTAAACTCCTCCCAGTGTTCCAGTAACTGAGTCCCAGAGCAAATGGGTTTCTGGACTGTGACATGGAGATGATTGTATGACAGCCCTGTTAGATGAGCCAGCCTTGCAGATCAGACCATGCCTGCCTTTGCTGTGTTACTTTCTGAGTTTCAGCATTTGCTTCAAGGTAGTTAGTCTAATGTAGCTGGAACAAATGAACTAAAGTTTGCTGTAGAACTTTTTCTCCAGTCCCAGTATGGTCATTAAATCAGATTGGACCTGGAGCATCAGTTATACATCAGAACTTTTCCCTTGAGAGACTGAGTGGCCTTGTGAGGATGTGAAGGACACGGTAATGATGGCTGTTAATGTGTAGGTAATAATTGACTTCACTGTTAAGCAGGTGGGAGTTGACCAAGTGTGAAGCTTGCCCCAACAAACCATCCAAGTAGATGCTTCTCCTCAGAGAAGTACCTGGATTCTCACTTGCCAGGGCTTTTTAGAAATTTTTTTTCAAATATCAGAATGTTTCCAAGGTAACCTCTTTAATCTCCACTGTGTTCAAATGCTTACTAATTTAATAGACACATGACATGTGTAATCTGATTTAAAATTAACAGATGCTCCTAAAAACAATCTAACACTAAACGTGATGGGATTCTAGAATAACCTCTTCAAGGTGAGAACTTGTATCGGCCTTTCTTACCTTCCAGGTAACAGAAACAGCACTTAGATAATATTTCATTATTATTGATTTATTTTGTTCCCTGCACCACTAGGTGTGTGATTGGTCATGGACTCTGCATCTTTTTTTTTTTTTTTTTTTGAGACTGAGGATTTGATATCTTCAGTGTTACAGATGTTTCAAGGACTTTTAAGCACAAACATTTTGATCCAGTATTTGCAGTTTTGGAATAAATACCTCAGAAAACTGAAAAGATAAGAGTCTTAGTTCAATAAAAAAAAATGTTTTGTTTTCCAATAACTCCTCATAAGAAGGATCTGAGGAAAGTGTGCATCCCTGGATTAAATGTCAAGAATGAAAAATAAGGGTATTAGGGAGAGGAGCAAGAGTTGCTGTGATTATGCAGCTGCGGTCTCTCCTCTCAGCTAGCACTGTCTCTCTCCGTGGAACAAATGAGCACGTGGGGGTTGCGTAACATCAACAGAACAGAGCCTGGGAACTCCCAAAACAGCTGCCCTATGACCTAGGGACCATCCAAGAAATCTATTTTCCTGCAGCCTTTGAAGGGCTGTCGTAACTTAACTAACCAGCATCTGTAGTGCAGTGCTTTTGAATGCCTCTGTCTTGTCTGCGCTGCAGATGACTAAGAAAATTGAGATTGAATTCATCTTATTTTGCTCAGTCTTTCTTTGCTTTGGTTTTATTAGTTTGGTAGATGAAAGACAACCCCTGAGTATTTAAGTACTAGGTAATTTAAAGGCTGTTTCCATTCTTGGGATGGTAAAGTGGAAGAATGAAATGCATGTAGGAAACAGGCCTATTTGCCAGTTCAGCATGGACTGGCGTAGTTTT
Source organism: Illadopsis cleaveri (assembly GCA_013399915.1). Classification (NCBI taxonomy): domain Eukaryota; kingdom Metazoa; phylum Chordata; class Aves; order Passeriformes; family Timaliidae; genus Illadopsis; species Illadopsis cleaveri. Next base: position 293,707 of record VXBB01011471.1, read on the forward strand.
GGATAAAAACTGGGAAAGCCTAAAACTACACTTTGCCCCTAATAGTACTCCCAATAACATCAGTTCCTGCCAGCAGAAAGTGCTCACTCAGGGTCGAGGCTGGAGATGAACCAAGCTTCCAGTTCTTAGTCAAAGGAAAGCTGTTTTGGTTGTCTGTGTTCATTAAAGGCATAAAAGTAGAAATATTGTATCACCAAATCATTTTATATTAAACATTTCATTTAGGTTTGTTTCATTTTTGAAGGGACAGAGGGTGGAAATAGTGATGTCCTCACTCTTAGTATGGTCTTCCTTTCAATTCCTTACAAGTGATCCCTTCCTCCCATGCACCCAACTTTATGGGTTGTTTTATGATGTGACTGGTTCTGTAGTTAAAGAATGCAAATAATAATACCCTTGGTTTTATTTCTCATGCACATATAAAAGGAAACAGAGTAATTGCAGAAGCTAAATTCAGTTCTGGAGCTGTGGAACCTGCCCGGTACCATTTGGAACCGATCAACCTCTGCAAGTGGAATTGGGAAAATGTTACATCTGTTTCCTTGCACTTGGAACAAAACAGTCTGCCACTACCCCCTGGAAGCTGCAGAGACTCCAGTGGAATGTTGAGTCTGTTTTGCTTTTCTTGGGTAAAAATGCCTTCAGTATATGTCATGGCTCATGCTTTCTTGCAGGTCTAACATTAGAACTTTCAGTGTAAGGTCAATTCCACCAGGAAGGTTTAAACACCCCCACTCCCTAGCTTTTATGTTTGTGCCGTTATTCACATTCATGGGTGTAGAAATGAAAGAAAGAAGGTAAAGCAAGTCCTAAACTTCTCTGATACCCAGGCTCTCTTGGCAGTTTTGTAAGCATCTGGTTTGACATTGTAGAACTGAGCTGGCTGTTTCACATAACTATGACAACTATCATAACTATGCTTTCCAAACAATTTTAAAAAGATTGAGTACAGTTGTTCCTTCCAAGGCAGTCTGAGGGTGGTTTGGCTTGATGTGAAGTTGGATATGAGTCAACAGTATGACCTGGAAGCCAAAAGGGCCAACTGTGTCCTGGTTGCATCAAGCACCGCATTGCCAGCCGGTCCAGGGAAGCTGGTCCAGTGTCCTGGTCTACACTCCATTGGTATGGCTCCACCTGGAGTCCTGTGTGCAGTTTTGGATGCCACAATATTAGAAGAACATAAAATTATTGGAGAGCGTGAAGAGGAGGGTGACTGAGGTGGTGAAAGACCTTGAGGGCAAAACTTAATGAGAGGCAACTGGGATCACTCATTTTATGGAGTGTGGAGAGAGGAAGGCTGAGGGGTGATCTTATTGATCCCATAACTTCCTCAAGAGGGGTAGTGGATGGAGAAGTGCTAATCTTTCTTGGGTTACCAGCAGTAAGACATGAGGGGATGGAATGAAGCTACATTGGTGAAAGTTCAGATTGGGCATTAGGAAAAGATTCTTCACTGAGAAGATCACTGGAACAGCATATCCAGGGAAGTAGTTGTGACACCAAGCCTGTTAGAGTTCCAGGAGCATCTGGATGATGCTCTTAGCTATATGGTTTAATGTGAGGTAGTCCTGTGAGGAACAGGGACCTGATTTTATGGGGCCCTTCCAAGTTGCGATATTGTGTGATTCTGTGGTAGTTGTGCTTATTAATTTCTCATATTAGTGCTCACACATGTGAAGAGATAATTAGTAATGTGAGAGCGGAGAGAGAACTGAGAGCTGAGTGAGATGATGTGTGTGGGTGAGATTTTGTATGGATGATTTAGTGCCCCGGTGGGCTGTGGGGAGGTGCAGCAGCCGCGGGGCACTGCGGGGAGGGAGGACGCTGTCCGCGGTGCTGAGCGCCGGCCCCGCACCCTCCCTGTCGTGGGCTCTGAAAATAAGGGTGCCTTGCTTTGCCTTTTATTTCTTTCTTTTTTCCTCCTTGGATATGAATGAAGGCATTGTATTCAATTGAAATTGCTTTGTTCTGGGACTGAAGTGAATTTGCAATTTGCTGCATAATGGGAAAAAAAAAAAAAATAAATGAGTCAGGTTCCTGAAGTGAAATGGCACACAAGGGATATTTGTATTTCCTCTGTGGGAAAGGTTAATAGATCTAAATATAATATAATGCTTTGTGATGGGAAGCTATCTAATGCTAAACCCACATTAATTCTAAATAAAAATATAATTAATATCTATGCTCTGAACAGCACAAGAAGTAATAAGATTTAGATGCTTGTGTTGAAATTTTTTACTGTTGCAATACACACACTGATTAGTTCAAGGTGGAAAAGTTGTTTCTTTTATGAATCCTATTATCAGAAATATTCCCTTCTTAGAGAACAGACAAAAAGTCTAACCAAAGCCAATTGTCTTAATCAAAAAGTTTTAACCAAAACCATTTAATTTCCTTATGAAATATATTAAAATCATTATTTATACTGTGAATTATGTGACTTCGTAATTTTGGTGTTGGTGAAAGAGATGCATAGCCAAAATAGTATTTGTTCTGTTTACTGTTAAATGGGAGGGAAAGCTTGATAAATGATTGGCATCCTTTTATGCAAGAGCTTCCTGCTATGTTCTCATTACTTCATAAAATAAAAATACCTTAACATAATCCTGAGTTTTAGTAAAAGTTGCTCCTGTCTTTTGAAACAAGGATCTATGTTGAAATCACTGGTAGCATGGCTTGCGAGCTCAGTGTCTTAGAATAGTTTGGCAGATGGGCTACTTTCAGCCTCAGCTGTTAGCATCACCAGAGAAGAAGTAGGGATGAATTTTGATGGATTCGGGCAAGGCTAAAACAAAATGTGTTTTCTGTAGCAAACTGTTTTCACCCTTAGGCTGCACTTTCCAGATTCAGGATATGTTGTCTCTTACTTTAATGGATAGTTTGCTCTTTTCTTGGCAATGGAAGAACAGGATGCCTCATATTCCTGTGTCTGCAAATACAGTCTTTCAAATTTTGAGCACACAGAAGTCCTTCTGATACAGCCCAGCTTGTATCTCATAATGCTTCCAGCTCTTGTCTAGTCCCTGAAAGGGATAGTGTTCTGAAAACTGATGCAGTTTTAAAGGTCAGATCCCATAAAACATTGTGATTCGTAGCCAATAATGTGCCTTCTGGAACTGCTTATTTAGTCTGGAGTTGCACCATAGACTTTATCTTCATTTTGTCTGGTCTTCATCAAGTATTTGCCAGATGCAGTGACCAATAAAACCAGGAAAGATCTGAATTTTGCAAGTGGTAAGAGAGGCAGCAGGTATAGTTTCTCTGATGCTGTGGAGCCATATGGTGAGAAAGGTGTTGTTTTCCCATTTTCTCAGTTACTAGTTTGATCCAGCAGTATGGAAGACAGAGTTCTAGCTCTGTGTTGGAATAAGATTATGTGATGCTGAGAAACAATAAGATGTTTAAGATGTCAAAGATACTTTCAGGTCTTTCTTCCTGTTCATCTGTGCATTAATCCAAGCAGAGCCTTAGAGGCTGTAGCCACAAGACTGGCATGTGGATCATCTTGAACCCTACTAATGTATAGCATATACCCAGCTGAGTGGGAGGTTACAGCCGCTAAGCAGGTCATCCCAGGAGCCATTTTCATCATATCAGAATGGCAGGTCACTGATAAATACCTGTTTTTGTTTTTCTGAATCTACCTTGGATCCTTATAACTGTAATACATAATAGAAAAGAAAGGCTCACCCTCAGTTGCTAGTAACTGATAGGTGTTCATTGGCCTTGTGACTGATAGGAGCCCCGTGCCTCCTACAGAATTGGATTTTGAGCAGATTCTCAAACTCATTCTGGATGTCACAAACTCGTTCTGGATGTCCCTTCAGCATACAGATAGCAATTGCCCTCCATCTGCCCTCCACAGTCACAGCTGTCCACAGCAGGCTGCTTTTTTCATTGGTACCCATAACAAAAATGGACTATACTCATACTGGAATGTGCATATGGGGCTTTATTTGCTTTTACTTTTTGGGTATTAAATTCCAAACTTCCACTGAAGGGACTGACTGTGAATCCCTTGATTACAAAGAGTAATTAATTGATCAGATCTATTTTCTTTTTTGTTGTCCTGTGGACTGAGAGATAATGATGTGCAATGTGAAGGATATTCCTGCTAGAGATAGTATTTCTGCAAATCCTGCAAAGCCTATCTGTGGAGCACCACGCAACATTCAGTGAGCAGGCTGCCTGCTCTAGCATCCCCCCCACCATGTGTGTACATGTGCATTTTGTGTTCTCTCTTTTATAGTGTGATCAAAACCAGTCTTTGGCTAGTGTTTGAGTAACTCCTATTTCTCATTGTTCTTACTAGCAGCCGTAACATTTGCAATATCAATCTGTGGCAGGAAGCAGGTTTCCTTTTTTAAAGGAAATCTGAAATAATCTAGAGGCCACAGAAAAGGACATCTTGCAATTCATATTGCTGCAGTCTTGCAGAGAAAACAGGCTACAAGACAAATGCTGATTTATTTAAAATCAGACAAACAAAAAACCAAGTCTTGTGTTTTTTTCTCTTTCTCTTCTTTTCTTTGCAAACTTAAGGAATGTATTCAAGCATCTGGCTAATTCACATACCATTAATTCTGTAAAGATTACATATGCACACCCAATTAGACCTGCATAATTTATTTTAAAAATTGAATGTACTCTCATATTTATATTTTATAGCTGTGCCAAATTCTTAAAGGGCACAGAAGGGAGGATTTAATAAGAGAAGTGTGCAGAATCCTTTCCCTAGAAAAGCTGGAAAAATCAGTAGGGCTGTACCTAATGTTAGTTTTAAAACCATAGACACACTGTTTTGGCTATTAGTGAATGGGTAAATGGCTTTTTAAATACATGAATGAATGCTTGTTAGAAAGTCTGAGATACAGCCTGTCTTCATATGGGAGCTGGCGGAGCGGACACCCATCCTGATGTGTGAGGTCCTATTGTATTGCAGCAATATGACTAATCTTCCCTTTGCATCTGGTTTGTGGGTTGCACCGAGTTCCTGCCAGCTGTGGTTTCTTGAGGGTTTAATAGTCTCAAACAACTACAGGGACAATGCTCTCCAAAGGCTGAGAGCTTGATGCTGATGGCATATGTCTCCTCTTACTCTGGTATGAGCTCTCCACCAGCTTAGCTGTTGAGGCCAGTACCACTCAGAAAAATAATTTGGATCCTGGCAAGCAGCAGATTATCATAGCCTTCTTCAAAGGATGTATGTGGGGTGGGAAAAGCTAATCTGTACCCTGACCCCTGTTCATCTCTCTGGTGGCTGAGTGCTAAAGGCACTCAAATCCTTAGAGGCAGTGACATTCTCGACTTATTCTCAGCAGCAAATTCCTGCGAAGTCTGCTAACCAGCAGTAGAGAGGGTGGTTAGTAGCTGCCTGCTTTGTGTCAGGCTTTACTGGAGTAAAGTTGCCATGGAGATGGGTGGGAGGTTAACTGAGCAGGGAGCTCGGCGGTTTGCCCTTGTGTCTGTAAATCTGTCTGACATGTCATGTGGATCAGATTTGGCTCTGCTGCTCACAGTTGAGGTCCACTTGCTTTTTTTGCCTGATTCCTATGTAGGAGAGCTGAACAACTGCCATGCCGTATTCATAGCGCTATGATATTAAAAAAAGGCAGAACTGGGATTGGTGCCTGCTTTTCCAGGGCAAATTTAAAACTAAATCTGGGCACCAAAGAATGTTTAGTGCAGGTATCTAAGCCCTGTAAGCTGGAAGGAACTTTCCCAGACTGGAGCCTTTCTTGTGACAGTGACACCAGTAAGCATATTGGCTGTCTGAAAAAGAGAATTATTTAGAGGCAGAAAAAACCCCCTACAGTTAGGGAGATGTTGGAAGGTGGAATCTTTCCAATTCATTTTAGAACTTGTAAAGCAGATTAAAATATGGGGGGAGAGTGCTGAATATAAATGTACGAATGAAGGGTATGCAGGCTCCACGTGCTCAGAAACATTTCTGGGAAAACATCAATTAAAATGCTTGAGACTGACAAAAGGCTTCAAGGCTGTTGAGGTAAATGGTGACTCATATTGGCTGAGAAGCAGAAAGGAAAAACATTTAATGGCAGTGCTCACCCCAGACTGTACTCTGAAATGAAGCTTCCCAGGGGCCTGACCTGCAGGCACTGGGATTTTAGCCAATGTCTGCTGATCTACAGCCTTCAAAGGTGAAGAGCCAAACTATTTTTCGGTGACTTGGCAGCATGCCTACAAGGTTTTTCAATGCATGTAGGTTTGCATGGTGTTATGGAGAGAAACTTGACATATTTCTAATTTTAGAGTGAGAGGAAACAGCCAGCTAGTGAAAATATATGGAAGGAAGGGTTAAAATGTTGGAAGCTTTGAAGGAGGGGGAAGAAAGAGGGAATAGGGCAAATGCAGAGATAGATCTTTGAACACCACTTGCTTCAGCAGAAGCTAAGGAGTCCTCCTGAATATACTGCTTGGACCGTGGCATCAATTTGAGAGGAGAACAAGGTTTCTGCTGTGTTTATCCTAGGGAAAGAGGACTGGTCCTTCCAGCATAAGCTAAAGTTTGTGCATCTCAAAGACTGGTGTGAGCCTGTTGTGTTACTGGAAAAAGGCCTGATCACATGCATCAAAAGCATCTCCTCCTCCTCCTCCCCCAGTCTCCTGTACCACTCTTAACAATTTAATCCATAGCAGTTTGTCTTCACAGGCTGTAATTGATCTGTCTGTGATTTAGCTCATCAGACACTCATTAAAGAGTTTGCAGCCTATTTTATTCATGAAGAGTGAGAGTCAAGGATCTAAAACCACTTTGTCTTTGTCTTAACTGGATTCATTTAGTATTCTGGGATTTGGGAAGGCTAATAAACTTAAACGAGCTATTATTTAAAGGTGAGCTGCCAAGTGAACATGAAGAATGATCCAAACACCGGCAGCGTGCCAAGGGCTCTCTGTTGTCAGGTGTCAAGTGTGAGCAGCAGAGGGAATTGTTGCTAAAACCCCAGATGTTCCTCACTGCTCTGCACTGGGCATCCCACAATGCCCTGCCCATGTGTGATGGGATAATACAGCTTGCAGGGGCTAGCTGCTGGAGCTGTGTCTGCAGTGAAGATGGCATTTTGTGCTAGTGATGTCAGTGGGATACACAGAAATATTTTGTGCATTGTGTAGAGTTTGAGCTTGACATCTGGTTTTCTTTATTAGGGCTGCTATTGTTCCGAGCTGCTGCCTGTGCTCTGGCAGTGCCCCGAACGATGAGCACTTCTCACGTCGCTGGCACACACAGGCTGCGAAAATGCCTGTCTCCATCCTTTTGCAGGGATACACCAGCAATCTGCAAAAGAGAACAATACCCCTGAGCTGCAGAAAGCAGTTTCTTTTCCTCACTACTTTAATGAACACTTGAGACATTTCCAAGCTCTGTAAGAAGAGGAGATGGGATAGATGGTTCTTCATTCTGCTCCTTCCTGAGCCTGGCTTTGCATGTCACACACTTCCAGAAAGATGAATAATTCCCTATAACTATTGAATTTACTGTGTAGTCATATGCGTAGTATCATCAAATTGCTTGTGCCTTGGAGGGTCACGTAAGGGGCTATAAGCACGCATGGGCTCTTAAGTTGTCCGTGGTCTTTTAAGGCAGCAGTTCTGCCAGAGCGCACATGCAGCTGGATCCTGGGTCTGCGCCAAATGTACTGACTTTGTTCGGGAGCTGTGGGAAGCTGGTGGGGCCCCGCAGACAAAGCCCTGCGTGAGGGATCTGAATCCTGGCAGGACACGCTGCCATTTACGTGAACTGACTTCCCACTTGCTGCGTGTATCTGGACTGGGAAATCTTTGGGAATATAAACGTTTCCTTACTGCTTGGAGTCACAGTGTTTATAAATACTCTAAGCTTGTGTTTATAGCTGTACATCATCCTATGTAAATATTAATACCATATTTTTCTTTCTTTGTAGTGTACAGAGGCCAAAAAGCATTGCTGGTATTTTGAAGGATTATATCCTACATATTATATGTAAGTAGTCATTGCTTTTCTTTTTCAAAAGAGAATTAGATTCTGTAGGCTGTTAAACTGTTACTCTTCTACTAATTATACCTTTTCTCTAACTTCTCTGAGACTTTCGCAAATTTGAAAATGAAGATACAGTAGACTTTCATTTCCCTCTTCCCTGTAACCCACCTGTTTCCCTTTTTCCTTATTAAAAAAACTGTACAGATTCATTTTGCCCCACACCCCAGATGACCTTCCAACTGAAAACAAAACTCAAGTACTTGAACAGCTCTTATTTCAGAGCACTGAAAGGAAACATAAGTAGAGCAATGTGAAGACAGTTCTCCCTTTGTTTTGAACGAGGACAGGTAATCAGACAGAATAGTGAGAATGCTTTGAAAGTAACTTTGTCACTGTTCTAATACTGTTGTTTAATTTAGAGAGTTGAGGTGATTTGTTATCCATGGCATAACTGTCCTTTTGATGACTGGCATCTGCATTTGCAGCAGGCTTGGGTATGAACCAAATGTCAACGACCTGTAAGTGTATGACTGAAGATCTCTCTAATTTCAGTTTTCTGTTTCATACTGCCCACAGCAATGAAAAAAAGTGGAGGAAATGGATGGGAGGTACATTCCATGTGGATTTTTGGGCAGAAAGGAGATAAATATAGTAAATTTTGTATCTGGGTTGTGTAACTTCATCATTACAAACAACTGTAAACATAAGTTTTAAAAAAAATAAAAATAAAGTGGGGTAGAAGAGCATTAGTTTATCTGTTCCCTGAGCAAGCTCTTTCTTGCTGAAGGATTGGAAGTTACTGTAATCCTTATGCTACCCAAGAACTTCCCTCCCTTTTCTTTTCCACCTCCACTTCATCTGCCAGAAGCAGGAGAGAAATGCTAGAGACAAAAAACAGCCAGGAAGCCAGTTGCAAAACAAAGCCTACAGAAAGAATGGAACACCATGATTTAATCATCTGTGATCTTGGATATTAACCGTTTAGGAGGTGTTTGTGCCTAGAACTCACTGTCTTTTTTTCAGGTGACTGAAATGTTGAGAATTTTTCATAAAATTCTCATTTTTCTGTTGGCCAGAACAGATGGAGGAATTTAAATAAGTTCATTTTCTTTGCATGCTAATGACAACAGGACTTTGGTCCCACCTACATTTTATTTTGCTTTTCTGCAATGTCGGAAGGAAGCTGGGATGTTAGAAAATTATGAAAATCTCACTGTACCTTGGCATTCAGGAGTGTGTTATTCATCATCACCTTTGTGTTTTACTTATGTTTCTGCCCATGTGCTTTCACAGACAGTGTTTGTCTCCCTTGGCAGTACAAAGGGGTGGCTGCTTGGAGATTGGGTATTGGTTCAGACCTTTGTGTACATACAGAGTCCTGCAAAAGCAGGGGTTACCAAAAAAATCTTGTATATTGACACTGTCAGGTCAATCAGAAGACTGTCACTAGTCATCATGTGTTTTGTATTAGTTACTGCAGCACCTGTTATCCAAGTCATTGCATGAAAGTGTTATGGTTGCCACTCTCCTGAATAGAGCAAGTAAATGGAAAAAAGGAAGGGGGAATGGGTGGGTTGTGTGTGCTCAGCATTTGTCCTGATGGTGATGAGTGTCATGTTAATGCTAATGGTGTTGTGATTATGAGTTTAAGTGGGCAAGAAGAAACACTAGGGACAGAGGATAAGGAGGATTTGGGGATGGTAAAGCTCAGAGGATAGATACTATGAGTGACAAATGGAGGAATAGGGAAAGGAGTGAAGAGAGGCTATTTGAGTGCACAGGAGCCCAGTAGGGTTAAAGGGGGGATACATCAAAGCAATAGGAAGGTCATGCATGTCTGCAGTGCCTGGGCTGTTCTATTTTGTTACTTCTGCAATTTCAATTTCTGTTGTCTAGGGTCCTCAGCTGCTTCCTACCTGCACTGTCTTTTTGCACCTGTATGGTGGAGGAGAGGCACAACTCCAATCTCAATATCTTAGGGAGGACTCCCATTGCTTCAGCACTTGTTTGACCCTTCACTGAGTTAATTCAATTTGCTAATCCCACAGAAAGTTGTTCATTTTAGCACATTCGAGTCAGTGTTGAATCAGATTGGTATAGTTTTTGGCAAACACTGGTGAAATGGGAGGAAGGGAGTATTCTGCATATTGTGGGGGAGGAGGCATGAATAGCATCGTCTCCATCAGCATATGGTTACATGTTAAATCATCTAAAGGCATAATATATAACTTTGTCCTGAGAGTGCCTCCTCTGTACAAATCTAGATCTGGGATGGGCTGTAGTGAAACAATTTTATTTTATCTTACAATTTATGTAGCAACAGTCCATATGAAGCAGATATATTTAGATTTATATTTAAAGGAGTTTGCAGTAGATTCCATTTGTTTCCATCACTGGTTTTCTGAAAAAACATTTTTCTACACAGTTAATATACATAGTCTCTCCTTTGGTCTCGAGACTGTTTTGGAGACTTACAAAACCTAGCAATGGTTTTAATGATTTTCCTGTGATTTCAGTCCCATGCTGGCACTATGTCACATCTCTCATGGAGACAGTTGGTATTATAATGAAAAGATTGGCATGTCAGCTCAGAAATGCCGAGTGCTGTGTCTATTCACAAATGCAGTGTGGCGTGCTGGGACCCAGGTATCCCTGAACTGGGCCATCTGCATGCCTTACCCCTTCTGGGTGGGCACATCCTCCTAGAAGGTGCCTGCCTCTCTTTAAATTACCCAGAGTAATAGAAGTCTGGTGGACTGTCATATAAAGTTTCCTGTAAAGGCTCTACTTCAGCCACCCAAAGACAGATAAGAATGTGTCTGCTAAGCCAAAAGGAACAGTGTGCCAAAAGAAGTGTTCTGGAAATTCAGCTAGATTTGGGCAGGTAAAACTTGCAATTCCTCTTTTGGAGCTTAAGGGTTTTTTTAGTTTTTTTAATTTAATCTGCCTTCCAGTATATTAAATTTCAAAAGGAAGAATCTGTTGGAGGTATTGTTCAAAAGTTTCTTAAAACTTGTCTGTTATGCTTTCTATCTTAACAGATAGGACAAAGATTGGAGGTCGCTGTTCCAGAACTAATGATACATTTTTCCATCCAGTTATTTAATGCTATTAGTATTTTTTAAATAATTTTTCCAATGGACATAATTATTATATCCTTCATATATCATCAGTAAGCTTTAGTTTAATTCAAGCATGTTTCTTCCAAATGTAATCCATTTCTTAAGGCTAGACTGAGGAATTGATAATTGCCTGAAATTTTTTCCCTCTCCTGTGTGGGTAAGATACAGCTTATTTCACATCAGAAGTGAACATGGAATTCCAAGAATTACCAGGAATTGGAGAGACATATGCTGGTCTTCTGTCGCTAATACAGACAACTTCCAAGACTGTTCTTAACTTACTTCCCTAACCCATCCAACCGTTTCTCCATGTCCTTGTCGCGTAAGTCACCAGAGACTGCTGTCAGTTAGATACTTTTCTCCTACTTCAGCAATTTTTTTTTTTAATATGACCTAGAAAAATAAGTAAGCATATATAAAGCAGAGAAAGGAATTAGTCATTGGAGTCTATTTCTTCTCTTTTGGAAAAGCAGAGAGCTAAGTTGTTCCTGACTTTGCTTAAAGAATTAGATCATACATCTCCTTGTATGGATGCACAGATAGTGATTCAGAATTTAAAGCTGTCTCAAGAGAGTGGACTGATGCTCTGCAAGGATCCTCATCCCACTCTCAATTAAGTAAGCCAGCTCAGCCTTATCTTAGATGTGCTGATGGTTGGCAGAAGAAACAGTCAAGATACTTCTCTTCCATGGCGATAATGTGAATAGTAACATGGAGAATGCATTAGATTGCAAAAGCACCTTCCTTTGTAGGCAGATGCCAGCAGCACTTAAGATACTCCAGTTGTCTTTCCACTTCTAAATTGGACATGAATAGGAGAGGGAAGGCTGCCTTATGTTTTGCTGACGAGTAGTAGTTTGGTTAGAATGATTGTGAATGTCCCTCTCAATGCAGGGTGAAGTATATTTCCTGGTATGATTGATCAATCCTGTAGATCTTTTCTGTTTATTTTTCCTTCAGTTGTTAGCTACCATCGTACAGGGGCTTTTAATGAGGTGATAAATTCCAGATGCATGTTTCTAATCCTCTCCTTGCCAGGCTTCATGGCATATTTATAAAATAGCTGGAATGTTTTTGAGTATGAATGGTAGGCATGTATCCACAGCAATAGATATACCATGGCTGATGTCACTGGGTCACCAGTGAAGGACTGGCCCATACAGGAAGGGGTCCCATTATCCCCTGCCCTCCAAGTCCTCACCATGGTGTTTCTGTTTGTTTTTTTTTTTTTTTTTAACCCATTTACCTGCTTGTCTAGAGTGTAAGGTCTGCACTTGGTTATGAGAATATTGAGGGAGACAGTGTGATAAGCTGTGCTGAAGCTGGGCTAAATGACATCTCCCACTCTCTGGTTTGTCCACAGATGGCTTCCACTGCCAGTGTAGTGCTAGAAACTCTTCTTGCTGGGCTTGGTGTCCCTTCCAATTACTAGTTGTACGTGAAGTTTGACTTTTCTAACATCACACCTACTTCTATATGTGATGATTTCTAAATGCCTCCTTGGTAGCATCTATCTTCTTCTACCTCCTAAATTCTGACTATTTGCATCTGAGTTCTGCCCTGGGTTCCTTGTCTTAAGTAGGTCTTGACTTCTCAAAGGTGTGCTACTAGGTGAAAGACCTCCAGAAAAAAACATGGCCATTTTCTCTGGAAGGAATTGTTAACCATTGCTGTTGGTAATTATGTGAAGAACAGAACAGAGAGGACTGGAATCTTGTGTGTCTTCTAATTCTTATCCAAAGCAGAACCTGGATTAATGTTGAAAGCAGGTGGAAGTGCTGTATTTTTAGGCTAATATGATACCGCCATAGAAACCAGTTTACTGCATACAGCAGACAACTGCACATATACACATTTGTGTTGATGTAATCTGTTTAATTTTTCATTTAGAATTAGTATAAGAACACTAATGGAAACCTAAAAAATGAATATTTGCTAATGTTCTTCACATTCCTGCCCTGCATGGGATGTGTAATTTTTTTTTCATATTGTAGAGAAGAATGAGGAATATATTAAGTTTGTGGTTTTTCTTGGGTTTTGAAATAAATTTTTTGCTCATTTCCACATGCTTCTCTTTGCCAATTAAGTTTTCTTGTATTTATCACACAGCCATATTCATCTGGGTTTTGAATGTGAATGCTTGTATCCTTTGTGATCAGTCTATTATAATTCTGTGCATTATCAAGAACCTGCAAAATGTCCCAGATGAAAACATTAAAAAAGCGGTTTTCTCTTGCTGTTACTCAGATAGATCAGAGGGCACTTCTTCCATCAATGTGTGTACAAGAGGCTGGGAAACCACCCCAAACCAGACACTGGGTGTGTTGCATGATGGTGGCTATTGTCTGTGCTCCACATCCTGTTATGTTTACTGCTGTTAATTAAATTGGCTTTCCTGATGGTACACTTAGCTTTCCATTGCAATTACAGCTGCATGAAGTGTCAGCAGGTGTGTGCTTAGGGCAGTAATGTAGCTGCTGATTTATCCTTACATTTGATATGAAGCCAGCAGGGAGGAGGGAGAGGGGAGGCAGTATAATAGTTTTGCACGCTTCCAGGCACCTTGAATAGCTGGCACTGTACAGAAACAGAGACCTGGATTCACTCCAGGGCCACCACTTCTGCAGTGAGCAGCCACAGGAAGGGCCTAGTTGCAGATGTAGTTCAATTCAAGAACGTACGTGCATGGTTTGTGTCGTGAAGGAAGACAGCAGTAATTATCAGACCATCTGTATAAAAGGCAACAGAAACCCACCACCATTGCTCAGTCCTGGGTGGCCTTAAACAATAACAATGCCAAATGTCACAACTAGCTTCAAAAGTCTGTTGAGGTGGCTTACTCCTTGCTCCAAGTAAGAGACTAGAGTTACCCAGCAGGTAGGTGCCTTGCCACAAATTGGAATTTCCTTCAATGGATCAGTTATCTAAAGCAATCTGGGGTCAATTAGGCTGCCAAATTAACACCCAGCTCAACTTGCTAGGAGTAGGTCCTAGAGAGGGATTTAATACCTCAACCTTCACCAAACATGTGATGGACCTAATTTCAGATTTAAAACTCTGAATGATTTTGGAGTTGGAAACTGACCAGATATAGGCAGCTAATTCTGAGAAAGGTGAGGAAAGAGGAAAAGATGACATCTTCTGTCTTCTAGTGGGGTACTCCTCTGAGACCAGACCCACCCCTGGCTGAGGTGGAGCAGAGAACCCAGTCCCATCCCCTTCTCATTTCCAGAGGATGTGATAACCACAGTTGTGACTTACCATGAGTGAGCCTCACTTTGTCCTGCAGAGGGTGTTTGATTTGAAATACTCATCAGGTCTTAATTCTTCCATGTCCCAGGCAAGAACCCTAATGCGAGGCTGAGAATCAGTTTCTTCTGGCTTCCTGTCAGTGGGACAGGAAGGTTTGCACCTGGTTTGAGCTTCAGTGGACAGTGTCAAAGTGCATCTGACACCTAAGTAATCTTGAAGTTCTAACCTTTTCTAAGTAGGGAGACCCTGAATTAATGTTTTGAAAGACTTGATGGCACTTAACAGTTGGCCATGACTACCCAGTCCTTCTCTGCAGTTGATCGTGCAGTGGCTTGGTGCAGGAAAAAAAGGTTTACTATGCGTTAGTGTCTTAAATTGAGGCAGACAGGCAAATTCCTGGATACCCATCGCCCCCTGCCAGCAGACTGTGTATGATTTCCCAAAACAGGGATGAGATGCAGTAGGACTGCCTGCCCACTGGGATCATCTTGAGATTCGAAGAACTAGTCATCTGTTTCATAAGGGGCCTGATGATTAACTAGAAGTCCTCGTTCCTGTTGATATGAGAAATTTACAATTCCACCTCCAGAAAATACAAACTTGGCATACGCATTATCTGTGGCTTACTTCTGGCAGAGCCTTAAGCAATGCTGTTTCTCCACTTTGTTCTGTGAAAGAAAAGCCTGCAGCCTGCGTTGAAAAATGGCTGTTTAAGGCTTCATATACTGCCAAAGCCCAAGCCACTGCTAGGTTCTGCCACAAGGGGAATAGAGAAAAATTCTAGATGAATATGTGAAGACCAGAAAGCCATGTAGTGGTACTTTACAGACAACAAAGATAGTTCCTCTGTAGTGTGGCTTTCTTCTTGGGAAGAGAGGGCAGGGGTTATGGTAAACCTTTGGGAAGCAGAAGATGGTGAGAAGGATTGTTTTGATGGGAGCACCTGAGCAAATACTTCTCGTCCCATCAGAAGTGGGGGAGGATTTGCTGTATTCTGCTGCGTTCTTGCACAGAGATGGTGTTTATAGGCTCTTCACCTAAAGAGTAATTGAGAAATAAGCCCTTCTTCAGCTGTTGCCTGCTCTTGTTTTTCACGTCTGTGTGAAGGACAGAAGCCAAGTATCTTGTCTTGTAGGAGATTTTATTGTGTCAAAGCAGACAGGACTCTAATCTGAGCAAATATTGTTTCTGTCTCAGTTGTTTCTACTTTGTAGAAAAAAAATACCTGACAGCCCTTTTTCTTTTTTTTTTTCATCCTACATTTTCTTATGTAGTTAAGGACTGTGTGATTTACCAAACACCTGGATAACTCTCTCTCTAGTGCTCTTCTTGGTACCAGTAGCAGTGTTTCACTCTCAAGTACAGATGTGCACTGAGGTCACAGTTCCATTCATCTATGAAGCAGCTGTATTTATTATAATAAACTTACGTATTCATACCTATCAGACCTATGTTTTACAAGGCACTGTTACTGCATATGCTGAGAGATCACCTTTGCTATTTATAAGAAGATAAATGCTTTTGGGTGCTGAGAACTTGTAACTGCAGGCAACTGTGGTGGAATCGTGTCTGCTGAAAATGAGGCCAAGGAGACACAAACGACCCTAAGACCAAGGCTGGAATGCAGATGTTCCCTACGGCTCTGCTCCACCAGCCAAAGACCTTGTCTTACTGCTCCTCAAGCACTTGAGTGAATGCCAGTGGAAGGATGTGGCCTTTGTGTTGCAGCCTCTTTCTGGAGAGAGATTAAACTGCTTTGGGACTCAAAAATAGTTTTTTAGGTGGGACTACTGAGTGCAGAGTTGAACTCTCAGTTTTGATTCCATGTTCTGTGGGCACCTGTAGCAAAATAGATTCCTTGAGATAACCCCGCCATTGTGTTACCCCATGTCTGCAGCCAATAGTCTGTGTCTTTCCTTAGACAGCAGTACAGGCAATGGGTTTGCTTTGAAGACTGCTTTTTATGGAAAGATGGAAATGCACTTATGGAATGTCTGAAATGAATAAAAGTTTAAGTAAATTTGGTAGAAAAATAACTCTTTCTCAATTACATGGTACATCTTCATTTGATCTTCCCCATTTCTTGTCTGTCAGGTCCAAGTCTTGTGGCAGTGTACCTCAGTGACATCACTCCTCATTGATAGCACAGCCACAACTCGGAGCTTCATCAGAATTGTTTGTGCTACTCTCTTTGTGGTGATAACCTGCTTTTGCTTTTTGTTTCAAGGCTTATTTGTTTTTTCTCTGTTCAGCATCATTGTATCATGGCAGCTGCATTGCAAGCAGATTAGATTTTTTAATTTTTAAAACTTTTTTTTGTCCTATAACAAGTAAATGTGTATGCACACTTCGGCTGTCTGCTTTCATCTGTTCCATGGGAGCAGACCTGAACCTTCTGACCTTGGGGGCTCAGCATTGAATCTGCCTGGAGATGACACAGCCTCAGCAGTTCATCCCTTGCAGTTCTTATGAGGACTCCTTCTGGTCTTTTGCTTGTGCCAATATTGGGGCTGCATCTGGCACTTCCTTAGCTTCATCTAATGCTACTATGAACCCCCAAAATGTTTTCTTTGTGTTCTTAGCTTTGGTCTGGTGCTGTATTTTCATTTACACAGTCCCCTGACTCCCTTTAGTTTTCTTGCTCCCCACGCCAAGACTGCCAGTGCTTCTTATGTTTCAATGAATCCCAATTTGTATCATAGAATTTACAGGTACATGCAGCAATCATTTAACCTATGACTGGTATGCAACCTTTTTTTGGAATTCATGTCAGGCTTGTCTTCAGAAAAAGATGAGGTTAGAGATTATGCAGTTTATCTGGTTGTTGATTGTGGTTTTATTTCACCCACTCAGCCTCTGTCTCCATGTCTACGGTAGGGTTTTTGCCACTACATGTGGATTGACAATTTATGTTTTGTTTCACTCTTCCAAAATACATTACTAATGAAACATCTTGAATGTTAAATCATGTTTTGGCCCATATGATGCAAAATATCTAAAGAAAAAACCTAAGAATAATACAGCTTCCATTTCAAAGATGTGGTGGTAGTAGGGAATGGAGCTCTTTGCTGCAGCACCTCTACTAGGAAGGGAATTGTTCAACTATGTAGATGCAGGTAATTGGAGAAGAGCTATTGGACCATTTAATTGAGCAGCTATTATCCACAGAACACATGCAACTAAAGAGTAGGTTTATATGGTTTGGGTCATACCATATACCTTTATGTGAAACTCTATGCTTTTCTTGTCCATAAAGGAAGGAAGTTCAGTGCCATGATTTAAGTGTGAACCCAGAGAAAAACCTTGTCCCTGTGACCTGGACACGCTGTGTAGCTTTGATCTGTGACACAGCAGTTCCTTGGTATGCCAGCTATTCAAGACATGGGACATGCACATGCAGTTCTTTCATTCCAATGAATTATGAATGAAAAGTTGTACCTTCTAAATTATGACTCCCATTGCAGGCAGTTTTTGAAAGAGAGACTGTATTCTTGGTGAAATTGCAGATTAGCAAAGCAACTAATTATGTCTTATCCTTTGTCATAGGTTAACTTTTGATCAATGAAATGAACCTTGCTCTAGGGAAATGCAGTTCTTGGGATCATCACCAGTCTGTGAAAGAGGGAAATCGACTTTAGAAAAGTCTTCTGGAGATGCGTTCAGTCCAGTTCTAATTGATAGTAAGGCTCTGCTTCAAGTGGCATTGGGCACAGTGGTGCTTCCTTGTAAAGCAAAGCCAAAGCATGGGTTCATTTTAAAGAAAATGCCTACCAATTCAATAAATATATGTACATGTGCTTAATTTTAATGAACCAGGGACTTAATTCTGCTGTGATTTGCTGTCAGGCAGTGAGAGATAGTACATCAAAGACTGATTTTACTTAAGCTTGCATGTTACTCCATTAATAAGCCGATTTTGTTGTTGGCTTTTGCCAGCTAATAAATACAGCTTTTGTAAGTAAGTTAATTGTCATGTAATTGGGATCGATACTGTCAGGAGTTGTGTTGTTTTTCCATAGTGCATTGAATCAAGAACAAGAGATCAGCAGAGCTTTTTCTGTAGCCTGATGGCAGTATCAGCAAATGGAATGTTCGCACTTCCAGTCCTTTTTGGTGCTGCTATCAAGTGGTGGGGAGTACAAACAGCAGGTTGGCATCATCCTTGATTCCAGGCTCCTACGTATGGGTACATGTGTCCATTCTCACAGGCAGAAAACAGAATAAAGCACCTGTTTGGTTTTATGGGTAAAAAGTGACAAGGTTACCAGTGTGAGATCTCAAAAGGTTGTGAGGGTTGTGGTCCTGCTTTACTTTCACAGATCCACCTGGCAAATGCAGTGCTTAGCCTGGGATGAGCTGGCTCAGAAAGCTCACTGACTGCCAGGAATTGGAGCTGGGATGAGAGACTCCTCCATCCTTTGCATCATTGTTTTCAACCATTTGAAAGTTCAGTCACCTGAAACTTCTCTTTGATGACCTGGTTTTTTTGTCAGTCAGTGGTCTCAGGAGCTTCGTAAATATTCAGCAGTGTAGCCTTTCTGCCTTCCAGCTGATGCTTTAGCCTTCTTTTGCAGGAATAAAAGCTAAGTCATTGAGACTTTAAAAATGGTGCTGACTGGATAACTTAAAGATGATAAATAGATTGAGGTACTATATTCCTCTCCAAATGCTCCCTTAATTTTGGATTGAATGACCATAATTGTATATTTTAAAATAGCTATTTCCCATCTCTTCTGGCAATGGAGAAAACAGGTGCAAAATAAGCAAGGCAAGGGTGGGCATATGGGAGGTGTGTGTGCAGTCTCTGTGAGCCCTCTGTTTAAGTTTTATTACAGGTGAAGCTCTTGGGGCTCTGGGAAATGGTGTCTCCACTCCCATCCTGTGTGTGGTCAGATGTAGGTGTCTGTACTGACAGAGCCTGTGTGTGGAGGCAGAGATAAAGACTGCTCACATTCCTAAAATCCTTCTTCTAATTTTTGTCCTAGTGGACTCAAGAAAGGCTTCTAGTTTTATGGGCTCTGTTTCTTCTCTGCTTTTCTGGCCCGACAAAATCCTTGCTGTGCAGCATCAGCCAGGGGGGCAAGTATCCATCACCATGGATGGAGTGCTCCAACCAAAGCATCTTGAAGAGCGAAGGGATGTACCATGAGCACTGGTGTAACAGAAGGGAGCAGCTTCCAGCCCATTATGGAAGGAACCTGAATTTGTCCTTGACTTCAACATATGTCTTGAAAGCTCCTGTTGGGTTGAACCACTGTGGAAACATGGAGGAATAATGAATTTCTTGGTCCCAAGGGGACTGAAGTTAATACTGACTTGCTAAGTCTTGTTAGTAGTTCCGTGAGGTTTTATAGCTTTGAGTATGAGCAGTTGTCAGGGTCTTGGGAAGCTTTAAAGAAGAAAAATTGCAGATGGGTCATTTTCAGGTTCAGTGACAGCAAAGAGGGTGTTTTCTCTTTCGGCATGAGCAGTTCCCTTGGCCTTGGTGTCAAACTGGGTGCCTGAGTCTGTTAATGAACCTTGCCGTGATGATCATGTCAGATCCTCCAACTTGCCTGAATAAATTCTACTTATTTGTCATCAGAAGTGCATGTAACTGTTTTCACTTGCAAAACAGCTTATTATGTATCCATGGAGCAGCCTCCTCTGGCCTCAGTTAGAGGCTGAAGCCTATGTGACAATGTATTTTCTGAGTGAAGCCTTGTTAATTGAGCATGTAAATGTGTAATTGTCTGTACAGTTATTCAATTGACATGGTTTTAGTCTGCATACAAATGTGGGAGCACAGTCATGCAGTTGAGCAAACTGTCCAAGATCAGATGCTTAAATAAATATTGCTTAAATAAATAATATTCTTGCATTCTGCGAGAAGATGTGAATGCCCTTAAAAAGATCAATCCAGTTGTGGTCACCTCCTCTTTTCTTTTTGTGTGTGGATATGCTAATCTGCTTATTTTCATCCAAATCTGTAACATACCATAGATTCTGTGTTAACTTGGTCCTTTTCCTTGCTAGGTAGGCTTCATTAGTGTGGGAATAGGAGTTACCATAGGAATTGTTCAGAGGTTGCCCTTAACGTATGTGCTTGCTTTTCACGAAGTAGTACCTCATGCTCACAATGATTGGTGCTGTAGTACCTTTAAAAATGTTCTGTGCATACAAAATATTAATTTGAAGTGTGGGTTTTTTTAGAGGAAAGGCTGCTTTAATAATGGGAGTTGTTGGCAGTTGCAGTCCAGTGCAACTTCCCAGAAGGAAAAAAGGGCATAAAATTTGTAAATAATGGTACATTTGGAATTTTCTCTGCACTCAGTGATTTCTCTGCTTGGAAGCTGCTGATTTCAAAGAAAGGGTGATCTGACAGTTTTGTTCTGGTAGTTCTTGTCTGTTCCAGTGAATAAAACTCCAAACATCTTTTGGGGGTCTGCAGTGTTCATTTATTGTGAAAGAAATCACAGTGATACTGCTTTTCTTTATAACTTGTCCTTTCTTATATAGAATTGAACACCATATTTGATCTTTTGGAGGTGGTTTGAGATTAAGTATATAGGAAGGTAGTTTCAATAACATGTAAAAAGTTCCTGAATAGGGATAGACCTGTGCCATGTATATGATTGACAGTTTTATCCAGCCAAGGGTAGTCTGTTCTTAAAATAAGTCTTTGGTGGGTGGTGTGAGGTGTCAGGGTTGGGGATGCCATTTTAATCTGAGCGACAACCACTCCTCCAACACCCCTGTCTCTTTATTTCTCCGCAGATGTCGCTCCTATGAGGATTGCTGTGGCTCAAGATGCTGTGTAAGAGCTCTCTCTATCCAGCGACTATGGTATTTTTGGTACGTCCAGAGCATTGGGGAATTTTGTGTTTGTCCTTGTCTTGTTGGTTGGACTTAAATGAGGATATTGGCAGCCATGGTATTTTAAAGTACAGTAGCTGCAAATATGTACATGGTATATGTGTATATATGGTATATATATATATATTCCATATATGTATGGAAGGTATATGTGTACATCAAAATGCATGGATTTGGGTTTTTTCTATAAAATTCTCCTGATGTAGTAAGAAAACAGTGAAAAAGGAGGTTAATCATGTGAGGCTGAGCTTTCCTCTTCTGCATCCTGCTGCTTTGTACAAGCAGCAGTTCCACTTTATCCAGAATTGCTGAATTCTTTATGCCTGCCCCTGCTACTATCAAGCAGCAACATTCTTCCTTTATTTTTGGGCACTCAGTTTTAAAAGTGAATCATATAAGCAGGATTGTGCTTTTAGGCAGGGTTTAATATATTCTTCTTGCCAGATGAATTTAGGCTTCAATTAAAAAGGAAGAGAAATACATTTATGACTATGAGGATTTCACTGGAGATGACAGCAAAGGAAAAGAAGGCAGAAAGATTGAGCTTGTGAAACCAGTAGCTCAGTAATCTGGATAAAGCTTAAACTAATCACTGTTATATGCATAATGAAAAAATAAGGTAAATTCCTTTTGGAGTGGAATTTAAGAAAGCACCTGAATTAAACTGTATTATTTCAGTCAAGAGAAAGCAAAGACTCTCCTAGAAAACCTGATTTCAGGCATTTTAATGTGGAATTTGAAGACTGATTTTAAAAAAAGCCTTGAAAACTGAAACAAATAAACAGCAAAAACCAGAAGCCTGATGTATACTATAATACAGAGATTTCCCAAAGCTGACTGTGGGATTTCAGTGTACAATCCTTACTGATATAAGTGAAGAGCTCTCTATCTCAATCCCTGGGGTGACGTCGTAAATCTCTGTTTTTCTGTTCAGAAAAAAATCCTTTGCAGGAACACTGCCGAAGGGGAATGTAATTATATTGGCTCAGGGAAAAAGAAGCTCCTTCTGCTCTCATTTCTAATGTAGAAACAAGAACAGAGTTTGAGCCTTTGCATGAAATAACTCTTTCTGCCATGCTGTGCCACACTCTTCCTCTCAGCCACCCGGGAATTCTCCAGAGGAGTTAAGCATGATGTGTAGGTTTGCCTCTGGCCAACTTCCTTTCCTTCCAAAAAAGCGCAGTTGTCATTATCTTCCAGTAAAAGGCCATGAAACAAGATGGCAATTACAGGCAGAAGAACCATTTCTATTTACAAGAGCTTGCATGAGTCACTGGAGCGTCTCATAACTGATCAAGGAAACAGTGAAAGCCACTGTCTGAAGAACAAAATCTGATGTGCCCTTGCTGCACGTTCCTGTTTCCACCACACTAGGGCAAGGAAATGATGAGGATAGTTTAGTTAGGTTGGAAAAGATGCTGAGAGGAGGAGAATGGTAGCTAAATTATGTATTTTTCATGGAGAATGTAATATCCCATGCAGGAAGCACAAAGAAAAGTTTGTTGTCATCAGTACTGAATGCTTCAGTCGTCTGGCTTGAGCTTAAGTGCCAGCTACTGTATTTCCCATGGGAGATGAAATTAAAATGTTGAGTTAATTTAAGAATATCTAAGATTCTTCTTTTAATGGCAAGTGGAGAATAGTATTCCTCTCTCTACTTCACAAACATCCTGAGCAGCCTAGATGCTGTAAGACTAGGGCCTGCATCCAGGATGCATCCAAGATGCACAGTTTGAAACTGTACTGACCTGGAATTTCAGTTTAGCATCCCAGTGGCCAAGGTCAGGTGTGAACCTGAACTTTTGAAAAGTTCAAGTGTGTTTTACTTTTGGGTTACATGCCAGAGAACATTGACAATAGTACTAATCACTGAAGATGTCCATAATATATCCGTAAGTGCTCCATGTGTGCTATCCCAAATGGCAGACCTTCTCTCAAGGGACAACCTATTTAAGAAACCCTACTAGAAGTTGTAGGCTGATGTATTCTCAGTGAATAGTCTTGATTTAAATGCTGCCTGAATGTGCATGTTTTGACTTCCCTCTTCTTTTTGCCTAGGTTCCTTTTGATGATGGGAGTTTTGTTCTGTTGTGGAGCTGGTTTCTTTATCCGAAGGCGGATGTATCCTCCTCCATTAGTAGAAGAACCTACTTTTAACGTGTCTTACACCCGACAACCAGTCAGCACTGCATCAGGTCAGAGGCTGCTCATACAAGTTTCACTGCTTTCTTACTTTGACCAAGGCACTAAAAAAGGGTGGGTTTTGAGCTTTTGTTTAATTGGTTTTTGGAAACTCTGCGATTTGTACAAGGG
Source organism: Illadopsis cleaveri (assembly GCA_013399915.1). NCBI lineage: Eukaryota > Metazoa > Chordata > Aves > Passeriformes > Timaliidae > Illadopsis > Illadopsis cleaveri. The sequence continues at coordinate 317,227 of VXBB01011471.1, forward strand.
ATAGCACTGCACTAAAACATGCAGCCACCTCCTGCAGTGAGTGATGTCTTCAGCCTTTCCAACAGCATAATTCAGCTGCAGTGTACAGAAGTGGTTTTGAAACACACGGGATGACAGAACTTTCAGTTCTGTTTTGGGTCCTAATACCTTTACAGGTGTGCGTCCATGCATGGAAGAAGCTAGCAAGCTCTTCCTTTGCAGTGTAGACAAAATGATAGATGTCCAAATTCAACAGTCACAGGAAGAAAGAGTTTTAAATGCAATTGATAACATCTGCCAAAGGTGAAGGAAAGCCTAGCATTTTCTTCCACAATCTAGCCATCTTGCAAGTATTTTTGATTTGCCTTCAATGTTTAGGGGCGCAGTCTTCCTGTGACAAAGTGATCTTTTTCCCCGTGTTAGTCTGGTTGCTGTTTCTCTAGTGAGTAATAACTGTGAGCATCAGGAGGACCTACCTACCTAGTGAGGGCTCCTCTGGCAAAATTGCTTTCTAAGTTTGTAATTTCTTCCCCTCTGTTAGCTAGTTCCAGTTGGGAACTCTCCTAGGCCTAAATGGTTAAAAAGATGTTACAGACACAAACTGACACTTTAGTCACCCTCCTTATTTAAATCCTAAGGTTTTTGTTAGGGCTCCCATTCTGCGTTTGTTTTTCTCCTTGACTGAACAGAGAGTATTTTTCAGCTAGGAGGGAGCCAATCCAACTATATTAATTTTTTTAAGCCTGAAAAATAGCCTTGAGTTTATGTAAACAGGGAGTGTCTTTGTCTAGATTGATAAACACCAGATTTAAATTTAGAGCATGGTTTTGCACTTTGCTTCATGGAACCTAAATTGTGGGCAAATATAAAATAAGCACAAGCTCTTTGATGACCTGATTATGGCACCTGCTTCCAGACTGTCATTACTGTTACTTAAAAGCTTTGGGCTCTGAGCTAACCCCACCATTTATTTTATTTTTTATTTTTAGTTTTTCTACTGTTCTAGAAATATTTAACAGCAAAAGCAATGAGAATAAGTGGTCAAGCAAGTTCTCATTTTCCACTAGTTACTATTCTAGGTTTGGTACCAGTGGCCAATTCACAGTTGAGATGGAGCCCTCAAAATGTGGCTCATTGCCTGTGTCACTCCTTCCCTGCGGAGATAGCAGCAACATCTTCTGCCATTCCAGCAGCATCTGCTGGGAATGCTTTTCTGGCAGCCTGACGGGGAGAATGGAAGGAGAAGATCCCCTAGAAGCTGTGTCATTATAGGAAACACAGACTGGCACCAAAAGAAGCAAACCTGTTGCTCAGCCATGACTTTTTTCCCAGTCCATCTTTATTTAAACAGAGAGAAAGAGAAAAGACTTGACTTGCATCTTGAGGTAGTCTGTGACTTCAGTTGCATTAAGTCATCTTCCACCACCCACTGTGATGCCTGAGGAGGGTTACACACCAGTTTTGTTCTTATGGCAGCAATCTCTGTTACTCCTTATGTGTCATAGCCAAGGAATTTTGTGCTTGGCCATACATTTCCTTTCCTTGTCCCCGCAGCTCCGATGTCACTTCCTAAATTGATCTATGCAAAGCAATCTTGTCCCATTGTGTTAGCCAGCAGTAACTGACTACAGCTTGGCTCTTTGCTTCATGTAAGTTTGCCTCTAAACTGTATTGTGCCTAGGAGGGAAATTATCCATCTGAGCTTCACCTTGCCTTATAAGCAGATCCACGATACCACAAACTAATCTCTGAAGTTCTTTTGTAAGACTTGACACCTGAGTCAGGGCCACAGTAGAGACTCCTTTGTCCATCTGGGATCCCACACCTCTCTCTGCACACAGAAAAGCTTTCTGTCAGAGCAACTGGACAGGGCTCACTGTTTTTCCATTCAAATGGTAGATGCCTGGGGCAGTGGTGCCCTTTGTTCACTTCGTTTCACTAAGTGATTTCCATTGGATGCAAAAGTGAAACTTTTTGGTAGTATCTGAAGAGGTGAATGCAGTCCTGCCAGCCCAAGTTTTTTCTGAGAGAGAGAAAGATACTCCTTGTCTTTGCTCTGATGAACACTTTGAAGAACCTTGTCCGAATATGCAGAGCACAACCTGACGCCTTTGCTGTTGCTGATACCTTTTCTCTCCTTTTCTTCCTTTCAGGGTCACAACAATCTGGAGTGCCGTATTACACAGATCCAGGTGGACCTGTGATGAATCCCATGGCTATGGCTTTCCACGTCCAGCCCAATTCCCCACAAGGAAACCCAGTTTACCCACCCCCACCTTCCTACTGCAACACACCACCTCCCCCCTATGAGCAGGTGGTGAAATCCTCCACGTGAGGACTCTGGCTCTCTAGACCTGACTGTGTGAGAAGAAGGTGCAATTGCAAAATGATCAAGATGGAGGGCACCTGCCCTTCTGAACACTTCGTAGTTCTCCAAGTCGTTTCTCCTTCCCTTCCCTGCACCTTTCCTCATTAAAGTTACTTGCAAAGGGGTGATTTTTAAATTTTTTTTTCTTTTTTTCTTTTTTTTTTTTTAGTATAAGTGGATTTTTTCTTTGTCTTCAAAATGAGAGAAGTTGTCTTTGTAATGCTTTTAATGGAAACCTATATTTAAAACCTGTATGTCTTTCTCTTTATTTATTGTTCATTTCAATCAAAGTTTTAATTATGGCGTGGCTGGTTACTAATAGCAGTTCTTGCAACCCCAGAGTGATGTGCAGCCTTCTAAGACCCCACAGCAGAAATTCCCTCAGCTAAGGGAAACAACAGAGAAAAAGGATAAAGGTAGAAGCAGCAAGGCAATGATTTTACTAGAAATTATATGACTACCATCTTTTGCTTTTACGATTTTCTTTTACAATTTCGTTCTGAGGTATAACAGAAAGATGCACTGATAAAATTATGCTCTAGATGCTCTAGTCACTGTGACTAGAGTACCAGTATTGGCTGAGTTGTGGCAGGGGCTCTGAAAAGTGACCTAGAAAAGAGAGAGTTGTTACTTTAAATGATGCATCCAAAATTAAGGACTGGGACTTGAGCGTTTCTTGTCCATCACCTGGACTTTGCCTGTGTGATCGGCATCTTGACTCCCCTTGTTTCATCAGCAGTGAGATTGTATGAAACAGACAACGACCAACAGATGTTGGCACGAGAGGAAAGTATTACAACCTCAGAGCTACTTGTGCCTCTTGACAGAACAGTTAGAAACACTGCAATACATAAGCTTTTTCCCCTAAATTGGAAAATATTTACAGTAAGAAAGGATGGGAACATAGGTACAAGTTTACTCCCTTTGACATTGATGGGAGTTTGGTCCCTGAGAAATAGTATCTTTCATTGTAGTCTTACTGCTGCCACAAAGAGTACCAAGTAAAACTGTTATCTTAAGTGACAGATCTGTAAATCTGCTTTCCTCTCTAGGTCAGAAAAATAATAACTTTTTGGGACAGGTTCTGAATAGCATTCTTTGACCTGATGCACAGATGGTTTGGCTTTCAATATCTGTTAGCTCTTCATGCATTTTGTTGTGAGTGCTCATGGCCAACCCTCTGACTGACCGCAAATGAACATCTTCAAATAAACAAAGAGCCCCTTTGCCTGTTAGAGCTCTCACACCCATCCATGTCTAGCAAAAATTCTCCCTTTGTGCATGTTCAGCCATGTCAGTGAGCATTGACAAAAAGAAGATGCCATTGCCTCCTGCTGCTGAAGGACCTGCAAAAATAACATAGCTGAGGGTTAGGAGTAGACCTGTTGTTGCACAGGGAGCCCAAGCTTTATTGTGCTGTTGTTCTGTGCCAGTGGCTTCTGAGAACTTCTTTCTAGGTGTCCAGCTGGATTTGTAAAACATCTCTTTTGCTGTGAATTGAGTGTCTAACAGAAAAACTTGTAAGGGCCACTGTTTCTGCTGGTGGAGTCAGTAACCATCTTGAGCAGAACTAGCAGTGGAGTTCATTCCTGCATACCAGACTTCGGTGAAATTGTAACCAAGGCTTTCCCTTACTATGCATCATAATAAGGGACAAAGCAAAGTACTTCTGTATGTGCAGTCTTAGGTTTGAGGGACACTTCAGATAACAAAAAAGTACATTTTATAGATGAATACAAGGTCTATCTGCACATCACAACTGTATATATTTTCTAAATTTGCTTGCACTTGAAGTGTAAAAGCTGCATATGTCACTGAATATGATTGTGTTTACAGAACATAATTTTTTAAAAGCAATTCCAACCTTTTCCTGGCAATAGAAAAGGCAGCAGACCTCACGCTAATAGACAGATGTTGTTAAGTCCTTTTATATTACGAAATGTATCTATGACAGCTGGCATTGTCCTGGACACATTGTATAGAAGCCTTTGTACAGTGAAATTCAACTTCAGGTGAACTTTTCCTGAAGTCTGGCTCGGTTATTTCCTAGTGTTGATGGATGACACTACCTTGTACAACACAGGGAATTCTCTGCTAGCAAGCTTGCTTGGTCTTTTCTTCAGAACACACCACCTTCGTGGCCATCCATATGCATTAATTGCAAATTGTTTACATGCCTTTCCTCTAGTTGCCTCGGCAATTCCAACAGGATTTTACTTGGCAGTGGTGATGCCCTAGGAGCTGCCAGCTGCTGCAGCTTTGCTCATGTGAACTTCCCCACGGGGGTTTGGTGCCTTATCTGCTGGGATTCTCTGGGTGCAGCTACTGCATCCTCTCTCAAACACAAGAGAAGTGATGAGGCAGGGTGGTGTTTTGACTGCAAAATAAGGTTGGTTGTCATGGCTGGGAGCCCTGGGGATGCGTGGGGCATTCCCCTGCCCCTTCCCAGGGGCACTGGACCAGTGTGTAGCTGACTCCCAGTCGGCCTTTGAGATCTCCCCACCTACCTTAGGAAGGTAATTTTTGTGTCTTGTGCCTGTCTCCTGGTTCTTGCAGTGAGGTTTGATCCAGAGGGGTTAAACCCCTTGACAGGGCTTGGCCAGAAGGGAGATGCTTTAGTGGAGCTACTGAAGCTGGATGGGGAGCCAGGAACATGAACAGTGTAACCTCTTGAGGTCCTTTCTTCAGTTGTGAATCCCCAAAATGTGTGTGGTGTACCTCTGAGGAGGCAGGGACCAGGCAGGGAAGGACACCTTTTATGTCTCTGCCCGTGACGTGGCAGCAGGAAGAATGAGAAGGGGGTCAGTGTCCTGCTGGAATCTCCGACTACACTGCTTTATGAGAAGAGGCACCACCAGGGACTCTTGGTTCACCTTGCCTGTAGCTCTGGTAGGGCCTGTGTTTTGTCACTTTGGGAAGTAATAATGTAGTGACAACTCTATAGTTTGTGGGTGGTTTTTGTTTGGGTTTTTTTTTTTCCCCTTGGAGCCTCTGTGACAGCTTACACTGCTGTAACAAACAGCTGGGACTGTGTTTTCCAAAAAGGTACTCAGACCATGTGAAGAAGCAAAGGAGGTATTCTTCCTTCCCTGTTTTAAAAAAACCAACTCCAAAACCTCAGAAAGGTTAGCTTCATATACATATATCCAAAACAACTTTTTGGCACACAGGTCAGCCAAGAAGCCATAACACTTTTTCAGATAGTGATGCGTATCTTCTTTTTCTGATCTAACGTTGCTAATTGGGTAGGTGAGCCAGGATGCCTTTGTAGGCCCTGTGGCTGTCGAAGCCCTCCTCTCTGATGATGCCCTGTCACCAGGAGCTGAGCTGCCTCACAGTTTGTACCATTTGGCAGGGAAATGACTACAGAGACACCACACAGGGCAAGATCCAGCATGAGACAGCTTTTACAAAGCAACTGCTAGATAATAAGGCAATTAAAGATCAGAGATGCAACTGGCAGCCACTGTTCCAAGTTGCCATGTGCTGCAAGGTGAAAGGGACAGCAGAGAAGGCAGAGGGAACAGTGACAAGCAGCCCTGTCTTCCTGCACAAATCTGTTATTTTAGCTTTATGCAGTGAGAGAAGTCACAAGGATGGATGTCTCTTTACCTGTCCCACTTTGCTTCTCTCCTGCTGCCTAGCCCTAATGACTACAAGCCACAATCCACTTGTGGAGGTCAAGGAGAAGCAGTGGTTTAAAGTCAGGTCCCTGTGCAACAAATCACACTGGCCCTGACTATGAATTGACATGAAACCAATGAGAACATACAGGAAAAATAGTGAAGTTTCACTAGGAAAGGCTGCTGCATCAAAGACCCTGCTGGGCAGGGCTCAGGCAGCACAGTGGTGCCTAGCTCTGAGGTGACACACAGCACACATACTTCTTCCCATGCATCTCTCATGTGCTACTTAGATGTTAGAGATCTGTTGTGCTAGAAAAGCCCCAGCTGAGTTATCCACCTACACCTGAATTAGTACAGATTGTTTACAGACCAGAACTGATCCTCTCCATCCAAAAAAAGCAGCAGTTTCTTATGGCCATCTTGGCCACCAAGAGTGGCACAAGGGACTTTGTGAAACATAAATACTAGCCCTTGCCTGCAGCATACTTGATGTTTCCTTCTGTTAAAGCCTAGCTAGAGGAACATTTCAAACTTCCTCAAAGCTGTGAAACACCTGTTATTCAGCCGGACAGAGAGATTTCATACATGTGTTTTAAAAAACAGTTCGTCCCGAGCCTGGCTTTAGCTGCAAAATCTTCAACAGGATCTGTGTGGCCACAAAGGAAAGCAGAGCTTTGCACTAAGCAATGTACACTAAAAATCACCTGGGAGCAGCAGCAGGGAAGGGCACCTGCAGTGCTAGGAAAATGTGAAAGTTACAAAAAAGCAATTTGCCCTCTTTCTGGCATGTGTTTCATCCTGCAGGACTATGAGATAGGGAAGCAGATCAGTGGGACAGCTATCACCACAGTCCTGGAGGGAAGGAAGCACAACCACAATGAAGAAAAAAACAGACACACACAAATAACCACCACATAGCTTAATCTTTACTAATAAAGCCAAAGAACAAAACATCAGCATTTTTTTCCTCTTTTTCTGCCCAAAGAGCATTTCCATTTTTAACACTACTGCTTTTTGCAACAGGTGGACTATTACACACGGACAAAGCAAACCAGGGAATATTAAGACATTTTCTACATTTGTAGTTTGATGTCATTTCTGAAGACAATGCCTTGGTGCAATGCACTTTTTCATCTTCACACTGCATCTTTCCTTAAGGGGCCAGCCACCTAGAGAGCACAACACTGTGATGAACAGAAAGGCAGAGCCACGGGGAAAGTCATGGCAGGAAGATGAGGCAGATGCACTGTCAAGACACTTCCCAGCTTGATACATTTTCAGTCTTACTCAATTCTGAGCAGATTCTGCAGAGAACGATGGTGGCAGGCCTGCCAGGCCCCACCATGGCAGGCCTGGCTATGGTACAGAAGGGCAGGTAGCTGACTTGCTCATTATCTTGACAGGTACACTCCAGCATCTTGGGCATCTGCTTAGCATTCAGCTGTTCTGAGTGTGTATATATCTGCATATTTTTAAAACTCTAGCAGGTTTTAATTCCCTTTAGGCTCCAGCCAGCCAAACTCACCTCCCACAGGAGCCATTGCAAGCACAGTAGCCAAGGCCAATATGCATATAGTCACTGAATGAAAAACTTGCCAGCTGACCCCCTAGTTAAACAGTCCATAAAACAGAGGCTTGGGATTTGCCAGGGTGGCCAGCGTTTGCAGGCAGTTCCTGTAAATGTGGTGAGCCCTTTCCCTGTTAACATGTCCAACATGCTCTGCAGCTACAGTGGAGGGGAAGAAACAAAGAGGTGGGGGTGATGTGAAACAGCATCAGAGCTGGCATCTACCTCTGTTTCAGTGTTTCTTTGAGACTTTCTGGGCAAGTTTCCTTCCTGACTTTTCTGTGGGTGGGATCAGGGATCCACAGGCTGAAGAAATAAACAGAGTTAGCTCCTGGCATTCTTGGCATGGAGGAATCTCTCATTGAGATGGTCTCTGTTGGTGCACTTTGCATTGCCTCCATGACCACCTCTTCCTATTCCTCACTGATCCCTCACATTAGTAACTCCTTTTGTTCCTCACTTTCTGCTGCTCTGCTCCTGTTTCCTTCACCCAGTTGCTTGCCATGCAGCATTACCCACTCCCACTGCCTTTCAGCATTTTTCCCCATTCCTGGCTGTAGGGATGCAGCTGGGTTTGTTGCTCCCATCTCACCTTCTGCCTTTGCCAGAGGCGTGGAAAAGTCTCTTCTGCTGCTCCCATGTTTTAATCCTACCTGACAAACTAGCAGAGAAGCTGCTACATTGTGATGTTAAGCTGTTTGTGCACTGACACTGCTGCTGTTGTCCAGCAGAACTGAATGGGGAAATTATTAACATCCCAAGGGATTTGGCAACAGACACTGGAATACGCTCAAGGAAGTCACCTGCAAGGTGACAAATCAAGACAGATTTATGCAGAAGCAACAATGCATCTCCAAGCCCAACACAGACACTGGCACTCAGCAGATGGCCCATAGGTCACAGATATCCCCATGCATGCCCAAAAGGTCAAACTCTGCCATCTGTCACACTCACACCTGACAGAAGATACCAGTTAAAATCAGCACCTGGAATGACAGAGCACAAGATCTGGGAGAGGATGACCACAGAGCCTGAGTGACTTGGGAGTGTGCAACACTTTAGGTCCTACCTGGACACATAAGCCTGCTCTATGAGTACTTGGAGTATGTCCCACTTCTCTGCCAAAGCAATGGCCTGATACTCACGAGCATGTGGAGGCAGGTCTAGTATTTCACAACCCCACCACAGCACAGGGGGAAGCAAAGCACTAGCAGCAGTTAAGATTACGGGAAAAGAGCTTTTTCTGTGTGGATCTGAAGATGAAATATACTTCAATTATAGCCACTAGCAATGGCTTCATCTTGCTCAATAATCCTCTGCAGCCTCCAAAAGCAGCTGGTATTTATCACTCCTGTACTACTACCTGGGAGGGGAGGGCCTGGAACAAATCACCACTTTGGTTCCAAAGTAACAACCATCCTGAGCTACCTGTATGAGAAGCCTGCCCTGGCACCCTCCCTTGCTCATCTGTACGAGATGCTGCAGGACAGGTTTACTCAAAATCCAGGCCTAGGAAAGGAGAAGCAGTTATGCTGTCCAGGCTCTGCTGCTGGTGGCAGAGGGAGGTTAGTCCAACTGACTCCACCTGCAGTTTAAGCTCATGGCAAGGGATGGGGCTTTGCAGTGGTAGGGAGAAGCATCTCCACCCTGCTACAAACACCTAACACACTAACCAGCTGCAGGTATCAAAGGGAACCTATCTTCCAGACTTTCAAAGAAGCCTCCCACAACAGCAGCAAGAGACAAGTCAGATCCCTTCCAACCTGCTAAGTTTCTGAAAACAGAAATGGCCTCATGCCTCTTCATCAAAACAGGCTGATCGACACCAGCTTAGCTTGTAAGAACTGTGGAGAAAAAGGCAGAAAAGAAATGAACATAGAAACATTTTTCATCTCTTTTTAGAGCTGCCAGCACACCAGTGAAGCTGGGCACTGTCCTGCAGCGAACTCTCTCTGTGGGTAACCACGCTTCAGAAAGCACCACTGCTCTTGTGAGTCATGCACAAAGGTACAGGACGGAGATTCACACAGAGACCAGCTTTTGGCTAACAACAAAAGACTCGGATCAACACACAACATCAATAAACGTGCAGGGCATGGCAAAGACCTGAAGAAGACAAATACAACAGAAAAGAGAAAGTTCAAAACTTGACTTCTCTGGTCCTACATCTGAAGGTGTCACTTTAACAGAACTTAAGTGTGGCTTCTCCTGCTCATGCTGTAATGACTTCATGGTCCTTTGGGGCAGGAGGGGTGACAAAAGGGCTTTATCCATCTGTCGGTTCAGCTTCAAGTTGGTTCACTATCAGAGGCACTAAACAGTCTCATCTCTTTTGGTATCAGTTTTCTTTCAAAATGATGGTTTTAGCCGTCCTGTTCCACTTTGTTTTCCCTCCTTTGAGGTCTAAGTTCAAACGCTGGAAACTGGGAAGTCTCCGGTACTGAAATGTCTGAGAGGAAGTGAATAGCTCCAGCCATGCCTAAAACATAACAAGAAGGAGATCTTTGTGCACATTGAAATAGCACAGCTGACGGCAAAGACAACAGCACCCGTCTGAACACCTCCCTCACTACTATCTTTTTTTAAAGAGGTGAACTTAGGCCCTATGGAAAGGCAAGTTCATCTGTACTTTGCCCAGGAAACCAAATTTTATTTGAAAAGATCAAAGGCAAGAACGAAGATGTCTCTGCTAACATCCCTTCAACTGAGCAACCTCAATGCTATTTCAAATTAAGAAAAAGTTAATCCAAGCTTGGATTGTCCTTCATAGTTTGAGTCACTCTTGTCATTTCACTGGTTAAAAGAAAAAGTCCAAGCTGTATTGAACTTGTGAAGTACAGATTCATTTCCTCACTATTCATGAAGAAGTCATCCAGAGCCCAAAGAACATCACCCAACAGAACTCATAGGGTGACAGACAAGAGAGGCATAACAAGGAAATCATACAACTTCAGTTTTATGATTAAGCTAAAATCCTATTTTATAAACAGCTATGCACATATAAAGGAACCTTTCTGAATTACAGTATCTGATGGAAACAAAACACTTAGGACAATTCCATAAGATGCATATGCAACTTCTGTTCAAAGCATGCATGTACAGGCAGAATTGGACAACTGCAAGCACAATTGTGGCTACAAAAACAAAGCCCAAAGTTAAGAGGTTTTTTTAATCTCAAATATGAGACTTCTATTTTTTTCTAAAAAAATTCCAGACAATTAAATACTAAAACAAAAGCATTAAAAGCATTAATATCAGCATTAAAGCACAAATCATCCTGCTGTTTGCACTGTTTCACCTTCTCAACAAATTTCAAAGTTTTTATACAACAGATTGTATACATGCATTTTTTTCCTCCCTACAAGAGCATGCAAGGGTGCTCTCAGGAATAGGAATACTTATGCTTTTCTCCTTCAAGCATTAAGACATTAAATCTGTATTTAGAAGGGCTGCATATAAACTCCTGCTCTCTTGTGTTCATTCACGCCCTGGATTGTTAATTTGCAAATCTCCCTGCTCGGTTGTTGTAATTTCAAATATCTGCGGCAGGTGGCACACGAGGTTCGTTGTTGAAGGAGCAGCCAGGCGCTACCTTAAATCCCACTTGCATCTGTAATTCCTTGCTACTGATTCTGTAATGTGAGGATGATACAGGGACTAGAAAATAAGCTACATTAAAAAAAAAATACAAAGCTCTAGGAAAGTATCTGGTAACATCTTAGAACTTACAGATTTGGAACTTACATTCCTTTCCTGTTCAAGTTTTTCGGGTTCATATTAAAACTACCTTTTTCTTGGTTGAGTATGGCACCAGAGAAAGCCTAGATCTGACAGCTAGCAACTAGTTTTAGACCCCCTACCCACAGCTGCTCTTCTGCCCAGTCCATCTGAAAAACCACCTGTGACAAAACTGTTGCCTGAACTTCTGCTTGCTCTAAACTTAGCTGCATCAGCACAGCAGAAATTTATTCTGGAGTAACACTGGCAGTGCTTTTACATTCAAACTGCTGAAATAAAAGCAGGAGTGAAAGTTGTGATTGTGAACGATTTTTCTTTGTTCTTTTCTACCCCCTGCCACCCTGCCTTCTTTTAGGCAGAGGTGATGGTATAGAGGGGAATTTAGTAGCAGAGGAACCCACCAAAGACTTCGCAACTCCTACACATGTGCCAAAATTTCAAGGATGCCCCTCTTTCCTGTAGTACAAAACCATTTGCAACACCATCACTTTACCTTCAAAGAGGGAATAAGGTCGGTCAGGAATACGACATCCATGTGCACCATACTCCAAACACCATTCAGCAAACTGGGGAACACATTAAAAAATATATTTTTATTCAAGACTGTTAAATGCAAGCTTGAGTATCTAAATATCATTAATAGGTACAAAATGTGAAGCAGTGTAAGCAGACACAAAACACATAAATCACTGAGATCAATTTGTCCTCCTTCAACCATGACAAGGCTGCAATCAGGTTTTAAAATGCGTATTTGCATAGAGTGAGTTTCAGTTTCATAACAATGTAATAATATGTGGGATAGACATCTGCTTTTTGTAAATCAACCCTTATAGCTGTTAATTGCAGTTTGATTTTCTTTCGTTTCTGTGCACCAATTTAGAGTATTAAATCTTCAGCTGTCATTAATTTGTTTTATTTATTTGCTCTCCCCAAGCCTTATGAAAAATCATTATAAATCCAATTAGACAATTATGGTCATCAATATTTTGTTGCAGGAGATGGATTACCATTAGAAAGAATTAACAGTGTCTTTCTCACGTTTGATCAGCACTGCTGCAGTAGCTACATTAGACACACACAACTTATGAACCACATCTGGATCAATTCAGTAACAACCAGCTACTTCTTCTTTGTGGTTCCCCAGAGCATTAGTGGGGCACAAGTTCCCCTCTTTGCTTGGATGCACACCACTGTTTGTCCAAAATACATGCACAGACTCCTGCAAAGCAAACAACTAAGAGGCCTCTCCCTGCTTCCCCTGCAATTTGGCCTACCTGCTAGCAAACATATCAGCCTAACTAGAAGGTGCCCCAGCGCTATGGCTGGGGCTCCACAGGGTGTAAGCATGATCCCAGAGCCATCAGTCTGTTCATTACAAGGAAATGGGTGGTATCTCTTTTCTTCTGTCCCTCCCCACTCCGTTCTGTTTAAATATTTAGCAGGGAATTAATTTTTCTTCTCTTGATAGAGGTATGTGCATGTGTGTCTTTAGGAAACACAAGTAAAAACCACAAACATTGTGATTAACACTGTTATTATGAACTGATTAAACATTTCTGGGCACCCTCTAGGTATAAATCTTCAAACTATGGTTTAATTATCCCATGTAATCCTGTCTTAAGTGTGAGGACCAAACATGTTCATGGCATGTTTCTAAGCTACAATCAATTCTTGCAACATCCACATCTGATTGCACACTAGCCTTTACTACTACTTCCAGCCTGAGAACTGCGACAGAAATTTAAAAAATGCACCCTAGGCTATTGAAATACAACCATCATTTGCAAGTTCATAGCTTCAGCACAACCCAGATCCAGTAAGCCACAGCATCTTTGTTTAAGTGACCGGGGCGGGGGGCAAGGGGGGAAGAAAAAATATCTTAGGAAGGCATCTGACATTATTTGTCACACAGAGTGGGCATGCCTGCCACCAGCAGTGGCAGTCAAGTCTGAACAGCACAGGGCTCAATGCACTGTTACCTGGAGACCAGGATGCCACAGCTCCTCTCTCCTCCTACAGACAGCCAGCGAGGAGCGCTTCAGCCTCCTGGGAGCCTGTCTGATAATCTGAGAGCAAAGCTGTGAAGATGAAAGTGTGAAGCACAAAATGGGTCTCCTCTATTCACGTTCTTGTGGTTCATTTGTGAAACAATTTCATGGCTGTCAGGAGGTAACTAGGGATTCCAGGCAAGACTCCTTCCCCTGGGCCTGATGTTTTCGTGTGAAGAAGTACCCCTGGGACGGGAGCAATCTCATTCTCTCAGTTATATGCCTCTAGGTACCAACGTAACATGTCTGCTTCCCTGCATGCTCTGGCTCAGAAAGAAAATATTTCAAGAATGCCAGAAACGCAAATTCCTCTGCCTGTTTCAAGATTTCCCCTGCAAGGGGATGCTGAAGATCCTACGTGGCAGAGTGGCTGCCTGACTATGGTGGACACCTCCAGCAGTCCTTGGCCACTGCATCACAACTTCCTTCTTAAGTGGATTTCAGGTACATAACTGAGTCTTCCTTCTTCTGGCTCTGAGACACAAACATTTGCTTTTCTCTGCCTAGGCATGGATGAACAACAGGGCTCTCTTGGGCCAGAAATGCAGCACCAACAGGAGCTGCCAATGCTGCAGAAGGTGTGCTAGCATGGAGGATGACAGGAAAAGTGGACAGCAGTGCTGCCAGCAATGCCTGCAGAGTGTTGTGGCTCACACATCAGCAGTGGCTGACTCCATGTATAATAAAGTCACATATATGCTGTTGGAGTAATAGGGTTTTATTTCAATCTCTAGGATGCAGGTATGGCTACACATGTTCTCATAGCATGATGCTTTGGTAAATGTGAGACAAGCAGCAGCTTTTTAAAGCTCTGCTGACAGAGTACAGGCTGACTGTAGAGATGAATACAATAATTTTACATATGGCCAATATTCACAAAAAAGCACCTAGGAAGCAACTCATCAAATTTTATTTGCAGTATTTTGTAAAAGGCCTCAGCTAAAAAGCTGTGTACATAATATGAAACCTCATGTCAGTGAATTAAACAGGAAAAAAAAAATCCAACAAACCAAACCAAAGTCTTACAAGGTAAGGAAACAGGCAGAGAAAGCCTTCTCCTTCAGTAACTGCTAGCATAGTCAAGAGCTACGCAGAACTTAGACAATTCCAGTGGAAAAATTCCGAATGTGTTTCTCTGCAATTGTATTAGTAAAAAAACTCCAAGTGAGCAATTTAATAACTGCAATTCAGAGCTCTAAAAGCCCCAAACAGGCACTAGTTTGAAAACAAATAATTACAAAAGACTACAAAGAGTATTGCTTGAGGACCTGAGGAGGACAGGATCTCTCAGTGGAATAATTAGCACCACATATCATCAGTCTGTTATTGTTCAGGCAGGCTAATTTTCAGGGTCTTATTTTCTTCTGAATACATTTACTCCCTCCCCTCCTACAGAACATTTGTGTGTTTCACTCTGCTTATTAAGACAGTACTTGCCCCACATACACAGTTTAAGTCATCCAGTCAAAGTGTGAGTAAAGTGGAGCAAGTGATGGGCCCTGTTATCCCATCCAGAGTCCCAGCCAGCCCCAGTGAACATCAGCCCACTCCCATCCCAGTCTACCCTTGCACGGACACTGGTATGTGAAAGGGAACAGTGATTTTGCTGGCATGCTGCAGAGCTCACCTTGCAAGCTCGATAGAGGTACTTTCTGTCCTGAGTTAGGTTATAGAGAGACAAGAAGGAGTAGCCATTGCCAGCAGTACCATGGCAGATCCCATACCCTTTTCTCAATAAACCTCTCTGCCAGATGACATCGCTGCAATCCATAGCATCTTTCAAGTATTTATCCTCTTTAAAAGTCTGTGGAATAGAAACAGAGAATAAACATATATCAATTGAAGTACTAATGAAAACAAAAGGAAGCTGCCCCTGAGAGATGTTTTGCTGTTTGTGTGGGGTTTTTCCCATATAAAAATTATTTTGGATTTCAATAATCCATTCTTCATAGACTTGTCTTTCTTCTCTTACTAAGTTGTTTCTTCTTTCCCCACGTGGTAAAAGAAAAAGCTTTTCAGGTTTTTGTTTCCGAAATTAGAACCCCAAAGAAAAACCAAAAGTTGAAGGCTTTTAGTTCTAAAACCTATAATCTATTTGAAGGGTATGTAGTCCTTTTTTCTTTATTTTCTATTTCCAAACCAGAATTTGAAAATACAGAAATGTGATGCTGCCTCCAAGAAATGTAAAACAGAATACTGGATATCAAATCTGGTCTTAAATTGCTGGTCTGGTCTTCATGATTAATTCTTCCTAGTTACTCACTATCTGCCGTCAATTCCATGTCAAAAATGCACAAGAACATCTCTTTACATAGCGCAGGACTCTTTTCTCTGTCACAAATACAAGCAGGAACCCTACATTGCCTTTATGAATACTTGTATATTTATATAGCATATACTCAGAAGCAGTAGTCAGTTTGAGCAAAAGAACACTT
This sequence comes from Illadopsis cleaveri, assembly GCA_013399915.1. NCBI lineage: Eukaryota > Metazoa > Chordata > Aves > Passeriformes > Timaliidae > Illadopsis > Illadopsis cleaveri. The sequence goes on from VXBB01011471.1 coordinate 332,988, forward strand.
CTGCAAAGTTTACTGCAACTGAAATGCACTTTAAATGTAGAGGACTCACCCAGAAAGAAGCAAACAAAAGCAAGTAGTTTACCTGATTAGCACCAGAATTCCACCTTTTATAAAGCCACTTTGTTGCTCACCTTTGCCTAAGTCACTTAACAAACAAGCAAAACCCCAAACCAAAAACAACAACAACCCCTATCAACATAACCCGAACAAAACAAACCTGATGCACTACTGTAGACTTAGTCCTTTGGAGATGATATCCCCTGTCTAACTATTTAATAAGATAATAGAAGCAACTAACATGCAAGATTCTTAAATTCACATGCTTGATAAAGGAAGTGCCTCTCTCCGATCAGGGTTTGCCAGCTAATCAGCCATAACATTTTGAATTAAGGCCTGGCAACAGCACTTGATTTCCAGGACAAACCCTACTGTCTGTTATCACAAGTCCTGTGCCTGGCATGAAAGCATAGCCAGCAAAACACAGGCCAGTTTTTTCCTTCAGCGCTTCAAAAAGCAGAACATAAAGAATAATACAAAAACATCATGTGTTTCATCACCTTAAACATAGAAAGAGGCCAAAAAGGACACTGCTAATCAGAACTTGTTCCTATCCCTCTCACCTCCTGCAAAACATTTTGCTCTGGGGAAAGTATCACATCGATGAGGAGAGAGTGGAGAAGTGTTAAGTCAATCTCCTACCACAGTCCAAAGAAAAAGCAGCTGTGACTGCTGTTACATGCAGCAATGTTGTAAGAAATTTAAAGTTCACATTTCAGGTAGAACTATGAGTAATTATTCCATAAACCAAGCCTGCTTTTCATCAGCCCACCCAGATGCCAACCAGGGAATCTGTCAAGGAAGGCTGTCAAAAGCAAGAATCGATTTGCATAAATTTAATTAAATGGCATACTTTCAAATGTCATGCAAATCAGAAGCACACAAGAAGACAGGTAGCAAACCTAGTTAAGAATGGAGAAAGGCCAACAGCAGGCTTATGGCAGCTCAGCAGTTTTCTTTATGCCCTGGAAGAGGCCTGGGATCTTGGCTCTGACATTAAGTTCTCAAGAGTTATATCTTAATAAAGGAGTAATTTATGGAAGACATTCTTTGGCAAGGCACATGAACCTATACTTTTGAAAACCAACATAATTGTTAAAACTCTTGGAATGACGATTCAAAGAATTTAGGCCAATGTTCTCACACCCAGGACTTGGATGCCAAATTGTTTAAATATACATCTCTTTTCCAAGAAAGCCTAGTAACTGCTAGTGCCCTGAGAAGCAATTTTTACCCACTCATTTTCTCTTTAAAATATACCAACGTAAGTATTCTGAGATTTCTTAGGTGTCTAGCTTGGCATTCTTGTTCAAAAGCCTAGACCTAGAAATATACTAAATTAAAGCCTTGCAAACAAAGAGGCCTGCATACAAGTCTCTTGGTAAAGACAGAGGTACATATATACATGTGTATATATATATATATGTATTTTAGAGCTTGGTGCTAATTACACCACAGTCGTGGTTGATCACCGCATGGGCCACTCACTTAAGGGCGGGACTTGATGATCCTCGTGGGTCCACTCCAACCCAGAATATTCTGTGAATCTGTGAAATCTATGAACACAGAATCATTCACCTTATAAGCTTGCATGAGCATGTGGATGACTCCAGGGGCACCATGGCACCAGTGAACCAGTCTGTCAGTCTCATTGCTCAGCGATGAAGGGTAATTCCCAGATCGGAATTTTTTATGACGCACGTAGTCAATGCTTGGCTTCACCAGCTCTGTCAAGGTCTCCTGGTCCACATTTGCAATTGGCTGAAGAAAACATTAAAATAAACATCACTAAACACATCAACAGAAGTAGTAACAAATTGTGTATCAACACTTAATTCTACAATCTGTTTTCAAGTATCCTACATACGTGCTCTTGATCCAAATACTGTGAATCACATCCTACAGATTTAATTAATGCCTGCTTATTACACCCTTGTGAAGAGCATTTTTATAGTCATTGCAGAAACAAAGAAATTGAGGCACCAAATTGTTACCTGTCTTAATGGAGGTGACACAGTAGGACTATGGAAGAACTGAGAACAGAGTATGAAGACTCCCAGGCCCCTTTTTGTAACTTAAAATAGGGAGAACACTTACAGGAGAAAGACAATTTTGTACATATGGTGCTCATAATACACATTTCCAATACTGGGTTACACATTTTCTTTTAAAAAGAACTATTTCCCAACAAATGAAGGAAGTGTATATAGCAGCATACCTGGCAAGAGATTTATGAAGATCGAAGTTTTCCATCATAATCAAAGCTCCCTGAAACAATGAGCTATAAATCTGCATTTCCAATTTCAGAAGCAATAGCTACCTCACCAAATATCTAAACATCTTTGTATTACAAATTCATCCTTCAATTGCTCTTAGGAATTTTCTTCCTAGTTTTTTTTGTTTAATTTACATCCTTGTCAAATGGAGAATTCTCCTGCACGTTCCTTGTAACTAAAAGTTTAGAAGCCAAGTAACTGTTGTGTCTGCAGTTGCTCTTGGTTGGCATTCCCTCCACTACCAGCCCATTTTCCACCATTTTAACAGCTGAGCTCTTTCTTTTTACACAATGTATATGATTTCTGGAATTTCTGCAAGCTGCGGGAACAACCACAGGCACTGGAGCCTATAGCAGCCTAATAACTGAGCTTATTTTTTTACATAACTTGTCTTTATTACTGATTCAATGTCATAAAATTCCACTGTTTCCCATCAGCTCCAGTACATTTGTATTCAACAGGTGAGCACACTCCTACAATTCAAAGTCTGACAGCCAAATGAAGGAAAACTTTCAACAGCTATATTTTGAGTAACCTGAAGAAACCAGAAGCCTCTATTTCCCCTCAGCCAGAAACCTCTGCCAGACTTCTTCTAATCTACCAGGTCCCTCAAGCAGACTCCAGCTCTGCACTTTTCTGAGTGTAGCAGAAATGTTCATGCTGCTCATCAGAAGTACACCTGAACACAGAACAGCTTGTCATGAAAACCCCAAAGCTAACCAGTCCTCACTCAGAAACCTCCCTGTGAGGTAGGGAGGCTTCATAGGAATGTTTGTCTTGAGGCTCTTGATTTCACATGACACTCCTGTAGAAGAAGGCAAAGAGGATGGGCACCAGCAATAAATGCCTTCAGTCTTGAGCTGTGCAAGGCAAGCCCAGCCCAGTTCAGAAATCCTTAGGAGGTAAATCCAAGAAGAGCAGAGCTCTTTACAAAGAGCCTGCACAAGCCTCACCTTGTGCTTCCAAGAAGATTTGAGTACAAGTGAGTTTTTTGCCCAAGCTGCTGAGGTTCCCAGCACTTACTTCGAACAGCTAAAGAGTAACCTACAGCTGTGCGCCCTGACTTTCTGGCCAAGAGCAACGGTATGCAGACACTTCTGCTTCAGGGTTAGTGAAAGGATCTTGGAGTAGAGACTTCCCAGATAGCACTTCAGAATTCCCCCTCTACTTCCTGGATGAATTATTTAACATGGCTAAGCTCTTATTCTTCCAGTAGCCTGTAAATAACTCCAGCAATATGTTTCCTCCAGCTTAAGACGTGTTTAGACAACAGTCTGGGCACATGGTGTGATTCTTGGGGTGTTCTGTGCAGGGCCAGGAGTTGGACTTGATGATCTTGATGTGTCCTTTCCAACTCAGCATATTCTGTGATTCGATGATGTAAGTGTTGTACAGAAATTGCCCTCAGTAACCTTCACACTTCAGGTGCGATGTTAAACACCTTTTTTTTGTTATCAAATAACCACTCAACAAACCATCTCTTGAATTCTTTGATGAAAATACAGCAAAATTCACCCCATTTGGCGTGGGAGGGATGAGGAAAGGATGGGACTCTGCTGTGCCATCTTCTGCAGTGGATGACTCAACTTTCCATGACTCACAATATTTAACATATAGTGAAAAGATGTAATCTAATGCTGCATAAACAATGGCTTTCTGGTAATTCTTAAAAGCAGCAATTATATGTAAAGGAAAAATAATTACGATGTTAACATGTAGACAGAGTAGCTTCTGCTCAAATCAAAAAGCACTGTGCAGTGATTTCTGCTATAAGCCTTAAATAGTAAATGAAGGATGGAGCCTTTAAAGACCATTCTTTAGAAGACTAGATGTTTCTTTGAAAATCTAGCACCACCAGGGAAAGAAAAATGGAAGCCAGAAAGTTGAAGGAAATAGAAGGGGGTGGACAACCTTGTTGAAGAAGGCAGTAGGTAAAGATAGAAGCACGGTAAATCAGAGCAGCCTGAGGCCCCAGTGGGATGGTCACTGCGGAGAATGGGTGTAGTGAGGTTAAAGACACACCCCAGGTAGTAGAGCAGTAGCTACTTCTATGGCAAAGTCAGCTGGTTTAACCAGAACTGCTGGTGGAAGTGGTGTAAGGTAATCTGAAATGCAGCATTTTTTCTAACCAAGGAATGGCTGAGCAGTGGCAGCACCAAATACCAGCTCAATCACTTCTGCAGTGAACATTCATACGCAGCGGCAGACTGGGAGGATGTACAGTCCTTCCATTAACCTGAAGAAAATTCATTCTGTACAAGCTGCCAAGGAAATTGATATTTACAAAGATGTACAGACTGGCAGTGGCATCTTCAAAAACCAGAAACAGTGCAATAAAATTTTCCAGCTCTATGACAACCTTCTATAATGAATCTAAAGGCTCTCTTCCCAGACAGTAGAACAGAAATAAGATATACAGGTCTGTTTGGAAAAACATCATAATCCTATTGCAAATCTCAGGGTAGAGGGGAGTTGATTTCAGTGTGGAAAAGAAGAGGTTTACAGAAGAGAGGAATCTCACTAAGGAAAATACAAAGAGGAAAGCAGAGGTCATAAATACAATAAAGAACATCAGACTTTCATGTGAGAAATAGGGGAGCTAACAAAGAAGAAAAATATCTAAATAATAAAAGCATACTGAAGATCAATATGTGATTAAGGATAGTCTTCCAAAAGCACCAAGCCAGCGGGGAAAAAAAAATCATTAGAGAAGAGAGGAAGGGCATGGAGGACAGGAGGAATTAGCAGTGCAATCATTTAAAAATAGCAAAAAACTGAAGAGTGATGGATAGTGAGTAAGTGAATTTTTGGCTGTTCTAACTGCAGGCACCAAAAGAAGTAAGTATGAAGATGAGAGAAAGCACTTCACTGTCTTTGCTGAGGACAAGAAACCAGATCCTGAAAAGCTGATGCTCTAAACCACAACTCAAGAGTTAATTCATTCTAATGTGATGATATCCTAGTCACAGTTTTCTTTTGTTATCAAAGCCCTAGGTAGCACCTCTGCACATCTCTGTGCTACAGTCTAACTCCAAACTGTGAGACCCTGATCCAGCACAACACTGCACATGCATGAAAGCTGAAGATAAGATCCTCTGATGCAAAACAAAAAATCACTGCTACTTCACCCCAGCCAACAGAAGATGCTCTTTACCTGCATAAGCATGTAATAGATCCCAGCAACTCCATGGGCTGCTCCAACATACTGCTTCCTGTGCCACTGGTACAACAGAGGACAACGGTCTGTTTTCCGCTCCTCCTTTGAAAAGTTTTTCCCCGACTCAATAATAGCATCTATAACCTAAGAAAAAGAACACACCCTGATCACTTGTGTTGCTTACTTTGATTCAGAAGATTTTGCTTCTGCATGACAAAACCCACAACAAACAATAAGCCACAATACAGTGGAGGAAGGTGGGTATTCAATTCATTTGGATTTGAGTGTTGAGAGAGAAAAGGTATTTTCCTTAATGATGAAATCACTTATATTTTAAGAGTAAAAACTTAATCTATCAATATTTCTAATTACGTTTTTCCACCCCTGGCTTCTCTGGTTCTGGTATCTGCAAAAGAGTTGTGCATGTTCCCCACACTGAATTCCCTTTTTTTTTCCACCTAAAATACTTCCACACCTCTGTCTTAAGGGTTTTTGTAACAACATTTCAAGTCGTCAAAACTAGTTACATATTGACCTATTTCCTTGGCTCCACACAGACCCGCCAACACCGGCCTGTCCCAGCCCCGGCTGGGCAGTAGGGAAAGCGGGGAAGAGGCTGAATGGACAGATGAGATTTGTTTCCCAGCTCTAGGTCCCTCTTCTCTCCAATATCCCTCTCTTAAATTGCTTGAAATATGCACGAGAGTGATCCCAGTTCAACCTCGCTGATACTGTGATGCTGGAGAGAGAGAAGTGTCTTACCTCTTTGACAACAGACTGCGGGACAGTGTCTGGACCGATTTCAGTATTCAGGTACAGCAAGGCATACAGGTAACCCGCTCTGCCATAGAGCAGCTCATCTGGAAGTTCGGAATCCGTGGTGATGACTATCCTTTGGAGTTGTAACAACCTGCATCAGACAAGGAAGGTGGGGAAAGAAGAGTATCTTCTGTAGAAGACGTCTTGTACAATGCACACTGGATTGTGCATTACTGCCAGGTTTACACACAGGAGCTATGCATGCCTGCCATCTCAGAGATGGGAAACTCTGAGAGCCAGAGCCAGGCCAGTATCAGCACAACTGTCAGGATTTTGTGCAGACAGAAACAGATTTTGTGCAGGGTAGGAGATGGAGAAGCCCAGAGAGCTACCCCAGCAAAGACAGAAACCTCCTGGAGCCTCTGGGAATTTCACCAAAGTGAGGAACACTTAATTGTACATGTTTAAGAGGGAAAAAAACAAACACACAAAAAGCCCCAATACCACCATTAGTCATTCCCTCTCCTAAGAAAACACATTGTCTCAAACATTTAGCACCTCAGTTTTGAGAAGGACACTGCTATAATGCACAAGTGTTTTGCTTGCCTTTAGCAATGAAAAAACAAGAAACAAGAAGCACTGGCCATGGTAACTCTCATTTTCTCCAGAGCAACTGTCTGCTAATACTCTACCAGTCTGTACTAGAACTGAGGTGGATCAGAGATCTGTTTTCTGGCCACTCCCTCCCTGTCTCTTCCTACCCTTTTTGATTAAATTGATTAGATGAAATCATGGTGATGATCACATTTTAAATTGGGGGAGGGGCAACAACAATCTGGATTAAGACCAAATTCAATTCCCAGATTCCCCCAGCTGTTATTTCTCAGGAGAAATGTTAGCATTAATGTCATGCCATAGCAAAACCACTGACCTCAATCATGTATTCATGCTGTCCCTGCTTAATACTAGGGAAAAGCTACTCACAAAAAACAGTTTTATGTCTCCTTTCTCAGAACTACACTTTGGGTTTAGAATTAAATTATTTTCTTCTAAACTATCCACTATTAAGTTTTATTATTGAACTCATACAACTGGACAAAGTAAAAAGTTAAAAGTGAAATCACAGATTACATTTTGACATCTATAATGTACCACTCAGCTGATGTCATGTATATATTTGTAAACAAAAAAAGTTATAAAATAAACAAATAATCAAACTAAACTCCTTTTTACCACTCCTCCCAGAAATTTCTTTCCAAGGAGAGGCAACACTAAAAGATTTACTTCTAATCTTATTTTGCTATACTCAAGCTTCTTGCCTTACAGCAACACTACTTTCTGGGCTGCATTCAAAATGACATGCCCAATTTTGCTGCCAGTTGTAAAAGCAAAAAACCCCAAACCTAACACTCACTTCAAATCTGAAATATTCATTCAGGAACAGCAGCAGAGATTAATCACTCTAGGATTCTAGACTAGAAACAGACCAGTTACATTTCCAAACATAAACCAGAACGGAAACGAGGACATAAGCCTCGTTGCAAATTCTGCCAGGCTGAGGTATGCTGCCAGACAGCTAGCAAGGTGGACTCTGGTGCTGAATGCAAACCCCACAGGGTTCTAGGGCTTCCAGCCCTTGCTGGGATAGCAACCAACTCTGTACCAGCAAAGGCACAGTCAGCTCTCTAATGAAACTACATCTAAATGGGATTTCTTGAGACATTTGTTCCATTTAGATTACTTTGAAAAGAGGCTTGATTTTTTCCAGGCCACTCTTCATATGCTCTGACCTAATTAAATCCCTTGCCTTTACAAATTTGCCCTTGCAAATAATTCCTCTTTGTTATATTAAATTTTTGTTGCATATCAATCCGATCTAGCTGCTTCCAGATCCTGCAGTGCACATGTTTTGTGATGAATCTACAATTGAGACCCACTCTTTACAGAAAATATCACATACTGCACAAGCACTACATATTGCTGATGACAAGCATGTGGCTTTTGTTAAATGTCACTTCAACGTGACAAAATCAAAATGTGCATGCACTACAGATATGCCCAGGACATCCTGTCCTAACAGTGACAGAGGACTCAAGATAACCCACTAAATACGAATCAAGTGCAAGCCAGCTTTAATAAAGATAGAGCCTATTTTGTATTCTTGTACCGAAAACGTGTCAGGGAGAAAGTGTCCATTCTTTAATCCTATCCTCTAAAATTTCACTAGCAAAAGTTACTGAACCAATGCTCTCTACAAATGAAGGGCATGACATTTCCCACCATCAACCACTTACTTGGCAACACATTCTTTAGATTCACTGTCGTTTTTCAGTTTGTGGTAAACCACTGCACCCACTGCCAATGGCCCAGCATCACCACAGAGGAAAGTAACTCTTCTGCCATTCAGATTGCGAAGGATTCTCTTCACGTAATCGAGAGATCGCTGCAAATGGCTCTGGTTTTTCGTGACGCGGTACAGTTGCAGATATAAGAGGGCAATACCTGAAACGAACACATGAAAAAGAGAGAGTTCACCTTATTTTTCTAAGTGTATCATATTCCCCTCTTGGGTGCCTCTGAACCAGTAACTCAAATGTGAATAGGTATTTTTGCAATAAAAACATGTCAGTCAAGGGTGCTAGCTTACGCAGTGTGAAGGCACTGGGCCACTATTTGGATGACATTTCAATTGGATGGTGGCAAAAATAAAAATTATTGGTCTGAAGTCCCATGGTAGAGTCTCAGTTTCCAAACAAAAGAAGAAAACTCGTGACACAGGCCTTAACACTTGGCAAACTGTATTGGGTTGCATAGCCAAGCTTTGGTAGCAGGGGGACTACAGGGGTGGCTTCTATGAGAAACTGCTGGAAGCTTCCTCCATGTCTAGCAGAGCCCATCCCTGGCGGCTCCAAAGGCTGATGTGCCACTGGTCAAGGCTGGGCCAACTAGAAACAGTGGTAATGCCACTGTGATAACAGATTCAAGAAGAAGAGTTAAAGAAGTTATTGCACAGTTGTAATTGCAGCCAGAGAAGAATGGAGTGAGAACATGTGAGAGGAACAACCTGTAGACACCAAGGTCAGCAAAGGAGAGGGAGGAGGTGCTCCAGGCACTGGAGCTGAGATTCCTCTGCAGGCCACGGTGCAGATCATGATGAGGCAACTGTGCTCCTGCAGCCCATGGAGGACCATGGGGATAAAAAGATCCATCTGCAGCCCATGGAGAAGACTCATGGAACACGCCAAAGCAGGTAGATGGCTAAGAGGAAGCTATGACCTATTGGAAGGAGGCTGTAAACCCTCAGGAGAGAGGAGCCCATGTTGGAACAGCTTGTGGTTGAAGGACTGCACCCCATGGAGGAGTGACCCATGCTGCAGCAGTTTGCAGAGAGCTGTTGCTCGTGACATGGACTCACACTGGAGAAGTTCATGGAGAAGTGTCTCCTGTAGGAGGGAACCCATGGTAGAGCAGGGGAATGACTCTTCCCACTGAGCAGCGGGTGAAACCACAAGTGACCATAACCACCATTCCCTGTCTCTCTGTGTCTGTGCCACTGGGGGAGGATGTAGAGCTGGGAAGTATAGCTGGGGAGAAGGGAGAGGTGGGAGGAAGGTGTTTTGAAGGTCTTATTTCTCATTATCCTGCTCTGATTTTGCTAGCAATAAATTCAATTAATATCTTTAATTCTAGCCTGTTTTGCCCATGATGGTATTTGGTGAGTGATCTCTCCTGGTCCTTATCTCAACCCATGAAGCCTTCATTATATTTTTCTCTTCCCTGGAGTGAGAGAGAGGCTTTGTGGGTGCCCTGCATTCAGCCAGCATCAACACACTACAAAGAAATCACTGAAGATTAAAAAATTTGAGCTAACAAGCACGTGTGTGACTAAGTACACTAATAACACGTGTGTGACTGAGTACACTGTACAATACTCATCTATTATATGCAAAAAATGACTTCCCATTTGATTTGTTAAATAATCTTTTGATGAGTTTTTGGATTCAAGTTGCCTAGTTTTTCATAACTCCTAAAAGTATTTCACAACAAGATTACAAGCTTGTACAAGTCAAGCTGGTTTGTAAAAGCCAGAAGTCAAATCAGGGCTCAGTGAATGCCAGAAGGTACTATCAAGCTTCACTCCATTAAACTCATTACATAGCTTTCCATTAAAACAAACCAAAACCTTAGAAATAACAACAATGTAAGCTGAAGGAAGTAAAACAAATCCATCTAAGTGGATGTCTATTGGCCAACTGCAAGCATACACATGCAGAAGTAAATCACTTATCTCCAGACCACACTGTAACTCAAATCCATTTCTGAACGGAGAGAGCACTCTCCTGAGCCTCATCCAAAGGCCCGCACAAGGTACACACAAGGCCCACTTGGCTCACAGAGAGGCTACCTCAGTAGTACAAAAACAACAGCACCACAAGCTGCTACATCCTCACAAGTTCCCTGGGCAGGCTCTGAGCAAGCCTTTCTAGGTGAATCTATGAAGAAAGCTGCAGATCTTGGGTAGTCCAGTTGAACATCACAGGAACTTGTGGGCTATTTACAGGGATTTGTGGAACCCTTTTTTATTCTGCAACAAATGTGTAAATATCTTGGCTTGATCAAAGGATGATTAGAAATGTAGCCACAAAGTCCAGTTTATCTAATCCTTCTTAGTGCAACACCCTTAAAATGGCTCCTCCAAGAGATCTGGCATGTTAAAAAGTAAAAAGTGCTTGGCACTTTTTAAAGTAAGATGGACTCTTACATGTGTCCTATGATTGCGACATGCCAACAGTAGGTGTTCCAAGATTTTAAAGATGTTTCACAAAATGCAAGCCAATGCTCATGACTGCACAGCCAGTAAGATTTGTCTAGACTTGGTACATAAAAAAGCAGGGCAGTTGTTTACTACTTTTACCTTCTGATTTGCACACTAGCAAAATGCAGCAAAGAGCAAGTTTGGGGTAAAAGTATCTGCATTAAGTATTTTAAAAACCAGATCATTTAAATACTTTTATTCAGAACCATATCCACAGGAGCCCTGAAAGAAGTTAACAGCTTGGAATAGATGTAGATGGCAATCCTTCTACAGGATGGAAAAATCCCACACTCATTAGACAACGTCACTTGTTCATCTATATTCCTGTTTCAGCTAATGATGGCTGTGTTACTTTTACCTTATGACTCATTTTCAGCATGCTCTGGTTTATCAGCCATAATTTCAGCTGTCAGTCACTGTGTCAGAACACAGCTCCCCAGAAGCCATCCTGTACTGTCAGCACGAGAAAGCCCACCACTGGAGATCTGCACGCAATCAGCAACCAGTCACTTTCAGACCCTGAAACATGTCTGTCTTTTGAGCCTGAGTTGTCTAAAAGTTCCCCACCCATCCACCCACAGCACCATCTGTACTGAAACATCAAGAAGAAAGCAAAGAAATTTTACCCTTTAATTGCCAGATTTAAGCCTAAGGATGGATGAAGGCTGGAGAGCTTTTCCAAGCTACTGCCCCCCTCATGACACAGAGATAAAAGAACAGATCTCCTCAAGGCACATTTCAAACACATGGTGCTAAAAGTTTAAGTACGTCTGAAGCCTGAGCTAGAAGAGCAGGAACAGAGTATGCCATTCTATCCAGCAAAGTCACACTTAACAGGCCTAGATGAACATGTTCTGGCAGCTTGAAGAACAGTGGCCTCATCAGACATGAAAACGGTAGGCTCTGCCTCAAGGATCAATGTCCTGGTTTCAGCCAGCATATAGTTAATTTTCTTCTCTGTAGCTACAGTGCTGTGGTTTGGGTTTAGTGTGAGAATAACACTGATAGCACACGGATGGTTTAGTTGTTGCTGAGCAGTGCTTACCCTAAGTCACGAACTTTTCAGTTTCCCATGCTCTGCCAGGGAGCAGGTCCACAAGATGCTGGGAGGGAGCATGGCCAGGACAACTGACAGGAACTGGCCAAAGGGATATCCCCTACCACAGGACATCATGCTGGGTACATAAACTGGGAGGAGCTGGCTGGAAGCCACCAATCACTGCTCAGGCCAGCGCTGGGCTTTGGTGAGCAGGTGGTGAGCAAGGGCATTCTGCATCACTTATTTCTCTTGCATTTTATCCCTCTCCCCTTTTCATTACAATTGTAATTATTATTGTTGGTTCCATTATTATTATTATTACTATTATTATATTTTACTTTGTCTCAATTATTAAACTGTTCTTATATCAGCCCATGGGTTTTATCTTTTTTTTTCAAATCCTCTCCCTATGCAACTACGGCAGAGGGGACATAGGAGGGGCAGGGTGTGAGCGCTGGGCTGTGTGATACTTAGTTGCCAGGTGGGGTTAAATCGCACCAATTAGAAGGGCTTATTTACATCTGGACAGCATCAGTGATGCAATGCTAAATGAAAAATGATCCCTAGCAATAACCACCACCTGCACATGCCTAATTTTCTTCATGATCTTCACAGTCTTGCAACCATATCTCTACAGTCCCTCTCCTCACACAATCATTTTACCATTTTTTTTTCAGACAGAACAGGAACAGCCAAATTCCCAATTTGAAGGCTCCAAGCTCCTGGCCACAGAACATATTCCCCCCATCTGATTAGAAGATGCTGTTACCATTAGGAAATTGCTAACTAATAGCCTGTTGAACAGAAAAAGGTGAATAATAACTCAATTTTAAAGGCATTTTAAAGAAACAAGAGTTAAGGTAAAAGAGCAGCTTTAGAAAAGCCACTCCTTTTGCAAAACAATGATCTCCATATACAAAAGTCAATTATCGCTCTGTATCCTTGTCTGCTGAAGTCAATGCAAGTTACAGACAGCAGTGACCAAGGCTCTAGAGTTAAAAGAAAAACCAACTCACAAAAATGCTCATAACAGAGTATTTCTGCCACTCCTATGAGAGTATCAGAATTGCCTGTGAATAAATCCAATTACATAATTTAACAAATACATTTCATTTAAATTCTAGCTTTCTCACCAGTCCAGCCAGTATAGGCAGAGCAGTCATGTGGATCTGCTGTCTTCAGCCCTTCCTCCATTTGTTGCAGAAGGTCCTTGATTTTTGCCTGGATCCGTTTTGAGAACCGAGCATTGACCTGAAAGCAGAAGACAGGGAATGAGCCAGAAAAGAAATGAATTAAAGAATGTGAAGGGCCCTGCTCCATTTTCTTGTTTGGGAAGAAAACCAAACCAAAGCAAAACCAATCAAACAACAAATAACTAAGAAATAAATAGCACATACAGCAACCAGCAGCATCAAGGTGGTTCATCTTAAGTGTGTCTCATGTAAATGCATTCTGACTACATTTTTAAGTTACAAGTATCTACATCAGACAAAAATTATCTGTGCATTCTTTAAAGTCACATAAAGAGCAGCTATGGACACTCTGACAGTATGTAATTCTAATCAGGATCCTGGTACCAAGACCATGTTATGGAAAAACAGCACAAACTCTGTGTTATAGGTGCTTGCTCTCACCACAAGATCCCTACACACCCTTTGCAGCACTACAGAGCAGGAAATAGCCCAAGGAAAAGAAATGTTCATACTCAATCAAGCCAAAGAAGATGAGCAGAAGCAGCTCAGCATCTTCAGCTCAGGCATAAAGGCAAAGAAACAAGCCTTGGATTCTACACACTTCTTGCTTTCACTTTTGATCAAAAAATGTTTATATAGATGAAATACATGAAATATAACAGAGGATACTTTACTCTTGCCAACATTTCTCTCTCATTATGCACACTTTTAGGGAAGACATGTTACTGATTACTCCTTAAAGTCTATGGAACATGGAAATTAGCACATTAGTAAGGTAAGTTCTTGCTAGACAACAGCACATCCCAGAAGTGCAGGGTTTGGATAAATTACCGGTCCTGGATGTCACCATACAACTGATTAGTCAAGACGTTCCAAATTTTGTACTCTTGTTTAGAGTGGAATTTCAAATAAAAATCAGTGATTTCAAACATCCACCCAACAGGTTCAGAAATCAGAAAGGTTGTAAGAATTGCACAAGGCTTCTGACACACCAGAAATCGCCAGGGTCAATAGTTCAAATTCATTTGAGGTTATCAATGGTAGGATAGGAAGGGAGAAGGAAATTGTGCCACTGTATCTCACACTGAACACATATCATTCTAGAAACAAGCTAGGGACACCTTAAACTTCTCCAATATCTCTAGAAATAGCAACGAAACACAGTAGGCATCTGAAGCCTGTTACTCTTCAGCCTTAATACGCCATTAAGCACCTTTCTCTTAGAGAACTGTACTATGCATCCACACCACCATCATCCCACCACCCTCCCTTTTCTGACTAGTTCAGTGAGGTTTCAACACAAAGGAAAAGAGCTTCTCTCCTGCAAAGGACAGTTATGCCAAAGCTAAGGCATATGGTGAAACAGCATGAGGATATTCACGTGGATGCATCCAGGCATAGAGCTCAGCTTATCTGACAAGAGTGAACTAAGGCTTCAGACTCCTCATTTATTTACCTACTGCACATCACAAGCATGCTGGTTATCTTTTTGTTCTGACAATATACCTGCTGTTACCAAATCAGGATATTTTATATCAAACATCAGATTAAATTACTTAGATGTAGGAGGAGAATATTAGGACATCAGGATGCCTGGGTTCTGCATTGAAAGCTCAGTCCCATACAAATAATTTAGCTCAGGTTGGTAATTCCTCTCTCTAGAATTTGAATTGTAACTTGTCTTGTTTCAGTGCTTGGAAAAGCACAGATTAAAGGATAGTTTTATTACTATTTTTATAATTATCTGTAAACCCAAACAAAGGTACTCCCAAGTTTATGTCAGTGTGAAAAGGTAAGTGGCAACTAAGTTTTCCCCAGTTATCTACTCCTCTACCACTGCCTCTCTTTTCTTTCTGGTTGCTCTGAAGCTTTCACAACCAAGCACTGCCACTGATCATTTTATAAGACTCCCCTATAAGCTTGTAACAGATGCTTACATGCACTAGAATAAATTAATTACATGAAGAAATGAATGTTGAAAGGTGGCTTTAGAAGATCTAAAAACTTTCTTCAAGGAATCTTAGGGCAGCATTATGACTGAGCATAACATGCACACTTGTGTGGAGCACAGATTGATTTTCATCAGAAGCACATTCATCTCACGAGGATGTTTCCAGCTGGCATTCAGCCTTTTCTGCAGGTGACTTGTTATTCCTGTAGGGACAAACAAAAACCAGGAAGTCTGATCTCTGATATCCAGTGGCACATTTACTTCTGGTTCACAACATACTGGGTGATAGCAGGAGCTGAATCAACTGCTACATTATTCCTCTGCTGCTGTAGAAAGAACCACTATCATCCCAAACAATGCTAAAGTTTTATACTGTCAAAATACAAAAAAAAAAGAGCTCATTCCTCATTATACCAAATGGAGCCTTGTGCCATATTAGTTATGGTAACTAAAAAGGCTCATTATCAGCACAAAAGTAATGCAGAAAAAACGGAATATGTTGGTTTGGAAATCAATAATTTTGTTATTTATTTGAACAATATAACTTTTTCCATTGCAGTGAGACAGCAGGCAAAGCTACAGCCCAATACAAAGTCTTCCAAAGCTAACAAAAATGCAAAGAACATAAGTACTTATGTAGCATCATTCACCTTTGGCACTAATCAAACATATCTAAATTATGCTGTCCTTGTTAGCAATACGTTTCCTCTGCTTTCTTTCATTTGTAGGGTTTCTAAAGAGAATTTAACTCATATTCTTCTGCAAATTCAGCACTAGAGCTACACAGCTACATTAGAGCATAGTGCTAATAACACCAAGGTTGTGGGTTTGATCCCCATATGGGCCATTCTCTTAAGAATCAGACTCAATGGTTGTTATAGGTCCATTCCAACAAAGAATATTCTGTGATTCTGTTATAAAAAATATATCATGATGCAAATAAAAATCTCCTAAAAACCCCAAACATTTCACTTGCAGTCAACATTACAATAACATACTCATTCTTACTGACCATTGCAGCCATGTCCAACTTTACAGCCATGGTGCTAAAACAAACAGAACCAAGAGCAGAGGAGGCAATAAGCAGTTGCTATGTATGGATTGTATATCATGGTTTCTGCTAGGTAGGAGAAGTCTGTAACTTTAGTCTTGCATGTGCATTTGGACCAAATATTACAGTGCTGATGTAAGTCTGACAATGCAACCCTGGGGCCTCATGGCACTCCTTTTGTCACTGAAAGTAACACTCTGGTTTGACAGACACAGGATGAATAATCTCATTCGCATTTGTCAAAGACATTTAGATACTCATGTGTTGCTCAAAAACACCTCTTGGCATTTACTTGCTCATGACATCTATGCCAAGAACTTGTGCAGAATCACAGCAGGGCAATGGTGACCTGAGCTCACAGCTTTCTCACAAATTGCCAATGTACCAATCTTTCTTTCCACCACCAGCTCCCAAAACAACCACCTTACTTTTAACCCTATTTTAATTCATATGGGGGACTGATGCTATGTGCAAAAGCAGACTGCAGAGGTAAGCAACTGATTCTGAAGAAATAGAAAGGAGATGACCTAAACACACAGTGCTGCTACCTACCAAACAAGCGAAATATACTTCTATTTCACCTCGCTTTGTTCTTGGTGATGCGTAGAACAGGACACATAACATGGTGCTGTGTTGTCTTTCAGCCAAAGTGCATTTCAAAGAGAAGAAAATACATCTCAAGTTGGTACTGCAGCATGAACTCATTCAAAAACCAAACTTGCATAGAAGATCGCAGAAAGGACACGACAGACACTGGCGAGGAAGAATGTAGTAGGGAAAAACTCACAGTTCTGCTGAAATGAGGAATCTTGGCTGTACTGAAGCTATTGGGAACTTTGCCACTGACTGTAAGAGAACCAGGTTTCATACCCATGCACTGGAGCATGGGTCTATTGAAGCAGGATGAGCACTCATGCTCACCTCCACAAGTTCCTGCAAAAGCAGACCTGAATGGATGGCAGTAGAATCCCATATGCAGAATCTAGCAAGGTCTGCTAGGAGGTGACCAGTCTTTTTGTACAGAAGAACAAGCTCTACTTTATTTTTACCTAAGTCAAAAGACTCTTACAGCTCAAGAGCAGCTCTGAAAATACCAGACACTGTCGAAGCTCATCACCCAGCCTCTGACACAGTTCTCTGATACTTCTCAGACAGGTCCTCAGGGGAAAAAAATGCCAGTTCTGCAAAACCACATGCTTAATAAATGCTTTGAAACATTGCAGTCTGTAAACACATTGCACTGTTTTTCAGTGATCTGTCACTTAGTGCCATACATGTGATAATGGGGGAAAAAAGTAAAAAAAGGCGGAAGGAAGGAAGAGATAGTAAAATCAATTGCTGTAGGCAAATTCCTACACTGCTACAAATGCCAGTTTAGGAATAGGCTTTAAACACAATCATCACCCTCTCTCAGGGCGTGAAAAACATCATTAAAAGGCAAACATTCAAGTTATAGAAAGAACTACTTAAAGTATGTGAGAAATAAGAAGACCGTCTCTCTAATGTACTTGCGTGTGAAAGAAGTTATATGTCTCATTGGTTATAAGACAGCAAAAATCTAAAGCTTAAAGATCTAGATCATCACAAAGAATCATCAAAAAACTCCAGATTATTGGTACCAAGAATAAACATGATTAGCAGACATCCTATGGTTTGGGAAATGAAGATTGATAAAGCAAAAGAGCAATACTGAAAATTGCTGGTCCTCCAGGTAGCCTAACACTAGCATGCTATTTCTTGAAAGCTGAGAAAATAAAAATCTGTTGTGAGTATGATTTAAAGTCACTCACTACACAGAAGTCTCTAGCTCTGCTGTGACATTTCTAGGTGGTCCTCAAGTTGCAAAAGAAGCTAAAACCTCTACCAATTCTGTCTAAATTACTTCAATGCACAGAGAGCAGACATATTCCTCATACTGACCTTGACAGCAGATCAGTGCACTTAGACCCAAATAAAATTTATTTACACCAGGAAGCAAGTATGTGTTATTGCACTTGCCCACACAATGAGCCGGAGTAACAACTCATTAACGTGCAGGTTTGCAAGATAAAACTAGAAACTGATAAAGAGTGGATGGATGTGAGACAATTTAATCAGAACTTGGGGGTTTGATTTTACAAAGTATTTTAATTCAGAACTGGTTGACTAAAACCAAACAGGCTTAACTCTGTGGTCACCTCCTGAATAGCAGGAGAGGTTTTCACTACAAAAGCATCAGGAAAGCCTTAAGCAGCGTTCAGTGCTGATCTGTGCTGTAGGAAAGAAGCAGCAGTCCTTCCTTTCGGCCTGCATACAACTGCCAGGAGTTAGTGAGGGACAATGAAGTACAACAAACTGATCTTCAGGCTCAGTTTTGACCAAGACTCTCAAAAAGCAAAACAAACTTTCCTTCTGAAGAATCACAGAGAATATTGCAAACCTTGTCTGTTTCACAGTCCCCTATGAAGATAGCATGTACCTGAGTTGGGGAGCCAGGAAACAGTCAAAAAAGTAACAAGCTCAAGAAATGCAGCTACCTAATCCCACATCTTGCATTTTGCCTCCAGTGCATTAAATTGTATAATTCCCACTAGTATAAGTTGTTGCTGAGTCAGTCCCAGAACACAAAGAACTTGCTGCTCCCAGTGAGATAACTAAAATGCCCAGTAAGACAACCCCAAAAAATTCTAAAAAACAAAACAAAAAACCAAACCAAAAATTAAAAAACAAATAAAAAATCAACCAACAACAACAACAAAAAAACACAAAAAACCCCCCTTCAACAAAAACAAAACAAAAAAAAAAACAACAAAAAACACACATACAAAAAAAACAACAAACAAAAAAAAACCCAAGAAAGGGAGAAGACAAGTGGGGCTATAACAAAAACCCATTTACATATATTTAAAAATATATTTTACAGGAGAAGACTGAAAGCTGCATAAAGCAATTATCAGAAGTAACAGGAGATTGAGAAAGCAAGGAAACTAAACACTACTAAATCACCCAAATGATAAATCTAAATAAATATTCTCTATCACCATTAATACGTATTTGTCAATGAGCACCATTATCTTTGAAACAGGTTCCCTGGAAGGAGTCCTCTGCAAAGCCTGATAAGGCATGGCATACATTTCTCAGAACATACCATGTTGCATCGTTGTGTTACGATACCACTTTTTTCTAATATTCTTAGAACCCCATGGCAAGTCAGGAAAAAACTTATAAAGAAAGAATTTGCCTAAAAGAGAAGTTTAAGTTTGGGGATTCTAGTGACCAATCCATGAAGTTTGAATCTAACTTTGCTTCTGTCTTGTGATTCCACAACAAATTCAGATAATTTTAAAGTGAGGGCTGGGATCAAGTTAATTTCTTGATGACAAGGATGCTTCTGTTTTTTTGCACAACCACGAAATCCACATCCTTGTCTAGGCTTCCTTGTTCCCTGGCTCAGAGATAATATCAGACTGCCTTTTTTTCCCACATCAGTGGCCTGTAGTCAGTGTGAAGGAGAATCCCAAATCACACCTGACTATACTATAAATGTAGCCAGAGGGCTGTGGCAGCTCCAAGGACAGTGGGCTATAAGTCCTCAAACAAGCTATCACCACCCCTCAGCAGCAAGCTGTCCTCACCCTTTTCCTTCCCAGGAAATCTTTTAGAGCTTTGTAACTTTTTACCACACTAGGGAACTAAGAACTAGAGAGTGTTCTTTGCTATGAGTCTATTCACTTCTTTGCTTCCCCCGACCATCTACATTTCCATTTTGAAAACTTTTGGACCGACCACTTTGAGATATTATCTATAGGTACCTTTTTAGGCTAAGGTATCTCTATGGAGTCCACATGAAAAGGAAAAGGCTACAGGATATATATTTAATTGAAAGATCCATCACTTATTAAACAAAGGTTTACATTTAAAATTATGTTTCTTATTAATCTAGAATTAATGCTGTCTGATGAATTATTACCTTGGCTTTCTCAGACAAGTTACAGAAGCAATTTAAATTCATGATACTTTAATGGTGAAGAAATCTAGTTATGAAAACAGCGAATTTCAACTACATGAGCAGAGCCCACACACATAGCAGCAGTGTTTACTGTGCCTATTTATAAGAAAGGAAATCAGCAACCTCAAATTCTGCTTTTCACATTCCCATACCTTCAAGATTTCTGAACAATATTTTACCCACACACACTTCCATATGCAGAATTTTGTCCCGTTTGTCTCACATTTCAGACAATGCCTTGAAGAACTTCTTGTCCTTTTATCAACCAAGGTGAATTTTAGATGGCAATCGTGACAGACTAAGAAATCAAATGGATTAATAATGCATTGCCTTCCATGACAACAGCAGAGCCCTGCACACCTCAGGCTGTCATTACGTGAGTCACTCAGCGCTCCTCGCTCCACTCAGCAGCAGATGGGAGGAAGGAATTATGCAGCGCACTGAGGCCTTCTGAAAGATGCCCTCATTTTTAGGAAACCTGTGTGCTTGTGTTCAGAAGTTTACAGAACAGACTTCCTACCCTGTATAAAGTCCTTCTGTCTTCACTGGGGCTTTAGGCAAGCAAAGACATTTCTCTGATGGAATGGGAGCCATTAAATGCAAAAATAAAATACTAAAACATAAACTGAAAATCACAAATAACAAAAGCACCCCAAAAGTACCCATCATTAAATCTCATAGAAAGATAATAAGTGACAGCATGCAAATACTTCAAAGAATATAAATACACATAAATATAAATATACTCACAGCTATATTCTAGCCCAGAAATATGTAAGATGACTCCTGAGATTTTGCAGATGCAAAACCAGAAGACCATGTACACTTGCTTCTGCCTTCTGTGAAATGCACAGAATTGCTGTAGTTACACGGTTTTAAGGAAGTACAGAAGATATTTTTTCCAGAGGCATTCCATCCTCCTGAACAAAGCCCAGACACCACCTTTTATCAAATACATGACTACTCAGGTGCTCTAACATATTTTCTGAACACACCTCCACAAACAGCTGCTGACTGACACGCCATAACAAGGAATGTCATCCACCATTGATGCTGGGAAAAAAACGCTTTCTTGACTAACTCATTTCAGCTCTTCTGAATTTAGATTCACTCAAGAATCAAATCCAAAGTAAATTAGAGTTGAACTATTCTGCAATAGAGCTAGTATAATCTAAAATGTAATTTTTAAAGATGTTCATCTTCTTCTGATATCTCACCGTTCTTCTGGTTATCTCACTTGAGAAAGCTTTAGTCCATCTAGATCAGCAGTAAATGAAGGAGTATTTTCTTTTTTAAAAAACGGACATGAAGTGTGGGATTTAAAGCAGGTACACAAGAAAGATGACTGGCCTACAAAGGACTTGGTATGTTTTTTACCAACTTAACAACAATATATAGCTACAGCAGTTCTGCCATCTCCTCTCTGCCTTCATCCAAGTATGATGAGTTCAAGTATAATTTTTACAAACTAAGCCAGATACAAAAGAACAAAGAAATAACAGTTCTCTTCCACAAGGAAAAAAAATAGTTTTACCAACATTCAGCATACTACCAGGGAGTTGTGTACAAAATAACGCAAATTTCACTTTTGAACCTTCCCTTCTCAAATGCTCTGCTTTTGACAGCTGCAATTAACTGCAGCAGTTAAGACACTGAAGCCCCAAAGTATTCTCTTTTGCACACTCTGCTTAGCCACCTGCAACTCCATAAACCTCAATCATAAACAACTTAGTGAAACTGTTCATTGCCTTGGACTGATGGTGAGCTGATGGTGTCCTGCTGGTACTTACAATGGTCAGAGAGAATGTCCCTCCCGCTGTTGGGCATCACCACCCTTGTCTCACTCTATCAGTAAGTCAAGGTAATTCCATACTGCCACAAGAAGAAAAAATACAGAGCTGATATCAGCAGCTTTCCTTTATTCACCCCAGCACACAATCAAGAGAATTAGGAAGCTAACTTTCCACCCTCAATGCATTTGTGCTTGTAGCACTGTCACCATGCAGTGTTTTCCATGCAGAAGATGACGAAGCTGCATAGTATTGCAGGATGAGGCTGCACAGGGGCTAAATGACACAAAGACCATATTCTGGCATTCCTTCTGCAGCTTAATCCAGCCTGCAAGGTAACAGGCCAGGCCAGAACAGTTTTTCTACTTAAAACCTAAGACACTCATAGTGTACCAAACAGCAGCACGTGGGATCATAAAGATAAGCAGAGCAGGAAGACTGCAAACCTTGTGTGACCAGTCCTACCAGGCAGACGTTCTGTGGGCATGAACCGACTGCCAGGTGCCTATCATGGTGCACCTGAACCTATAAATGTGCATATGTCAGTAAATAAACACGTGAGAACAGTCTAGCTTCACCTAATGACTGAGCGTTGCTGTTACCTGACAATAAACTCCTTTTCTAGATGGGCGCTCATCTTTTCCATTCCTTTATGCACTTCTCTGGTGAAACTCGGGCAACTTGTGCTAACAATGTCATCTGACACACAGAGCTACCGCGGTAAGAGCAGCTATAGCTGTTCTGCTATACAGCGTTCTATTACTTCCAGCTGGGGCACCGCGTTCACTCCCGTACTGAAGTAAAACAAACAGCCCGAATTAAGAGCCGCTGCTGCCGACTCCGAGCCGTGCGGCCGGGCTGAGCTCCCGCTCCTTCCCTCAGCTCACCCCGTCGCTCTCTCTCCTCGGGCGCCCCCGAGGCCGCGGCGGCCGCCCCGAGCTCGGCCGGCGCGCAGGCCGCGGGCAGCCTCGCCACCCC
>VXBB01011471.1:356655-450563 GCA_013399915.1 Illadopsis cleaveri
CGGTGGCGACCGCCCCTCAGCCGGCGAGAGGAGGCAACTCCCCGGGGAGAAGGGGGTGGTCTCCTTCTCTCGGCCCGCCCCCGGGCTCTAACGTTGGCCTGGCCGCGCTCACTGTTCTGCTGACTGGCTGCCCGCTCCAACAAGCCAAAACATACTAGAAAAACACCCCGGAGCCCCCCTAAAAGACATCAGAAAACCTCACACCCCTGGAGGGGGCTGGCGGCGATGGGTGGGGAAAGCCCTCAGCGATCGGCGGCGGCGGCGGCTGGACTTGAGGGTGGGATCGCAGCCCACCTGGGGAGGAGCAGCGTCTGGATCCCGTGTGGATCGCGCGTTTGTGTCTCGGATCCAGTCCTGGGGCGGGGGGGCTGAATGCCAGGGCATTGTGTCACCATAAATTTAGCCCGTCGTCTAATGACACCCCCACTTTAAGCTAGGAGAAGAGCTCCAGATGAGAGGGCACTGTACAATCATCGAGGATAAATCTTTTGTATTCACAAATAAATGGTACATGCTATCGATGTAGTCATAGCCTTCAGGAATTGATACTGCGTACTGAAATATTGTTGTGTAGAGTGAGCCGGCAGAAAGCCTGCAATCCGGCCAAACGCTGCTCACAGCTTTGTGTAAAAATACAGGCACAGGAGACCTCATTATGCCATGAAATATTTACTCCCAACTATGCCATTCTTTTTGCCAGTAATTGTAAGTCAGACGGACCATAAAGCATTAATTCAATAACTAGGCATTGTGCAGACTTATTGATCTTTAGTTTTATGCATTGGGTAACTTTATTGCTATCAAAATACGTATTCAGTGCATAAGATTAAATAAAGGTGACATCTATCCTGGCACTAGCTTCAGTTTACAGTTGTTTATAGCAATATACATGTGAATAAATGGGACATGTCTGTCACCTTGTCACAGGATATGAATTTGAATTAATACTTTCTTCATTTTATTTATTTTTATAAATTGAGCTGATGACAAAGCAGAAATTCCAAACAACCTGTCTGACAAGAAGTATCTTATATTTGCTCTGGAAGTGAATATACCCAGTCACTTAAAAATTAGAATAATCTATAAAATATCCTCTTCTGTGATAATTAAAAAAAATCACTTCATACATCATGTATTCTTTAACGGGCAAGTCTTTTGTGCTGTATTGCAGTGCCTGAAAAGGTAAATGCAGAACCTTTTTAAGAGATCTCTTGTCTCTGTGCAAATATTTCAAATAATATGTTTTCATCTAGAATAGTTTCCTACCTTTAGTAGATACCGGCTGCATCATGAGTGCAAGTAACTGCCTTCCCATAATGAAGATCAGAGTTAAGCCTTTAATATGAGTGTGCGTGGTTTCTGTTTGCCTACACCTTCTACTCTTTGTGAATCAAAATGATGGAAATATAAAAGTAGGATCATACCGATTGGTACCTGCTCAGGGCCAACAGATCAGGAGACAAGGTACCCTGGCACCTTGCAAGAACTGGTTCTTCCCTTCTTCTGGGGCTGTGGGTTTGTGGGTTGCTGAGTTGGCATCTCTTCCCTTTTGCTTCATTGCACTGTTTGGTTATCTGCATGCTGCTGCGTTTAACACCCTGTTTTCTGGAGCACTTCTTTCATGTTCACTGTTCTTCACATTTGTTGCAATGTGGTATGTTTAGTTTCGAGTGTACAAGGCCTTCTTTTGTTCTTAGCAGGTGGGATAGAGTGCGAAAGACTTTCAGGCTTCTTTTCAGGGAGTGGTTTTTCCTTCTGCTCTTTTACCCCTGATGCATGCAGAGCTCCCCCAGCCCAAATGGGAATCATGGATGAAGGAGGAGGAAAAAAGTTGGACTGAGTGAGATGTCAACCTGTAACATAAGTTTTAAGCAATAATAAATTCACATCTCTCATCTCCATCAGTATGAAGCAGGAGGCTTTGCCTACTGAAATCATGATTTCATTTGTGCTTTCATGCAGAAAATGTCTAAATGCTCCTGAAAGCACTGAGCTGTCACCCTTACTTCACCACTCCTGCTAAGCACTCCTGTAACCTGCCTTCTGCAGCATTGGCAAATGTGCAGCCCTGCAGCAAGCTGATCTAGCTGAAAGCTGTCCTTTTCATTTCTGTGATGTGGGTAAAATCCAACTAATTTCTAAACAAAGCCTGATTCTTACTTAGAAATCAGTTTCTTCATGTAAATCATGGAAGTTTTTCTTATCAGATCAATAGGCTATTCATTCTTTACACAAGAGGAATAAACCCTTCTCTTATGGCCTTTCCTTCTCTTCAATCCTCTTCACATCCTGCAGTGTCTGATACTCTGCTCACAACTAGTGAGCAATTAGTGAGACTAGTGCCAGTTTTTTTCAAAGTAAAATAAAATATCTGTTACATATTCAGTCAGGACTAAATAATCTGAATCTATACATAAACCATTAATGATGCTGTGCTTTCCTATGCATTTTGCTGCTTGATTCTCAGCATGCATTGTAAATTAACCTAACTAACAAGGTGGGAAAGAGAGTACATCACAGAGTCAACCCTCTGAGGACTAGCACACAACTGCCCTTCCCACTACACCCCGTGGGAGCTACACCATGATGCAATGTTATGTGGCTTATGGAACAAGGGTGAGTGACCATCAGGAATCTCCATAGCTCTAGCTGTGACATGTTCAATGGTTCTTTCAGCATCTGCCATCATTCTTATTACAGTATAATAGTGCTTATTTATTTTCATGCACAGTGGCTCCACATATGTGCAAGCAACAGCCCTGTCCATGCTTTGCTCCATGGAGACAGGATGATGAGTATGTGACTTCAGCACCCATGCTAAAGTGCTTTTTAAATTCTGGGAAACCATTGTAGCAGCTGGCATTAATCTCATTTTATTTCTGATTGTAGAGATCCATCCGAAATTAACTGAGAGAAGCAAGAGCTTCAGGAATGGACCCCGCTAATGTGGTGCATAATGGAGACTGCTTTATTTAGTATGGAAAACAAGATATGGCAATTTCTCAGCTAGTGTCAAGTAGTACAGCAGATCAGTGCAGATGGAGTAGTTCATACCTGCTGCAAATCAGGGGTCATACTTTCATTGACCATAAATATAGTCTTTCATATTTTCACGCAAAGCTTTTGCTTTTTCTCTAGTTGTCTTTTCAGGCTGCACTCTGTCTATGGCGTATCCTTTGTGCTCTGCAGTAAAACCTTTTACTACTTGATCACTACCATAGGCCTATAGTAGCCTATAAGAAAGGACTTTCTAATTCCCTCTTCACCTCCCTTTATCTGCACTTCCTAGTTTCTTTTTTACCTCCACCATTGTATAAGAATATAATATTTAAAGCTGTTTAGGTCTAATGAGCTATGGAGGGAGGGTGGGGGGTGCTGCTTGTTATAAACATGATATTATGAAATAAAATCTACAGGATCAGGTTTTGCATTTTAATTGCAAAGGACTTGCAAGCTTTGGACCCAGTTCACTCCTGTGTTCAGTAATGCAACATAAGAGCTAACTAGTGTGAGATGTTATTATCATATTGTTATCAGTAGCAACAAATTTCTCTGACTGCTGTAAGTAACTGATGTCTATTATTGTATAATTTTGCTATTTCAGATCTCAGAGATTCCTGTGAATCTTAGAAGACACTTTGCTATTCAACCACAAAATAAATGTTTCTCTAATATAGTTGTCTTCTTATTTGCTGTTCCTGTCTTTGGTTTTGTAGCAGAAAAAACAGGGTCATGAAGTCTGCTGCAGTTCTGTTCTGATGACTGCCTGCTAATAAATGATAAACCTGAACAGCAGTTCTTGCACTTTGGCTTGTTTTTAAAGAATGGATTTTGTTATAATCAAACGTTTATGTTCCTTATCCCCTTATTGCCAGTGGTTTTTGATTTGCACATCCTGAGCAATACAACTAATGTTGAAATCATGCAAAGATGCCTGTAAATGTTCTTAGAGGTCCTTGCCATCTATGATGAAAATGGAGACAGCTCACTGCTATTAAAATGTACCCTTTATAATCATTTGCTTAATGTTCAATTCTAAAAGGAGTTGTTTCCAACCCTGACAGGTTTGTAAGTCTGGGAAAAGTTCAGTTTGTAGAAAGCAAGTGTAATCCTCCTGAAGCCTGAGGAACAGAGATGAAAGATAGGTACGGTTAGAATAGCTGTAGCTGGCCACAGCTTGTTGTTGTTTGTGATTTTCAGTTTATGTTTTAGTATTTGATTTTTGCATTTAATGGGTCCTATTTCATCAGAGGAATGTTTTTGCTTGCCTAAAGTGCCAGTGAAGACAAAAGGACTTTACACAGAGTAGGAAGTATCAATAAAAAAGGAGCAACAAAACAAGTGTTGGACAAGAGGATTCCTTTTGCCTAAGGAAGCTGTTGCAAGCTGGACACCTTATTTTTTCTGATATTTTTTGAATGACTCAGTGTCAGGGGCTTAAAAAGCAGACCTAGTCACTACCTTGAGATTAGGATAGGTGAAAGATTCAGGCCTAGGATTGACCAGAAATTATGGGCGTGTTGCTGTGATGCACTGAGTGATCTCAGTTCTGTTTCTTCAGAGCTTTTTAATGGAGGCTTATGATCTTCAGAGTGTACTCACAAGTCCATAGGTTTGGGTTCTGTCTTCAGTGGCATTTGCTGAATCAGAACAGAGTGGGGATCAAGTGCCCTCAGGCAAAGTAGCTTTATAACTTTTGCAGGATAAGAACAAACTACAACAGTACAAGAAGAGAGAAGAAGGGAAACAATGAGAAACAAGGGAATGTGAGAAAAACTAGACAAAAAAACCATCAAAGACTGTACTGCTCCTACCTAGTGAAAGATCTCACTGACTTTAAATGACACACGTAGCTTATCTGTGCCCTGACACTGGAAGCGCAAATGCAGAGAGTAGTGCTCAAGATAGTACAACCTTGATAATGATAGCAGTGAAATGGCAAGAGAGTCTCTAACACAGGATGTACCATCCACTGCCTGTCACTGTGGGTAGTCACCAGCCTATCAGCAATACAGCACCAAGTTTGAGGACAAATGAATTTCTCACCCATCTTTCAGCTGCAAGAGGTCAGGGCTGTTCCTGATGTGTTTGCTTGAATAGGTTTTAAAAAAAACCGCCAAGAAGGGTTTTCTCCACAGGCAGCCATCTCTGCTGTTCTTCCCTTGATCAAATTATTTCCTGTGTCAAACTTGAAAGTCCTCTGCTGCAGTTTCAGGCCATGTAGACAAGTGCTTACACTGTTATTCATGCCTCTGTTGCCTTGCTGAGGAATCAAAACTAGCACAGGTACAGCTGCCCTCAGCACAGTGTTGGTATGTGGATCATAGTGCAAGGTGTATGAAATGAGCTCCATGTGTGAACAATACTCTTCTCTTTCCCCCTGCTTCCTGCCCACCCTCTCTCTTTTGTATTTTAGGTATAATAGATCCCATTTTAATCCTTGTGGAAACAGCATGGGAAGCTGGTATGTTTTTACTAAAGAGCAGTGGTGACCAAGGGAGTCACGGCCCCCTTATTACCATTGCCTAATGCAGTCTTGTTGACACATTCTAAGACGGAGTCATGGGTACAAGGTTGTGCAGCACATCCATTCCAGCTCCTCCCAGTCAGTGCAGGGCTTCATCTGCCCCTGCAAGGTGTACATTAGCACCATTAGCATTGCTCTTCCCATGATTTCTAAATTTTGAGGCTAGGAGGAAAGAAAGACAAAAAGAGGAACAGATCCACTTTTTCCATTAGTCATTGAAATGGTCTGTGTCAGCCAAAAACCTGTGCCTGGATGATTTTATCTTTTGAATTCTTCTTGGTCTTCAAGTTCTGATTTGCATCTTTTAAAAAACCCATGTTTTTTCAGAGAGCATGAGGAAAAAGGTCAGATTTCTGAAAATGTAGGTGACTAGGATCTTACAAAAGAAAGCAACTACTGCTGTAACAATGGTAAAACCCCTTTAGCTATGTAAGTAACAAAAAACAAAGAAAGAGCTGTAAGGTTTTGTTTTATTTAAGGGAAGGATAAGGTTAAAAACCATTAAGGATACTAAAGGTTATCTAAATCTAGTGAAAAGCAAAATTAGGTTTTTTGTTCAGTATTTAGTACCAGAGAGATTACAGAATGTGGCTGTGAAACAGGGTAATGGGAACAAGTGAAGGAGAGCAAATAACCACATTCTGGGTTGGGGTGAGAACTAAACTTAGATTATTTATTACTCAGTTTAACTGGGATTATAAAAGTTGGCAAATGAAACTGTAATTCCCCTTGTGATGTTTATCCATGCAGTGAGCAAATTAGCCAGTACTGTGTGGTTAGAGTACCATTTAGGACCTGTTTAACCAACAGAGGAATCATGAAGCCATCCATTACCAACCATTAGCTGACTTTGGCAGGATGCAAAGATTTAGTACAGACATTGAAAAAAAGATTAATAGGAAAGATGGAGATAAATGGAAAAAATATTATGTGGGTTTGTAATATATCATTCACAGTGGAGAAACTCACTACTGTTCTTTGGCAAGAAAAGCGATTCTGTAGCTGTCACTCTTTGTACAGTTGCAGTAACTGGTAATTTCCCATGTAGCCCAGTAGCAGGTTAATACAATTATCTTAGAGTAAGTGAGGATCTAGAAGAAAGAGAGGCAGCAATGTGCTATTGTCAAAGGGAATGCATGAGGCTAGAGGAAAGGTAATAGGG
This sequence comes from Illadopsis cleaveri, assembly GCA_013399915.1. NCBI lineage: Eukaryota > Metazoa > Chordata > Aves > Passeriformes > Timaliidae > Illadopsis > Illadopsis cleaveri. Next base: position 363,345 of record VXBB01011471.1, read on the forward strand.
TTGGTAGTAAGGTAATAAAAGAGTGGATTTGGGAGTACTTTTAACAGATATTTGTTTTAACAATGTTTGTTCAGTAAATAAGGAAAAGCCCAGTGAATTTTGCAGATGATTAGAATGCTGTAGTATCAGACCTCAGTGAAATGGGCAGTTGTGAATGAAGGGCTGGTAGCTTTAATAGGGCTAACAGTGTATTGACCAGAGTCCAAGGTCATAGCAATCTGCCTGCAGGGGAGCTGGTCAGTTTTACCAAAAAAAAAAAAAAAAAAATTCCAAAAAAATTTAAGCAGTTGCCGAAAATGGGAATGGACAGTTTGTCTAATGAGGAAAGCTGAGAGCATTCTGGCTTGTTTAGCAGAATGAAGGCTGGAGTGGTGTATAGTTGCTGTTCATAAATAAGACAGAGATATAAATATACAGCTGTATCTACACTAGGGAGGTGAACAATTATTAAGGACCATACTTGAAATGGAAAAAATTATTATATGTTGCCTGTGATAAAATTCAAGCTAAAAAACAACAAGAAAAAGGAGTGATTAACTATCATAAGAGGAAGATTTTGGAGCAACCTATCAGCGAGGCATTTTGGAAATACTTCAATAGACTTCGTGGGTAAAAAATACTATAATGTGGTTGTTGTGAGCCAGTAAACCAAGATTCTCACATTTCTGTGACTTGGGGAAGTACAGTAGACTCAAGGGACAGAAAAGAACTTCTTATTCATGAACTGTGACAGCTTCAAGGAGCCAGTGAATATGTGAACCAAATTGGTTTTTTCTTCATAGATTCCTGCTGAGGGAGGGATATTGGCAAGTGAGATGGTTGTAATGTTCATTAAGTTTCTGTGTGAGATTTCCCACAGCAGGCTTTTAAAGTCTAATTGTCATTAACAGTTCTGCACATGTGTTTATGTGTGGATGGAGATCAGGCATCTAAGCCTGCTTCAAATTCTGCCAAGGGAATGACAAGCCAAATTACTGGTCTGACAGATAAGAAAAAGTTAGAAAAGGATGGATCTAGACAGTCTTCTGTTTTATGGCTTGAAGGGAGATTTCTGTCTGAAGTGAACTCCCCATTCAGACAGTTTCCTGACATGTGTGTTTATTTCCTCAGCTCTCTCCTGCTGTTTAACTGTACAAATATTTCCATCATCTGCTACTGAGCTTCCAGGTCTAACAATAATGAGAAGACAGCTGAAATATGAAAGCAGGGCCATCCTGGAAGCCATTTAAAATCTATCAGTCTGACATAAAAGAGGCTACTAGTAGTGCTGTATTTAGATTTTTCCTAACCTGAACAGATAAGGAGCTTATGTGGGATGTTCTCCCCTTTTTTCCTCAGATAGTCTAGCTTTGAAGACCATTTTGGGTCACAGAATAGAGGAATGACTTGGTTGTTGTTTAGTCACTCCATCACTGTTGTACTGCATGCAGTTCACCATAAGGCTGAGTATCCCTCTGCAGTTATGAAGATAATAAGAAGTTGCAGAATACAGAACAATGTGTGCTTGAACAATGAGAGGTGATTGCTAACACCCCAGAAAATTTAAATTCTGCTGAGGTAACTGCACTGACTGGTTTAGACTTGCTTAAGTAGTTAAATAAATTAACATTACTTCTCCATATATGTGTTGCAACTCAATTGTCATATCACATCAGAATTAAACAGATAACCTCTGCACATTTCTGGAGTAATGTTGGCTATTTTCAAGTAGTACAAATATTGTTGCATCCAGGATCAAGCAGGTCATGCTTTGTTTTTTCACATCTATTTTTTGACCGAAAACTACAGCATCTTTGTGGCCCAGGGACTCCTTAACACACTGGGCCAACTACTGTAAAAATTATGGGTTCCAGGGACTAAGGCGGAGGAAATTAATGCAAAACTATTAATTATATTAACTATTTTAAGAAAAGGACGGCATGAGAGCAGCAAAATAGAGATAATGGGCTTCAGCAAAGAAGATGTTGGTAAAATTTGTGAGAGGATTCTTTCGCAGGGATAATTTAAGGATAAAGAAATGCAGGAGAGATAGCAATTACTGAAAGAAGCTGTATTTAAGACACAACAGCAAAATATTGTGCTGTGAAGGAGAAAGGAATCAGCATAAGAAGGAATAGCTGGAGCAGAAGCTCTTTAAAGTCTTGAATGTTTTAAAAGGGATTTATTTAAAAATTAGGAACAAAGATGTCTGGCTAATGTTGGGGAGAAAAAAAATTGACCCAAAGTGTATAGTGGAGCCCAGACAGATAAACTACACAATGACTTACTACTATTGAGGATGATAACAAATTAATGTGAAAAAATTGTATGAACATTAAAAGAGTAGAAAAAGGCAAAGTAAAATTCTGGCCCATTCCTTATTTGGTAAGGATTACAAATAATAGGCCATTATGAGAAAGCCAAGATATTTAATGACATCTTTGCTTCAGGCATGGCATAAATTGTTAGCAAATGCCTAAAACATTTAGGTTGTTTACAAGAGCACAGAGTAGGGAAAGAAGATGTCAGAAAATATTTAATGTGTTACATATATTAAAGTTAGAGTGGCCTGATAAAACTGACCCTGGAATATCTAAGAAACTGAAGCAATATCTGAACCAGTGACACCCATTAGTAACAAAAGAAGAGAAGGTTCTCTAGGAACTAGAAGAAAACCCACAGAACCCATTCTTCAAAAGAGGAAAAGCAAGATTCAGGGACAGAACAAGTTTATCTGTGTTATACTGAAAGATACATGTGATCTATATGTAGAGAACAATAATAAAAACAGAGTAGATTTGTCAAGAACAAATCATGCCTAAGTAATGGTTTCCTTCTCTGATAGGATAATTGTTCTCATGGATAAGGGAAAAGCAGTAGACGTGTCTTGACTCTGCTGAGGCTTTTGGTGTGGTCCCATCTAACATGCTCTAAAGGAAACAAAAGAAACATATTCCTACCCAGGATCACAGTACTGTGAGCACACACTTTCATGCTTTGAGGTTAAACTGGGAAGGCATTACATGCAGGGGTCTGTAGAAATCATCTCAGCATTTTCATCAACAACATGAATCATGTTCACACAAAGGTCCAAACAACATGAGGCCAGGAGGAATTACAAGTTCTTTGAGACACAGGATCAAAATTCAGAGCCATATTGAGAAACAGCACAAAAGGCCCAAAATCAGCAAGGGAAAATTCAGTATTTGAATACAAACACTTAAGCTTGGGAAAGGGAAATTAAAATACAAATTATAAAATAGGGAAAGAAGGTGCTCTTATGGAGATGTGTAATGGTGCCATGACAAATGGTACTGTCATAATATGATACTGTTACAAAACTAGGCAAATCTCATGCTGTGAGGCGCTGACAGAAGTGTTGTGGGTAACATATGCAAGATAATTATCCTTTCCTGCTTGACCCTGGGATGCTGACACTGGCATGAAACAGTTTTGGACACTACACTTTCTCAAGGGTTGCTAAACTGGGAGGAGTCCAGAAGAGGGAAATGGAAAAGGTAGGAGGTAGAGAAACCATAGCCAGAAAACAAGAGCCAAAGTCGTGACTTTTCAGAAAAGATTGAAGGAAATGGCTTTATTTGCTATAGAAAAGAAAAGACTAGAAATAAGATGTAATAATAATCCTGTATTCAAGGCCTGTTAAAGAGAAATTTGTTAATGGTAATTTATTCTCAAAGACTCTTGCAAAACAGACCATTATGAACTCAATGAATTTGCGTCACAGACATTTTATGGTGCGGTATTGGGAATTTATCTGTGGTGCAGTGCTTAAATAGGCTACACAAGAGAGTGTTTATGAAAGGATTTTAAAATCAGGCTGGACAAATTATTAGGCATGGTCTAGGTATAATAGCCCAATCCTTCAGAGAGGAAAAAGGACTGCTAGATTCTGGGATATCCTTACCAGGCTTGCATTGCCATTATTCTACTAAATTAAGACCAGGAACACAGCAGGATTTGACCTTATTATCTTTGCAGAAAATTTTCAGTTCCATACTTCAAATATACAAGGCTATTTTAAGGCATCTTTTGTTTTATAACCACAAATAAGAAAGGAATGTGATTAAATATTATTTAAACTGTCTTTAATTTTGGGCCAGTTAAGGAATAATGATCTGTAGACAACAAGATGTAATTAAGGAACTATGGGAGGCCAGTAAAGAATTAAATTTGGTGTGTATAATGAAATCCCAATAATTTTAGCAGGCTGGTTGAGCTGGTAGCCTTGTTGGCAGAAATCAGGCTAATTATACCTACCTTGAAAGTCCATTCTTAGGGTTATTGTGGAAAAGAAAAGGGAGCATAGGACAGAATACAACCTAAATGTGAAAAACCAAGCATACAAGAAAGGGAAAGTCAGGGAGAGGTGTAGGAAATCCTGAAGACCTTAAAAACTAGAAGCAATAGTTGAGAAATATGTTTAAGTCAAAAATCTTCTCTGTGTTTGTCATAGAATCACAGACTATCCTGACTTGGAAGGGACCCACAAGGATCATCAAGTCCAACTCCTGTCTCTGCACAGGACAATATCAAAAATCACACTATGTTCCTTAGGGGGTTGTCCACACTTCTTGAACTGTGTCAGGTTTGGTGCTGTGACCACTTCCCTGAAGAGTCTGTAACCTGGGCAGAGACTAAAGTTTACAAAATTGTCATTTACACCCTTGTGTTCTGCCATCATAATGTAAAAGGGTGGTCACTGGAGGGCTATGACCCCAGCCCTCTTGGGAATCTGTCACTTCAGTGTTGCTCCATTTGTAAGATCTCTCCCAAATAAAGGGTCTGTATGTTAAGACTATACCAGTGCTGGTTAATGAGGTCTCTTAATGCAGCAGCAGCAAAGGGCATTACTTGCTAGCTGCTGCAGTTTATGCATTTATCAGAACAACTTTGGGGTTTTGAATGCCCAAAAGTGGTGGAGCTCCAGAAATGCAATACAGGAGTTACCTATGAACTGTGAAAGGTAGCTCCTTTCTTCCTCAACTGCTGGATCCATGTACACCATGCAGTGGCTCTGAATGCTGCTGACAGCCTTGGAGGAGGGAGGCTTCACTGATAGCAAACTGTTCATGCAAAGCTTTGGCTGTTGTCATCATCACAGCCTCTTCCAGACAACCTGTGGGTGCCTTAAGTGCCGTGCAGAGGACAAGCATCTCTGCAAACACAGCGTCCCTCCTGGGACCTCATCTCCCAGGCACTGCAGCCTCACCCAGTCAGAACTGATTCTCAGAGATCAGCTGATGGAGCTACAAAAAGGACAGAGCTCCTCGCACCCCACCTGGGCACATGACAGCCAGGAGCCTTACAGTGTTATGCCTGGGCTTCCTTCCCCTAAATACTTTCCCAACTGCAACATTTGCATCTGTTTGAACCCCTCATTTGTGGCAGCACTCCTCTAAGGACAGGGGCCTTGGGATCTCTGCATCTAACACAAGTCCCAGGGCTGAATCTGGGCTACATGCCTCTTTTCCTGTGGAGAAGGCAGGTGGACTACCTCAGCAAAAGAAGTGGGTATAGGATGCAAATGAAGCTGCCATATGGTCTGGGGCAGAAAGTTTTCCCTTTCCTACTCAATGACCAACATACTTTACCCGCTGCACCCTGAATCTTGATGCCTGGCAGCAAGAGATCCATTAAAATGAAGTTTCCACTCTTCAGCAGAAAGCCTGGCATCTGCTATGGTGTGCTGTTTAGAAAAGACACAGAGTAGGAGGGAAGGAAGAAGCTGTTCTGAGGGAAGTATGTTTTCTGAGAAAGCTTCTGAAGCAGAAGGAATTAAGTTTGAATGAGTTCTAGCTTTATTCCACATGAATCTCCTGACTGTTAATCTGGAGTCATTATCCTTAAACATCAGTGACTGCAAATGCCCTTCTTAGCCTTCTGAGCAGAGGCAGGGAAGTACACACGTTGACATGCCCCTTGGAGGAGCAGCAATAGCTATTGGGCAGTAAGGGCTGGGTAAAGGAGGTAACAGGCCTTAGCAGGTGGGATTTGTTAAATCTTTAAGCAGACTCCTGCTCTTACTGAAAAAAGGAAAAAATCTGGGTATTTCTGCATGTAGCTGAAGCAAGCAGAATGTCTGAAATATCTGATGTATGTCTACTCTAGTTTACAGAGACTCAAGAATCCCATATGTTGTATGCTTGGGGACAAAATAGAGCTAGACCCTAAGGCACAGTGACCTGTAAGTGTTAAATGTGTCCACTTGAGTTTTGAAAAGAGACAGAAGCAGCCATAAGGTCAGCATCTTTGCCTTATAAAGCCTGAGGCAATAATTTATCTTGTACCTATGAGGAGTTAAACAGGAGGGTTTTTTGCTTAGAGGAAATAACAGCAAAACTTTGCTCCTGTCAAGAAAGAAGACATGGTATCTTAATTAGCTGAAGAACAGAGTTAGTTAGCTCTTTGGCTAATGATGCCTCAGATGATCTCCCTGACCATCAACAATAAACTAGACAAAGGCTTGACATATATAGGACATACTATTTCTCTACAAAGGGGAGGATTTATGCACAGTGCTTACTTAAACTTTGGATATGCTTTTTACTGTATTGCAAAAAAACCCTCCCCCATTAATAAGACCAAAATTTAAGTAAAGCCTTTTAGTTTGTAATTTCAAGTACTTCAACAGAGAAAATTTAATATGCAATGATGTGATCTTTGTTTTCTGTTACTGGGATGCTCATTATTGTACCTCCAGACAATGAAGTTGCCTGTACTACAGGCAATAAAACTCACATTTTCTTGAAGATAGGTGGAGATTTGGCCAACACCCGGCAGCGCGTTTTCTGTAGAACATGATCTGCTTATCTTCCTCATACCAGGAGCTATTGAGGAAACACCTACTCTAAGAATGTGCTGTGAAACAGTGCAAGCGTCTCTATTTATCTCACACTAAACTGAGCATGTTTTGTAACAGGAGTGCTACAGAGAACGGAGGAAAGGCTTGTTACAAGAGAACATTGATAATTTGCAAATACTGAAAAACTCAACAGGGTATTCTGGGAACATGATTTTCCCCCCTGCCCCAGCTTAATCATCATCAGTGATTAAAGCTTGCTTATAACATGTAGAATCTTTTATCTGGGATTTAATTAAGCAGTTATCTCAATGAAAGGCAAAGCAAGTTAAAATTTGATTTGTGCTTTCCTAAATGTACAGCATTTTTATAGCTCACATGACTAAGATTCACACAACAGTATTTTTATCTTGAAATCAGCACAAAAGATTCTTAATAAATGCCTGTATAAGATCAGTTTAAAAAAAAGAAACACCTTAAAAAATGGCTACTTTCCTGATTTTACCAACAGTAAAAGTGTTGTGAAAAATAATTGGGAAGACTCAGTTTTAGTGTATTTTGATGTAGTAAGAATTTCTTTCACTGCTTCTTTCTTTGCCTCTAAGTTTACCAGTTCATCTCTAGCATTCACATTTCTATGGTTAATATATACTGCTGAGTATCTGTCTGTGTAAGCAATGCAAACCAAAGAGCATCACACAGCAAATTCTGCAGCTAGCAAAGAAATTAACTTTGAATTATAGCATGTTTCAAAAAGACGTCTTGGCTTTTCTCTTTGTTACAAATTCTACTTGATTGCTTCTGTCCTTATCAATAGGTATTTTGGATTTTATTAGTGCTTCAGCATATCAACAAAGTATCTTTAATTGAAAAACATGTATGTCACTCCTAAATAAAAGATGCATTTGCTTTATGATAGTTAAGATGTTCATTTTACACTGAGTATTGTGACAATATCAATTAACTCCACACCTGGTGGCAACATCAAGAAAGAGTTAAATGGAGACACAGAGATCCTTGTGATGCTCCCACCTTATCCAGGGTGAACGCTGAAGGGTGTTGATGTAACAAGAAGAGCATCTTGTTTTGCTCTGGTCTGGCCTCTCATTAGACAAATTGATTAAAAAACAAAAAAAAGTGTGTATGCTTGAGACAACTTCAGAAATTGCAGTATTGGGTAAAATATGGTACATTTATTTAGCAAGTTTATTCTTCAATAGATCTGCCTCTAGTGGAAGAGACTGACCTTAGTTCCATTTCCTCCCCTATCAAAGATATCACATCGCTTTTGAAGGAACCATTATTAACAACATCAAACAGCTATTGATGGTGACTGCAAAGAGCTTACTGATTACTAAAGCTGGTAACGCCCTAGACCATCTCTAGATTTTACTTTGAGTTCAGTGGAAATTCGTTCCTGGGCTATTTTGGCTCTACTAACAACATTAGTGACGTGATATTTTCTGCCTGCTGCCTCCTGTTTTGTCAGTGTTGTGGGTTTTTTATTCTTGGTATCTGAGTTGAGTTTGCATTGCTTAAATGGCTTCTCTTTTTTCTTTTTTTCTCTCCCTTAAAAAAATAAATACTTCCCTGTCTTTCAGTTGATCAAGGTTTAGAAGCCCACTGCCTCGGGTGTTTTCAGTCTCTTTTGAGTTTAACCTTATTTGTCAGGATTCTTGCCAAGTGCCTCAGGATGCAAAAGAATCACAGACACATCATCTGGGAGAAGATTTTGTGTTCAAGCTGAGACTGAATCGGCTTACTGGCTATACAGGGTACTAGGGAATACACATTCACTACATCTGTGTTCAAGCTAGGACTTCAATTAAGCTCAAGAGAAGCAAAACTTAAAATTTATGTTTTAATAGAATTGTCAGGTATGTTCTGTTTGCCAATTTTTGTATTTCTTTTTCATATGCTCAGTATTTAAGTGGATGTTTTGATGTTTTCTGATGCTTAATGTTTTCTAACAAATTGAATTACAGTGTCACGTTCAAACTAATAAAACGTAATAAAAGTTGTCTGATCACAGCACAATTTGTAATTCAGTCTTCTTTGGTTCTGACTATTTTCTAACTTCATGATGAGGTTAAAGATGCTAAAGCGAATCTTTCTAACCTGAAGATTGTCTGAGTTTGGATCCACATCTTGCCAAATTGCAATCACTTCAAAATCCTCTACAGAAGTGTTGGTTCAGAACTCATGCAATTGCACAGGCATCCTTTGTCATATGGAAGGAAAATGCCCTTTTTGGTGACATTACTACCAAGATAATGTGCTGGACTGACAACAGAGGCCAACATCGTGGATTTTGCAAGGTGCCAATACACCCATGTAGTAATTCTCATTTTTCCTAAATTTCATGTGCTCATGTTGCAGAGTCAAATACTACAGCACTGCCATTTGCTGTAGTACTTGAAGTTTTCGCCCATACTAACTTTCTTATGATGAATACTACCAAGTCCTTGCTTTAAAAAAGGTGAAGACTGGTGTTTGAATTAGAGCACAAACAGAGTCATTGGAGTATCTGGAGCCAAGGACAACTAGGGGCTATTAGTATTTTCTTTGGCACTTGGCGGAACGGAGGATGTGAGATTCTGGGATACTAAGTCTCCCACATACAAGAACCAAGGTTGAGAGGAGCTATAGATCTGCAGGTTAGGAGAGGATTTGGAAATGTTTTTGGAGGCTTACAAATATATGAAATAGGGCTTTGCAACAAAATCAGTTCATGCTGGCAGACGTACTTACTAGATCACAAAGCAGTGAGTCTCCTACAGTGTAGGTGCTTCTTCAGGGATGGATGTCCCATCCCTGGCAGTGTTCAAACTCAGGCTAGATGGGTCTCTGAGCAACCTTGTCTTGTGAAAGTTGTCCCTGCCCATGGCAGGATGTTTGAAACTTGATGATCTTTAAGATGCCTTCCAACCCAATCCATTCTATGATTCTATGATTCTTCAAGGCACAGTTTGAAAAGCTGAGGAAATTTCCCTTTTATCCTTCTTGCCTTCTTTGAAGTATACATTTGAAGACCAAGTGCAATCTGGCAATATAGTAAAAAAGTATACAGAGCACCTTGAATTCCGCACAGCATTATCCAAATTAAAAGCATTCAATGATTGTCAGAGGTTGCACGTTGACCCCCATTGGTACTTCCTATATTAGACATCTATGAAATACAGGACTTGTATCATCTCAGTCTTCAAGTATTTGAGCATGAACATTATTAGGGGGTTTACTGTTGTGAAACAACAAAACCTGAGCAAAACCAGTTTTCTGATAGTCCAGTTCATCTCACTTATCCTGGATTCAGCCCATCAGAAAGCACCTGAGATGCTCTAATGGGCAATGATACCTCACTTGACTTCATTTGAAGGCGAAGCTTGTGCTCAGAGACCTCTCAGCAGCAATGTGTGATGGAAGATCTATTTTAGATTTTGCATAGTGCTGTTCATAGGGGCCATCTCCAAATCAGCACCCACCTTGAGGAAATGTGAGGATCTCTTTGCCTTGCAAAGGATAGAGATTTCCCAACAGCCTTTCATGTTCTGACAGTGTCTGGCCAGACTTCACAGCCCACTGAGTGTCGCATCCAGTCTGGTGCAGTGAGCAATATCTGATGTGGACAGCCTACTAGCACAGCAGAAGCACCTGCTCACACAGAATCAGTTTCTCCTGTGATACCTAAAATTTTGCCCAGTTGCCATTGAAAACAATGTGGCTAACTGAAAAGTTCAGTGGCTGGGTTTTTGTTGGGTTTTTTTTTTTTCAGCACTGTTAAGAGCAGGAGATTATTTTACTCACCACGTCTTCCATCCTTCTCTTTACATCTGACAACAACATTCCTGTTCCAAACTGCTGAGTTATTTTTGCTGAAAATTTCAACAAAAATAAGCAATTTTGTCAGGCATCGAGAAAAAGAATACAGCCAGAAAAAAGAAAACCTGTAGTGGACTGAGGACTATGGGGAATTCTTGCTTCATTTGATCTAAATCAGTCTCTGTGACTTCCGTTCCAATTACTGTTCCTTTTTAACAAATCAAGGATAACCGATGTAGAATTAAACCACTTGGGAAGAAGAATAAATCACAGTCATCAGGCTGCAGAGTGCTTCATTAAGTAAGATAATCTATCAGCTTTATATGGGAAATAAACATAGAAAAAAATTGCCTGTCAACCAAAGCAGTGCTGAGGGGAAAAGGCGACATTATATAGTATTCAGTGACTGACAGGATGGAGCTATGGGCTTTGGTTATGAGATCTTCCTCCTCAGCAGGGTGCCTGCTTCTTGTGGCTGTGCCAGATCTGGCCTCCCAGAGTACATACGGGCTATGTACTAGTCAGGGCTTCATCATAATGCAAAGGAGCACAGGACTGATGTCAGAGACCGAGAAGGGATGGGGAACTGAAGAGTCGAGCAGGTGGTCCGAGGATGTGGAGGAAAGGTGGGAAAGAGGGTAAAGGGTCCCCTAAGGTGAAAAAGATGAGGGCCTAAACAACAGATAGAATGAAGATGTGAAGGATTAGAAAGAGAAAAAGAAAATGCAAACTAACAGTGCAACCTTCTAGTACTACTTTGATCAGGAAATCTCCTTGATCTTGGCCAAGAGTTCTTTGGTCTTGTAACACAAGTAGGTGGTGAGAGTGGAGTGAGAGAAAATGAAAAGCCTGGGTTCTCAGAGAGGCACGTCTTGCTTAAGAACTATGATAGGTGAGGCAAAAGGTGGTTTTTAGTGTTATATTAAGCTGTGTGAGATGTGATGGGGCAGGGGAGGTGTCAAGTGGAACAAGAGGACCAGACATGTTGCTGGCATAAGTGGTGCAGATTCAGCATCCCAATCCTAGTGAGGTGAGATGGGGAGGAGGGGTGTGCTCCTCTCACCAGGAATGTTTCTTTGCACTGTTTCAGTTATCGCTCAGCTAAATGATGCTGCAGGATGGGAAAGAGGAGTGAGTGGATTGATGCTTCCATTCCCACCCTGGATGTGGGCAAAATGGGTATGTTTTCTTGATTATTTATTAGTCTTGATGCACAAGGAAAGTTATATTCTGGTAGCTGCTGAAATCTTTCATATGAAGTACAGACTTTTTAAGCTTCTGTGGTACTGAGGTATCCAAGGGCTAGTTCTGAGAGGAAACAAGCCTCTCTTCATGACGATTAGATTCAATGTGTTGGTGATGTCACAATTTTATTTCAATCATTAAACTGAATGCATCTATCTATGTTACATACTTGAAACAGTTGTCAGAAGATGACTTAACTTTCATCCAACCAAATTCTAAGTAGCATTGTACCACCACTATCAAAATTCATCCCTGTGCCCTACCAATTCCATTGGTTTTCCAGATCTATGGATATTTCTCTTTCCTTCCATCTCTGGTTTTAAATATAAACAGATGGAGGGCTTAGAAAAAAACAAAAAGGAAATGCTGTATAGTTTCTAGCTATGGGTAAATACCCAGATAAAGTGTCCTCAATAGATTAAAGAAGTAAGCTTTTAAGAAGCTTATCTAGCCTCATCTCCTACTATTTGACCTTTATTTTTTTTACAGAATTAGCACTGATTTGATTTTTTCCTGAAATCATTTGCTTCCAGAATGGTCTGTCTTTACAGTGTGTGGCTCTACCCAGTGTGTGCTGATGAATAAATAGAGGACAGTTCAACTACCACTTCAAATACTGGAAGAAGGGGTGAAACAGGGAACAAATCAGAATATAGATGATGTGGGATGCCAAAAGCTGATGAGGCAGTAGGAAACACACAGATCTTTGCTAGCATATGTGTGATAGCAAAATGCATCATTTAGAGGAAAGAGTGAGACGAGGCTCTGAAGTTTGCTGTACTTTGGTCTTTGTTGCACAGGGAAAAATCAACATAAACTTCAGTATACTACCAAACTGTCTGAAAAAGTAACTCTGCAATTTTGAAACAGTGGGTCATAACTTGCATGAACTCATGCAGGGCCTGAAAGTTTTAAAAAGAGCTTATCTTGAGCACGGACTCAAATATCCCAAGACACCCAACCAGTATATATCAGCACTGCTAACTTACAGACTAAGCCTGTAAGCTGGGAAAGACAGAACCACTGTGGAAAACAACTGTCCTGGTAGTCCAGAAGCTTCATAGTTCCACAGAGCTCTGCATAAGGAGGAAATGGTGTGGGTTTATAAGAGGCAAAGAGATGCCCTTCTGCTATGCAGTGTGAACGCAAGTCCTCTTTGAACTTTCTGGTGCTGAAAGTTTCCCTGAAAGATGAGAAAACCTTTTGTATGATGGAAATGAAAGTTAGCTATATGCCTCAAAGAAGTAAAAGATGTGAAGGTTGCCTTGTGTGGAGCTGAGATAAAAGCTTCAATGAAAACCTTTCAGAAAGTCAATATAATGAACACTGACATATCTGTATAGAGGCCTGCTTAAAAGCTTTCACCTGTATCAAATGGATGTACTTTTCTTCCCACAGGAAAGTTTAAGAGAAAATTCCCATTTGTGGTAGTCCATTTGGTGCTTTAGTGTATGTGTTTGTAACCATTTGTTCACCACAAAACCAAGAACGTCCTACCCCATTTGAACAACTCTGCTTTGCTTCCAACTCTGTCAGCAAATCATGCCTGAGGGAAAGTTTCTGATATATCGAGTTACTCATTAGCAACTTTACAGATCTAGTTTTTTGCTTGCGTAATTTCCCTTAACTGACAAACTGTTGAAACTGGTGAAATTGGAGCTGGACCAGTAAATAGCAAATCTTGCTGGTCTTGTTTAATTTTCAGTGATGGCAGCTTATCATTATTTTGTCACTCTGTCATGATGGTCACTGCAGAAACCAAAAATTCTGAAGAATAGGAGTAATCATAGAGCATAAGAATGGCATGTACTCTATTGTGCCAAAGCCTTTAAAAATTTGCATTTGAAATTAACTATGTAATATGGTCTTCAGCAAAGTTGTGTGACTCTAAAGTAATCACAACAGTATCAGCCAACAAAGTATATGAGAAAGTCATAGATTTTTAGGGACTAATTCAGTGCAGGAAGAAACACCTTCTATGAAGATACTACTCTGTGTTGAATGGGAAACTAAACTTTATGACAACTTTTCTAAAACAGCTAAGAAGGTTTATGAGATAAAAGAGTAAAGCAAACTTTCCGTAAATGAATCAGAACTACATTTTGAAAACAGTGGGAATCAGATGGTAATACAACTGCTAGGAGACTGTCTAAATGTCTAAGTGTATGTGTGCATTGAAGAATTGGGTCATAAGGGATCTGGCTATTCAAAATCTCATTGTAAAAGAGAGACAGCTGCTTAGAAGCCTATTTCTCTGAGCTTTCATCGAGGGATAAACATTATGCCATACAGTATTTTTGATGTCATCTAAGAGGAAATATATACAGAACTGTGTAGTTTAAAACACAGATTAAAAATACAGTTTAAAATACAGTTTTACCTTTTGGATAAAAATCATAAGCTAGTGAGTTGACCTCAGCTTTTATATCATGCACAAGTGATTGATGCTCTTATTGGTGGCATGGCAGCAAATCCTGCTGTGGGGTGAGGCTTCTTGGGGCACTCTCTGGCTTGGGCCTTCAAGTGAGCCACCCAGGTGTAAGGATGTAAGGATGCCCAGAAAACACCCAAGTCAGAGTAGTAACCTCTGCTGGGCTGAAGGACTTACCCGTGTGTGCCAACAAGAGAAATGGTCCCAAAGGCCAGTTTACACTCATCATGACTTTGCTCATGCTAAAGGTTACATTCCTGTATTGCCCCAGGAATGACTTCACTGAACTTCTGTGGGACTACTTTACAGAGCTAATCCTGTATGCAAGTCTTTGAAGACCCACCTAGAGAAGTTCACTCCAGCAGAGAGGGTGATTTGCCAATAGTCATGCTTTAAAGACTTAACAGGGCCATAAATGATGCATAACTTTTTACACAGGTTGTATACACACATATGCATTTCAATAGCATACTAAGTACTATTGGAAGTATTTATAGAAGTGTTTTGCATTCCGTGGTGAGCTAAAAAAAAAAATAAAAAAAAATCTGTGGTTCAGCTGATATCTCAAAGGGATATTTAGAAGCTTTACTACTATTTCCCCTAAGGCCTTTCCCATGATAGCTGCAACACTGAGACATAGAAGGTTAATTAGTGAATGTTTGTAAAGGACTTTGAAGATAAAAAGCTTGGGTTTTTTCTTTTTTTCTCTTTTTTCCCCTCCTTTTTTTTTTTTTTTTGAGCTAAACATTCTGANTGATGATAAAAAGCTTGGTTTTTTTCTTTTTTTCTCTTTTTTCCCCTCCTTTTTTTTTTTTTTTGAGCTAAACATTCTGATGATTAGAAAGGTGGGATTTCTGTCAGCCTCTTTGCTTTGCATGCTGCACTGAAGTGGTTTGCTATGAATTCAGTTTGCTGCCAGATTTTCAGTAATTAGTTTATCTGCTTTACCTGCTGCTGCCTTTTGCCAGGCTGCCCTGCACACCACCAGCAACCCCATGGTGAGCCAAGTGAAAGAAACTCATTCTCTTTAACTCCATCAGAGTTACTCCTTGACTTCAACAAGCAATGGAATCATAACCTTGCAACCCAGGAAATGAATGGTGCTCATTGAACAAGGTCTGTGGGGCCAGCTCTTCTCATCTACAAAGGCAACCCACACTGGCATTCTGCTTAATGGAATACACCTTAACCATGAAAGAAAAAATGACAGCAGGTCTGTCTCTGGGAAATTTGACAAAACCTTCTTTCCAGGAAATCCAGTACAAAATACCAATATTTAAAGAGTGCATCTTATTCATTTAAACACAAGAGCTCAGCAGCAACAACAGGCTTTGGGTTTAATTCTCCAAGCTTCCTGCTGTTTCAGTATAAAAACTTCCCCTTCTCTTCACTGAACACATTAGATTGTTCTTTATCTACTACCTACCCTTCCTCAGGAACTGGAATAAGGCAAAAAGCAGTCTCCTTTTTCAGACGACTTGGTATACTTTCATATTCAGTACAATTAGCCAATGTTATTCTACCAGCAATCTTGAAGGGCCAAATTTATTAAGTTTTCATTAATCAGACCACTGCACTATTGGAAAATTTTATACCTATACAAGTGAGTTTATGAAACAGTTGAAAATATGGTTTGGGGCATTTCCATATTTGAATGTGTTTATAGCTGAGACATGAGGATACCTTGAGAAGATCCAAACAGCAACGATTGGACTTCATCTTAGCCACTGCTATTTACTTGACTGCATGTTGCTTTGTTTGCCTGCATTGCTTCTGCATAGGCTGAAATGCACCTTCCCTATAAGAAAATGCATCCAGGGTACTATGACAAAAAACCACCACTAGAGCAAACCAGTGGTGTTTCTGAGTTTATACTGGATCAAAGCAATGTGCAGACTGAGAATTTTCTAAAATGAAAAAAAAAATAAATGTAAAATTTCATTTTACAAAATGAAAAAAAAGCATTTCCTCAGCAAAGAGCTAAGAATCCTCTTTAGCACAAACTGTATTGAAATATTTATTTTAGAGCAATATAATAGCATATCATAGGGAAGGCATCTATACTACATAAATATTTATCCCTGTTTTCTTGAAATTATATTATAAATTATCACTATTAATTTATTGAGCACTGATTTCCCAGCACATATGCGTAGGCGGTCTCTCTATATTTATGTTTTCAATATAAAGAGTGTCCTCATTAGATATTTCAAGGCAAAAATCCTTATCAATATAACAGAAGACAAGCCATAAATTTGTAAACTGATATAAATCCCTGCTGGCTCAGTGGCTGTAAACCAGCAGAGTTCCAATCAGACCCTTTTGTGTTATGCTCAGCAGAGAGCTGAAGCAGCCCTAGCACCAGAAACTAACTCTTCTGCTTGGTGAACAGGAGTGACCTGCCAAAAATGTTTCAAGAGTAGCTGGAGCCAGGGTTTCCCTCAAATTTCTATCAGTACTATTAAAATTCTGTCTAGGTGTTATCAGACCAAAGATCCATATAGAAAAAGATCTTTCCCAGTGGCTAAAAAGTAGGTGCTCAATGAAAGCATGTAGAAGAGAAGGCATCCACGGTCTTGGGATAACTCAGTTTATGAGGAACTCATTTATTTACTTCCTGATAGCCTCTAGGTAATTTTTTGTTGGTGTGAGAAAGCGTAAGTTTGAGTTGTGATCATTAACTGAGTTTGAAATAGATTTTAATAGAACAGCAGTCTTTCATCCAAGAAAGTTTTCTAAACAAACTTTTTGAATGATAACTTCAATACACAGTAGTCCAGGATTGAGGACAAAATATCATCTCTGAGCCCATTAAAGACTCCTTGAGGTAATACCTTCTCTATGTAAGCAGGTGATAGGCTTGCAAAATAGGAAATCGCATCCTGCAAGAAGATATATACACATGCCTGTGGCTTCTTCTACCTGCTGTGCAAATGTTTTTGCATGGAAATGTGAGACCAGAAGACTACACATCCAGCATCTCTCTTCAAAAGGCACACTTGGGATCTTTTTTCCACAAAAAATATGAGGGTCTGACTTCAAAGGGACCTCACTGTGCTAAGTACCTACACAACCTTGCTAAGAAACATGCAATGCACAAAACAGCCTCCAGCCTATATGTCATTCAGCAACAGAGCTAATACTTTTGTAATTGCACTGGCCCTTTGATAAAGAAACTGTATAAAAGGCTGCCATCACCTCAGCTTAAGTCATAAGCATGGGCTCAAAAATTGGCTTTTGTAGGTACATCCTCCAAACTGTCTCCTGCTACAGCCCACGCTTCTTCTTCTCACTTCCAGGCAGGACCTACAGTCACTTCTCTTTCTGCAGCACTGCCTCCTATGCCCCTTGCTACATCATCCACCACTAAGTAATACAAGTCCAAAAGACCATCCAAGAAGCACATCTATCCAATCCTGTCCAAAACATCTCCAGAGGGCTCAAACCTCTCTTCCAAAACAGAATAACCACATGTATAAAGGGATCAAGTTAATAATTTAGGAAATAAAATGCTCTTTGTGTACACATGCCTTTGGTCACTCAACCATGACCAAATTCTGCTGCAGATTTATTTTAAAGAAAATACCTGTTTTCCCAAGTCTCTGACACACCTCTTCTTAGCTCAACCCTCCACTCACTTTTTCTTCTCATCCTTATAAAATTTGCACTTCTATCCTGAGAGCCCTTTACACTCCTGCCAATACCTATTTGCTCCCTCTTCTTTGGCCATCCCACACTAGGCCAGGTTGTTTCTTTCTCTCACTCCTTTTGAAGTTAAAAAAATGTTATTTTTATTACCTGTGTGCAACAAGCTTTCCTACCTCCCAGGGCCCTTGTAAGACTGAATACCAGTCACATACTGTGAAGCAGACAGGGTCACCTCCCTTCAAGGTTTCTTCAGGATTTCTTTGGATAGTCTGAAAGGGTATGGATAACCCCACCTACACCCTCTTGTCTCCTTCCTCTGGCTTTCCCCTTGTAAACCACCCTGGTGGAAATCCTGTGATGGAGCTGGCCCAGCTACCAGTATTTCAAGAGGCTCATCTCTGGCTAAATAATTATTTTAAGCTTTCCAGTGAGCATTGTCCCTCTGGGAGAAGTGACCTATTGATCTGCACCAGTTTCTGTTGAAGGGAAGTATTAGAAAGCCAATGCAATTAGCATGCTGACAAGGCTGCTTACAAAGGTGAATTTGGAGTTGGTCTTACCTCTAATAACTATTGCCTAATCACATTTGGTTTAATTACATATAGATCACTAATTCTCCCAGGAACTGCCTGGTGCCTGCCTACCTTTTTGTGTTGGTTTCAAGCGCCCATTGGAGGCAGCCTGTCCATCAAGTAACTACAAAGGGGTCCCTTGCTGCTGCCTCCCCTGTGGCGGGGGAGGCCTTGTAGGTATACAAAATCTTCCTCATCAGGCTTTGATAGGAGACAGCAGCCTGATTTTTGGGAGGAGGGCAATTGTGTGTGTGCTCTTGTACTGTTACATATTGCTTAGAGACACATGCCTCAGGGGCATGTTCATTGCTCTCTGCTCTTAAAGTTCCCAGGTTTTGGCACACGGACATTTTGCTGCTTTCCACTGTTGATACAACTGATGCCTGATGGAAGCTTGGTTTGTTAGCTTAACACTCAAAACCCAAAAATAATTGAAAGTCTCGCTTGTTTACTATTCTGTTCCAACATCATTATTCACAGCAGCAAAACATAAAGCGGCCAGAATTTTTGGGCAGATCTCCACTGGATTCTAAACCAATAAAAGAAGTACTAGAAATAATCTTGCATTAGCAAGCCCCAAGGGCTAAAACACTAATATTTAAAAGTGTATGGAGGCAGTGTTTGCATTAGTCAAAACCATGGCTTTTCTAAAACTGCCATTTACTGAAAATAGCCTTTTTTGCTTCTGCATTGTGTTAAACCCATGCTGGAGCATTCCCATAAGATACAAAAAGGCTGGATGAAGAATTCTTCCTACCAGCAGTATAATGATCACAAACCAAACATGAACCTACATCTCTTTCTTCTGACACAGCCCATTTGCATTATTTTAAGATTCTTCACAGCCTTATCTGCACAATATTGCTTTTCTTGCAAGACATGAAGAAACCCAATAAGTGAGAATTGGGGAGACAGAATTATTTACAGTAACATGCAGAAGCTTTTGAGGGCAGGAGGATGTCACACTTGTTATGATGCTGTCACTTGTACACTTGTCACCAAGGGGTATGGTCGTGTCCTTTGCATGTACATTGCCATGTCAGATATCAGCTCTGTGGTGCATGCAATTGTCTTGCAAGTCTGCTAAAACTAAGCTGCCAAAGAGAAGGATTAATTTTCCATTGGATCAGTGCAGTGACCCTTTCTAGCAGCATCCCATACATAGGTTGGATTAAATGTACCATGAACCTGTACTCCAAATGGACTGGAAAATAAATAGCCTACGCAAGCTCATTTTTTCAGCTTGGTTTGCTGGGAGACCTATTTTAAAGCTATGTGTGCTCTGGACAGAGTTTCTTCCTTCCAAGAGGGGGCACCAGTAGCTTTCCTTCTGGTGCTCTTTGAAGCAGGGGTAGTGGGAATAGTCCCATAGAGGCTTTGCAAGCTTGGAATCCTTTTGGAAATCTCAAATAGCTGCAGATGTGTTCTACGAGTGCCCCATAGGATGTCTGGCCACTGGGGCAAGGGCTGTGCCTGAAGGATCCCAGCACTGTGCTGTGCCAGAGTTGCATTCCCATGACATTTATGCCTAGCCAGGCTTGGTTTGACCTGGCATGGCCTAGTCTCCATTGGCAGCAGTAGAGGTTACACATTGCTATATTTCTTACCCACAACCAGCAAATTCACACAGAGATCCTCAGCTTTTGATGATTCTAGCTCCAAGAGCTAGATGGGAATCTATACAACCAGCTGCAACCCTTACTAGCTGTACTTTGGCTTGCTAAATCAGTGCCAGGACAAACACTGCTAAATAAAAGCTGTCTGTGAGACAAGGATATCCATCTCTTGTATCATCATTGCTCCTATCTGAGAGGGACACCATCCAGTGAAGTCCAGCACAATCCATAAGTCTGTGTGCTTTAAAAAAGAAAAGGAAAAAAAGGTGCAAACATACAATACATACAAACAATACAGGACAAAGATGATCGACAATTTCTGTGCTATTTCTGAGCTAGTTCAGTTTCAGGGCTGTAACTCACTGAAGAAAGCAGTCTCTGAGGTTAACACACACACATTAAATAACATTCCTTCTGCTCTCTTTAGAAAGAAAACAGGTTTTCAAGTAAAAGGATTTCTGCAACAAGAGCTCTGGTGTTGACCTTCACACAGATGGTGCTTATTAGAGAGATTTCAATTCCCAACAAACAATTTAAAGCACCACCTGATCTGCAATTCCAGCTCCTCTCTCAAATAAACAGCAATAATTCACATTGTGAGATTGGGGCCTTACTTTCTCCATTTATACTTACAGATGGGCTCCAAGCAGGCCACCTCATCATGTGGGGAGCAAGATCAGCCACTCCACTGAGCACCCTGAGCAGGACATGTCCCTTTGTGCCTGCCATGTCAGTAGCACCCTTCCTGGGGAGTCTGCCATGACTCTGATGCAGGTGGGTGCTGACAAAAGAACTGAGTTCATCTCAAACAGCAGGCATAATGCCACTCTAAGGAAGCTGAGTCACCTTTACTGCTGTTCCCACCCCCTGCCTTTGGCAATTGCAAGCCCCTTCTTTCTTGCCAGACCCATGCCTGGTACAAACACCCCTTATCAAAAGCTGCTGCACAAGCATTGCCCCAGTCAGCAGCCTTAGGACAAGCACGAACAAGGCCATTTGTGACAAGTTACTGCTGAAATGTGACTGTCTCAAAGAGTGATGGCGAAGCCCTTCCATGTTCAGTGCTGTAGGAGGCATGTGGGTCTGTCCCAGGTGCCATGGTAGGTGGTCCAGCTGTGGCTGTGGGCCTCCTCAGGCCACATTGTCTTTTACTAGTGCCCTTGTACATTTCTGATGTGTTCTGATGTAATTACTGGGCATTCAGATAGTTCCCCAAAGGCTGGCTTTGTTGTTTTCCTGGGTTGAGGTCAGGAGTGCCAAAGGGTAAGGCTTTCTTAGGGCTGCTGTTAATAATGATGGAGCCTCTGGAAGAGACTTGTATTCCTCTCCTATCTTTTAATAGCAATTTTCTATATCTTATCTTAATCTGCCATATCCTGTGCAGGCAGATAGGGAGGTTTAACTGTAGCTGTGTTTCTTTGGCTGTCTTCTATTCTTGCATCCTCTGTCACTTTTCTGTTTATTTGAAGTTGACTGCACTGAACCCAGTGGAATTTCTGAATGCTCATCCTTTCCAAACACCCACGCTTTTCTATACTTGCACCATTCTTCATTTTAAGTTCCTCTCTTTTGGTGCTTTGAAAGTGGGATTTAGCAAGTCAGGGTCCTCACCTCTCTGGGGTAAATACAGAGGCATTGCTCTGCCTCTGTCAGATACAGACAACAGCAGTTTCCTGTCTGATAAGGACTTTTAAATCTAAAAGTTGCTTTCTGATCTTCACAGAGGAGGTGCAGAGATGTACAATGTATATTTCAATTTCCTTCTTGATACTAATTATTCTTCTTCAGAACAATATTAACTTATCTAGAATCTTCTCAAGGCAGCTGATTTGGAAGTCAGGGGGAAGGAAGTCATTTGCCAAAAGAGCAAATATTTATTTAATTACTTTTATTAAAATAAAAATATCATGCATTAATACTCATTAAACATTTCTGAGAACCAGTAAAATGAAGATTAAGACTACATAATTTCTGCATAAAATAGGTTGAGCTGGTAAAACATGCAGCCTACATACTGGAAGGGACTGGATGGAAAGATGAAAACAAGAAAGGTGCTGTTGTGGCTTTTTTTTTTTTTTTTCTGTGAACAAAATTCATCTATAAAGACAAAAATGATTTCATTTACTAATTGTGATACCAGGGACCTATCCAGGCTGAATGCATACTGACAGTTCCAGCTCCTCTCTTCTTTAGTGTCTTGCCAATGCAGCGTATTTTGCTCTGTTATGTTGAAGACCCTGCAATTCCTTTAATCTTTGTCTGCCACGTGTTCCACCAGTTGGATATTAAACACCCATACTCAGGGTACACTGGGACTTCACTTGGCTCCTTTTGCTAACAGAATTTTCTTCCTGCCTAGTATAGTACAATAATTTAAGTCATCAGTGTGACTCTTGCTGGTTGAGACTTTATTTTGCCTAAGCTATGCACTTTGGAAATGGCCAACACTATGGCTTCATATGCCACATAGATCAGCTTTTGAGGGATTGCTTTCACTCTGCTTCTGCACTTGTCGTGGAAGTGGGAAACTGACACATAAAAGAGCAGCTTTTTTTAGGGCCCTGATAAGCAGCACCTGGGCTTTCATATTGCACTTCCATTGGTCACAAGGCTTGCCTGTATTATTGCTCACATTATGAAACTCCAGCACTGTGCATGCAGAGAGTCAAAGAGTCTTGAAGAGAGGAAAGAGTGCTGTTACTAGCTTCACTAAGCTCTGGATAAATCCCCAAGGTGACAAATTTTACCAGAAAAAAAATCTAAGTCCATCAAAAAAGAACCCTTACTGTGAGTTCTCTGGCTACAAGCTACAAGCTAGCCACTGCTTTTTGTTCCCCCCAAATACAACAGTATATTACAATAAAAGTCCTCCAAAAATTAAAAACAATTAAAAAGAATAATATACACCTCATTTTTTCATCGCTCATATACAAACAATCTTTGATCAACAGTATAAACCATTAAACCATATAAAAGTCAAGAGTTTCTTATTTTACAAATAGTGCTTTCATAGTTGAATAACTTTACAATGCTGTGAGGGTACTATCTGTATCTATGGATATATTGCTTGACAGTTTATTAAAACCAAGTCATCATACCTTATATTCTGTTGATTGCATCAATACAAAGCAGCCTAAAATGGGCAATGGATCCATAGGATCTCTGATTATTGTGAGGGATCTTCAAAAATCACTCAACATAACCTTTTTTTATACTCTCAGTGTAATCAATTTAAACATCCCATTAATTTCAAGGAGAACATTATTAGGAATGTAGGATTAAAAAAGCAATGTAGGTGTGTGAGCCAAGCCTCCTACCATTGTAGACAACTACTTTGATTATTCCCTTTAATAAAATATGAGGATAACATTGATGGTGGTTGCAAATGCACACTCTCCAGCTAGCTTGTGGGAGGTAAGGTGAAGAATCTGGATAAATTCCAGCCCAACTGGAAATGATGTACTGTATTGGCTGTGTAGGAGCAACACCTTCTACCAGTCCAGTTGTTAGAGGCATTTTTGATTTCTGGTTTTCACCTTATTAATCAGAAAAATCCATTACTTCAAAGTGAGAGATAGAAAAAGACCACAGGACCTGTGCTGCTGCACATCCAGACAGCCCCATTTGCACCATGTTAGAAGATGACAGCAAAGTTGATGAAACATCAGCCCCAAATCTTGGCTGAAGATGTTCAGCCTTCTGACTGCTGACTTTATCAGTGCAACAAGTGCTGTGTCTTTTGCCAGGTAGGTCTTCAGTTACCAGTTTTTCCCCTTGGGAAACCCATTTTTGGTTGCTGTTGAGGGCTTAGCTTGACCACTACCTGTGGTACAGCCAGCTATGACCGCACTTTTCTCTCCCTGCATAAAAAGAAGGGGTTGCACCAACCCACAATTCTCAGTCCACATGGCCATGGTTAAAGAGGTGGTGATCTGCCTAACACTAGACATCAAATGCAGGCAGGAGACATGGCAGAAAGCAAAGCATATCATGGAAGCTCTGTGATTTCAACTCCTCCCCTGCATAATTAAAGTAATACATAACCAAAAGTGTTACTGTTTTAAAGTCTCACTGCCTGCCTACACACTTCCTCACACAAAAAAAGTTATTTCATCATGTCTCATCTTCACATCATCGTATTTTTTCCTGATACTGAGCCAAAATATCATGCATTTGCTTCTATTATTCTAGGCTGTGTCTCTGTTTAGCTATTGCATTAAGTTTAAACCCTGGTGGGTGAAGGGACACACAAGGCAGTGATACGTGGTCCTGATATTCAGCTTGGTTTTCTACAGACAGGCATCACCCTCCTGCCAGACTCCCTTGGCTCAGTGGAGGTCTGACCCCGCCCCAATGAAGGGTGGAGCTCTGCAGCTCTTCTCTGTAAAAGAGGCTGTGGAAGTGGTGATCAATACCTTATTCCTTTAAAGCAAGAAAACAAGATGTTACATCTTTGGTCCTAGTGCAGCCCATTTGACAAGCTACTGGAAGATGTCAAGTTTTTCTTTTGTATAAACTTTTTTTTTTCCTACTATTTTCTTTATTATTTAAAAAGGCTCCTTGAAAGTTTTATGTCATAACAAAGAGGGAACACTTACAAGAAGAAAGCTACAAAATGGGATCCCAATATAAAAATTTGAACCAGTGGCAATAAAACATTACAAAACACTCTTGCTAAATGTTATACACAGAGTCTGACATTTCACGAGTATACAGTTTCCACCAAGAAGGAGGACACAGGTACATTTTCATACTTTGTCCTGATTCAGGTGTTTTCTCATAGAGAAACTTTGGGGGAAACAGTGGCCAGAGTACCGTAACTGCTCATTTGACAGGCAGCGGTCATACTAACAGAAAACATTCAACCCTGAATGTGAAAAATGCTTGTTTGGAAATGCAAAGTGTCATCTTGGCACCCTGGAGCACCCGCAGACAGACCAAGAACACCCCAGGCACCTTGTGATACTTCTTCAAGCTGTTTGGGGTCCTGCGACATTGTTGTAACCCTAACTACGTCCCCTAGGGAAGAGATATCTCCTGTAGCATGAATGCCATCTACATTGGTTGTCACACAAGCAATCTCTGCAACCCCCTTCACATCAAGCTGGGATCAGGGACAGGAGCACCTGTACCTGCAGGAACAGTCAGTGGCCTCACTGATGTCCCTGTGCAAACTCGGCAGCTGTCTCAGGGATGGATTGGTCAGCTGCAGCCTTTCCCTGGCATTATTCTCCCTATACAAGCCTCTTCCTTTCAAACAAATCACAGGACCACCTTTTCAAATGCTAAGGCAGGCTTCAAGTTGTGGTGAGGTTGGTGGGATGGGGCATCACCTTGAAGCATTCCAGAAACCACCATCTGGTTCCAACTGCTCTCTCTAAAAAAGCTTACTTCAGTGCTGACTGTCAGCTGGGAACAAAAGCAGACCCCTGGCCCCTGGATGAATTTACTTGACAAAATCAATTGCAACATGAAGAAAATTTCCCAGGTCAACTCCCTTTGCAGCAGATGAAAACAACCCAAGGCCCACAGTGAAATCAAGTGCGCTGACACTGCACACAATCACTGGAAAACATCAAAGTAAGATGAAGACTCCTGACTTAACTTATGTTTTCATACACTTAGAAGTTATTGAAAGTCCTAAATTATTATTGCAAAAGGAGTTCTGTCATAACTACTGCTTTATGATAGATGCTAAGGACTAACTTCTCTTTTATTTTGCCATCCATGAGAAATACAGTAAAAAGGGAAATTTCATCTTTCTCAAGTGGTAAGACTGTTAGCTTTTAGAAGAGGCTTCAGAATGCTACCTTTCCCCATTTAGCTGTGTCTTTAAAATCAGCCTTTTCTACCCACACCTCCAGCTGACCTTTCAATTTATTTCTGGATGTTGATTTATGCTGCTTAACCATGTTCTCCTGTATGAGCACGTATGATCTGCTGGGGTCTCCTTGCTGTTTATTGAGCAGTGAGCTGCAATGGGAAAACCAGGACATCTCTGCTGCTTACTTGTTGGGTGGTTGGGTTTGTTTTTTTTTTTTTAAACCCTGGTGGAAATGATTTGGCATATTGCTATTGTCTGTTACCCTGTGAGCATCACCCTGCATAGCACTTGTGCTTCCAGCCACAGCCAATCCATCTTCTGCCAGTGCCACTGTATCTGCCCCTGCAGGCACTACCTAGTTCTTATTTTTTGCTGGCTTTTGAATCATTGCTGAGCTGCCAACTTACAAATCACAGTTTGCAGGATGCCTATTTACCAGAAATACTTCACAATATATAGTTGATCCTACCAATCTGGAATCTACATTGGTATCAACAGTTGGTGGTCCTACGTTCTCTTTCCTACTTTTTTCATCAAAAACATCACATTCCAAGAGAGATGTTCTTTCAAACTTCGATTGCTTAATTTTTAGATGAATCTCCTTGTTTCTAGCAATGAATTGCTACTGAATCTCTCCTGAATTGTTTAAAAAGGGCAAGTGTTAACCTCTATTTGGGCTACATAATGGTGGTGGTAGAGACTGTTATTTCTCAGTGGCTTTCTTGTTTTAGCTAACAGATTAAACAGATTGAAATCAGTAAATTCCTTTGTGCAGTAATGTTTGAAAGATTCTGTGGGAGATTATGCACTATGTGATTTTCTAGTGTTCTGCTTGGAGACATAACAGATTCAGCAAATTGAAAAATTATCTGCGAATTCTGTTAAGATCTTTTTTTAGTTTTATGTACATTTCTGCCAAGGTGGTGGGTGGGGAAAAGCAGTGCTGCCTGTGCGCACATGTTGCACACTTGTGAGAGCAACACAACAAATCTGCTCCCAGGAATGCAAAGAAAAATCTGCTGCTAATTGGATGTGGGAACTGAATTTTGGTTACTGTTTTAAATACAAGCCACTGATAATCCAAGTCAAATATTGCATCTTCCACACTGCTGTGTCTGGGACTTGGGCATGGTGAGACCCATCTACCAAACAGAACAATCTCTGGATTCTGACCCAACATGCCACTTCACCCTGTACTGTAGTGGGACCCATGAGCTGCACACATACAAACTGCTAATGCACGTTACTTAATAAAAGGCTCATTTCACATGACTGAAGATCTCCTTTCCTCAGTAAATCTGTAAAAACAGTGCTCTAAGTATTTGCTGCTTGATCCTGGACTTCAGATGCAATACTTAAACTGAAACATGTAATGATGTATTCAAAACACAGCAGTAGCATAAATTTGACTGTTTCTTGCTACTTAATATAGACTACAGATCCTCTCCCGGTCTGCTACTTATGCTACCCTCATGCAAGTTGCCAACATTCAACTAGTTAAGGGCCTTTGTCCCCAAATGAGAATTTGCTTTCTGATCTAGGGTTTGATTAAAATAGTATTGCCAAGCTGCTGGTGGGATGCATCTAAAGGAATGACTAAATTCACACTTTAGGCACTTTACTCCTCCTACATTCATAAGAAATGTTAGTGATGGAATAATTTTATGGGTCCCTGGAAAGAGCAGCTTCTTTTGCTGCTGTGACTGATTCATATCATCAAGTCAAAATCTTACCCTGGCCTTGCCTGCCTGTATCACACTAATAACCAAAAGACGATGCTGCATATTTCAAAGAAGCAGTAGGCAACCCTGTACTTCAGAAGAGGGAGGTAATATTTCCATCATTCCAGATTATTCTTTCTTTCCTTAATTCATTCTCACTGCTCCTCCTGCATTGCCAGGATAGTAACCCCAAAGGGACATGCAACCAGCCCCAGCCTCTGCTCCAGCAAGGGACAGCAATTGGCAGTATTTTGCCTTGAAGTGAGTGAAGACTACTTAGATACCTCTTTTCTTTGCCAAATGTATAAGGGAAAATTATTTCTGCTTTGAGCCTCTTTAAAAAGGGAAATAAAGCTGCTCAGCTAGAGTTACCTGTGTTTCTTGCCTTAGTCAAGTTTAATTTAGTATAGTTCTTCCAGTCTGTCTTGTGAGTGCTCCAATTTGCCACTATTTGCATTTCCTTGACATTTAATTGAAGTCTGTTAAACATTATCTGACACTTCATTTTCCAGTTACGGCAACATCTTTAACAGTTTTGTTGAAGAAGAAAGGCATTTTGACAACTTGACAGCTGCATAAAGGATCAGAACAAAAAAAAGTTTTGGGTTTGACCATCAGAAAACAGACTAGTGAGCACTTTATAATCATGTATAGGTGACTTGGAGGTGTGTTCCCCTTGTCAGTTTGTAGCAGTAGTGGTCAGCAGGTGATGCATTGTGTCATTTTGCTCTTTGTGCTAGTTTTCCCCAGACCAATCCACTCCATACTGCCCTGGGCAGAATCGCCCATACGTCCCTCAGATGCATTTCTCACCTTTGGGCCAAAAGGCAGTACATGGAGCCAATTTGTAAAAATCTGGTGCTTTGGAATAACAGTTTCAGTTCCAGGAGATTTGGAACATAATTCTTTTTCCTGCTGGTGATGTGAGCAACACTTAGCAGACGAGCAGTACAAGTGTCTGATCTTGTAAAAGATCCAAAAATTCTGTTTGAAACATTTATAAAAATACAGAATGTAGAAAGGAATTTGACTGTACAATGTGTACAGCTCTCAAGTTCATCCCAGAGTGGCTTTTTACCATGCTACCATTTGAAAATGAAAGGAATGCATCCATATTTCTTCAGTCCAGGAAGATCCTGCTCCATCCCAAAATGCATCCAAGTGCAGGCTATGGGCCTCAGTTATTACATGGAAATGGGCAAGGAAACACCCGAACTACCATCAGACAGGCATTGCAGTTTCAAAGCCCCACGCTGAAAAGCAGAGGTGCTTTTTGATGCATTGGGGTTGCCATTTGCTCTGAGCCAGAGTCCACTCTTGCAGCAGCCAACAGTTCACTTATCCAGCTTGCCTTGCTGCAAGAAGAAATTCTCTATGGTCATGCTGAGGCTTCAATGTATTCACTTTTTGGTGCCGCTACCCTCAAGTACTCTGGGTTTTCTGCTGCAGGGACTTTCAAGAGACCGTTAGGTTTGGTTTCCTTCGGTAAGAAGTCCTGCTGGTAGTCTGGATTGTCCAGATTTATTTGGTGGTTGCCCGCCTGGATCCAGTAGGGAGAGCTCTCAAAGACTGTCTTGTCCAGGGGAGACTGGTTGGTGTTGAGATACTCAGGGTTGTCCACAGCTGTGCTGTGTGAATTCTGGTAGCTGGAGTCTGTGGGGACCTTTGAGTTTGCTGTGAGAGAGAAGTTGTTGTAGATTGGATTCTGGACTGCTGAGGCAGATGCTTTCTTGGGCACCAATTGGTTTACATACTCTAGAATAAATAACAAAAAATAAAGAGAAGGAATGAAAAGGAAGATATAAAATTAATGCAGCCATTTTTGTCACTTGACATTTAGTTTCAAGCCAGCTGCCACTTGCTCTTCGCACATGGCACGTCCCCGAACTTCCCAGAGTGGAAAAGAACCAAAGGCAGGGACTGCCACTCTGGGGCACTAAACATGCTGCCCTGAAGGTTAACTTTCAAGAATTTTGTTTGCCAACCAGCAGAAAGATGGCTTGGACCATGAGACAGTGAGACAGCTACTGCTGATTTTAGTGGCGTGTGGGTGGCTGTGTCCCAGATAGTGTTCTGAAATGGCAGTTTGGGAGGTTTGCTGCCAGAAGCTGTTTCCCTGGAAAAAATGTTTAGAGATGAGGAAAATGCCTAGAAAATACAGGACTGGCAGTAACGGTGACTCCACATTTCATGTCAATGCTGTTCCTCGCAGGGCCTTTCACCCTTTTTAGCTATGGTATATTCTTGAAACGGTTGGTTGGGATTTTTTAAGGACACAAAGCATCATCACTGCATTATCCAGCCCCATCTCCTTCAGTGCTCACTGGCTCTTTCTCTCACCGCCTACACTGTAAGTCCACATGAAACAATGAACTGCCTTCTGTGGATTAGAAATGAAATTAAAGCAATGAAACAGCCATAAAGCTCTTTATGTTGTTGAAATGGTAAAAAAAAATGAACCCAAAGTTTTAGATGCTACTTTCTCAAGTAGAAAGCTTTAAACATATAACCACACACACAAACTCCTTGCCTGGATGGCACACATGGCTAACATAAGGAATCTGGCTCATGAGGGAACTGAAATGTGAAATGGTCAGAAGCAGACAGATAAAGGCTAGGAAAATGGTATGTGCACACTTTTCCACTCCCATTTACTGAGCCAAAAGGGTAGAAAGCATTTGAATTGCTTCATTTCTACAGAAAAGGAAGGAAAATTATTATATTTGCAAGGAAATGGCTTGTGAATGAGTAGCCATGGGATGCAAAAACAGGAGAGGTACTCACCTGGCGCTGGTAGGAAGCTATCATCTATGCTGTCCTCCAAGAAAGCACCTGTTGGGTCTGAGCTATACCTCTGGACAAAGCTGTCTTCCCGCACAGGGTGCCCCTGCTAGAATGAAAGTAGAGAAAAACAGGATTGAAGGGACTGATATGTAGAAGCTGATCCACACAGGAGGAGTTACTCCCTTATTAAAGGTCATTCTACTTACCCCATTCCTGTCAATGCAGGTTGTAGCAGAGTTGTTGCTGGTTGCACTCTTAAAAGACAGAGAAAGAAAATACAGACATTATGAGAAGCAGTTCACTCTTTAAAATTTCATGTCATGTTTCCACAGTAGAAAATTTTCATACCAATGAACTCAAGAGAGGAGTGCGAGATGTTGAAGGGCTGTTGAAAAAGCCCTGGTGTGGCACGAGGTACTCATCCGCATCCACTATATCTTCCATGTCCTCCTCCTCCATCAGGGTGCGATAAAACTTGGAGTCCGTAGGGCTGGGCAGGTGCATCCTATCATCTCCCTGTTAAAAAAGTCAGCATGAGACAAGACTTGCAGACTCCTTTCAAACCCTCATTCTCCCCTTCTCTCTGAGACAAAGTAATTTAACAAGAGGCACAAGACACAAAATCTTGATTCACAGAATATTCTGAGTTGGAAGGGACACACAAGGCAAGTCCAAGGCTTAAGTAAACAGCCCAGACAGAGATCTGTGTGTTTAACCAAATTTACCTAGAGTTTAGGGGAACTTAGGCCTGCAATCTCAGTCCGTGCTGCTGTAAAATAACTGCATTTGAAGAGGATCAAGCTCTGTTCTCCTCCCATGACTACAATATGGACTGTTTCTGGTCCTAGACTGAGACCACTACTAAGAAAATAGTGATCAGTCTTAACATTTTGTTTGTGGCTCTAACTGAATGTGTTAAAACCTGGAAAGCAACAAGAAATCTGGCCTTCAGTTATGCATATCATATGCTCTCATATGCATTATTAGTTACTTTGGGCCTCAGATGAAATGCCTATCAGACGTCTTCCCACCACTCTGGTTAGTACCTGTATAACAAGATAGCGTGGAGGGTCACGGGCCATTTTTGAGAATTCAGCTATCAGCTCACGAAATTTGGGACGGCTGTCTGCATCGATCATCCAGCCTGCAAGAAAAGCAACGCACAAACAAAATTGTTTCGGTGATCAAACATAGAGTTTAAAGTAAAATATAACAGCAAAAGAGCAGTTCCATGCATGGAAAAAGAAAGGAGCCTAAGGGACCACCATAAAAAGTTAATTCACCAGCCACAGGTGTGAATTTCAGCATTTAAAATGCAGATCTTGGCAGTTTTGGGAAGACAGAAATAAAACCCCATGTTGGAAAAGCTTCAGGCTGAGTCTGTCTCCTCTCCTGCTGGCCTATCTCCACGTGGGCAGGCAGGTCCCACCTGAGGGATAATCCCAATTAGTTTGCTTTGAAAAAAGCTCTTGAAGGAGAGGAAGCAAACTGACACCAGTGGGTGCCTGCTGAGGTACCAGGATTTGACTGTCTGACAGTCACTGGAGTGCTCCATGAAATCCTGGGAAGCCTACAGCAGAAGCCTCCCTGTGTACCAGATGTCTTCTAAAATTCAAAACATCCTCACTGGAGACATATTGAAAGATTACTGCAACTAAGCTGTATTTAATTAGTAAACTGACTTCAACAAAAGTAAGTCCTTACAGCTTAGTTTGGATCAATGCTAGAAGAGATTTCAAATATAGATACTGGAGGTTTTACATGTGAAAAATGTGTTTTCCACATTTTCTGTAATCAACTAACAGATGAGCTGATCTAGAGACTCTTGTGTTTAAAATTAAGAATAATAAAGGTCAAGCTCAGTGGGTCTAGAGGAACTCAGAAGAAACAGCCTATATATATTAATGGAAAAATGAAGTGGTAATATGCCTTCTGAAATCTGCATTAGACAAAGACATCCGCATTAGACAAAATCTCATCATTTCCAGTGACTTTTTACCATGCTAGAAATATGATTCCCCACTAATTCAAAAAGAAATGCCTCTTGCCATTAGACAAAATGGAGTGTCTGGGAGTTCACTGTTCTTGCAGGAGTAGAATCTACTGTTTCTGACTTTACCTCTAAGTTGCCTATATTTAAACGCTAGTTTTTAAATTAAAAAATTCATAATTATTTTGCAATAACTTTGAACATTTCAGCTTATACTTTCTGATGATAAAAGAGGTGACTGGGAATCCTGAATTCCTTCCGATAAAATGGCACAGCTTCAATAGGGTCTGCACTGTACCCTGCGAACATGAGGTGACCAGAGCAGCAAAAGATGTGCAGCTGAGTCCTGTCCCAGCAGGAAGGCTCAGACCCCAGATCCTCACACTCTTACATTTAAATTCAGTGTAATGGCATGGAAAAGATGGGGACACTCCATTGGCTGTGTTTTAAGAGCAACAGATACTAGATTAGGTAACGGGCAAAATGCCTCCTTTCTACATGTGGACTGACCCTAAGGAAAGACAGGGGCTGAGGTGTCAGTAGGGCTCAGAATTTTTGAGGAGGAGTTTCTAGCATATTGCTTTGGGGTCTGGGCTCCTCCCAGGCTAGGTACACACTTCTGGATGCAGTTCCGGTTGCTCTGCTGAGCACAGGATCAGGCTCAC
Source organism: Illadopsis cleaveri (assembly GCA_013399915.1). Classification (NCBI taxonomy): domain Eukaryota; kingdom Metazoa; phylum Chordata; class Aves; order Passeriformes; family Timaliidae; genus Illadopsis; species Illadopsis cleaveri. The sequence goes on from VXBB01011471.1 coordinate 396,459, forward strand.
CTTGTGTGGTGTTTGTCCCACCACAGCAATATGTGGGTGCTCTAGGATTCCCCAGAAGTGCTGCACTACAGAGTGTTCATGGTAGAGTGGCTCCTGTTTCAGGAACAGGTACATATTGCCCCAGTGAGAAGGTCTTATATGCCACCTAGTGGGCTACTTATCAGATCCTCACAGCAGTGAGCAGGGATGTGGTAGTCATGGCCTAGAGATGTGCAGGAAGTCAGATAGTAAAATGACATTTAGTAGATGATATAGATGGAAAGGGGGTTTGAGGTTCAGAAGCCCTTTGATGTGCCCTAAACTGGCCAAGAAATGTTTCAGAAACCCTCTGGTTTTGAGCTACTATACTGCAAGTTGCATGCCAAAAAGGGACTAGCCAAAAATGAGGAAGAAATTTGAAAAGGAGCTCAATCCTCATGTGTATCTGATATTATGACAGTGCCTGCACTCCTGACACTCCTTTAGTAATAATCCACCTGTGTGATTGCAGTGGGAAGCACATTACTGAACAGAGGGGGAGCTTGGAGGAGAAGGCAGTGTTCATTTTATTTCCTAGACATACAAAACCAGAGTATCAAGCAAAGCAGCTGGTGTCATGTTAATTTATACTGTCTGGCCATATAAAATAATTGACAATATCAGTCAGTGGTGTGAATGGTGAAAAAATTGTTGGTTGAATGAGTGACTTATGACACCATATCCCGTGCTCCTAGGTAAAGCTCAAGGTGTGGGAACACACTCTGGTGTCACCACTCTTTTCACACAACCCTATTTCTGTACCATTACCAGGAATGCAGCACAAAGTGCAACTGAGTTACTTATTCAGCTTAGATGAGCAACCACAATGCCAAGTGTGAACTCACATTTGACCATGATCATGTACACGTCGATGGTACAGATGGGGGGCTGCGGCAAACGCTCGCCCTTCTCCAGGACAGAGGAGATCTCACTGGCAGGGATCCCTTCATACGGCTTGGACCCAAATGTCATCAGCTCCCAAACTGTCACACCTGCAGGGTGGGAAGAGAAGATCATGAAAGAGACTGCCAAGAGCTGGACTGCTTGGCCTGGGTGTGGAGAGGTGGCGAGCAGAGCAGGGTCTCCTGGAAGCACTGTTTTGCCAGAACCCCAACCAGAGAAAGCATTTTCTGCCATGATTTTATAGAGAGATTAATATAATAGTTTGAAATCATCCTGCTTCCATTTAAGGTTTTGCTCTTATCCTTTTTTTTTTTAAATCTCAGCTAATATATTAGTGTTGAACATTCCACAAACTTCCTGACCCCACAGAAAGGAAATGCAGGTTACTGTCTCCCAACTACAACACAGCAAGTGGTTTTAAAAATGGAAGTTGTCTTTTTGTTTGAAAACAATCTCTCTGGAGACAAGCAAAAGCAGTTTTTGAAAGACGTGTAAACCAGCTGCCTAAGCGTCATTTGCTGACATACCATGAACTCTTGTGATGTAGCTGTTGTGATTGTTTAGTAGCTTAGGATACAAAACAAGATTTTGGATGCCAAGATACATAAATGGATTAAGAAGACCAGAGGCTGCACTGTTTCGAAAAGGACACTGGGTCTGACCATCTGCATTAAATATTTTCCAGGAATATAAGAGCCCATGGGGGGGAAATTTTGCAATAGGTTGCTTTGAAAAGTTTCCTTTCTGCTTCTTTCTTTCAAGATGACTTTATGAACTACACCAAATACAAAATAAATTCTCTCAGGAGGTTATCACACTGCTTCCCTTTTAGCATTGTCCTCTCAATACCAGGATAGCATAAGCATTTTAGGCCTCAGCCGAGTTACCCTAAGTGACACCGACTGATACTGTGGCCAGTGATTTTAAGTCCTCCTAGTTATGCAGCTCTATTGCCAGCTCCATTATATTTCACGTGAAGCTGCTGAAGAAAAACTTTAACAGAACTTCAGCAAATAGACTAGAGTCCCTCTAGCCCCTTTCAGGAGAGGGCTCATTACTCAAAGCATATTCTGTGAAACATCTTACACCTCACTCACATGCAGTTTCATAGGGATTTTACTTTGTTGAATAGGTGATTTGGGTACTGTGTTTATATATTTGATCTCTTGTTCTTCTCACAATACAAAGTAAAAAAGCCAGTATAGAGTCACCAGCAAATCCTGACACTTTCCATCCCATCTGCAGTAATTGTAACTGCTTTTAAACTCACCATAACTCCAGACATCACTTTGATGAGTGTAAATCCGGTGTAAAATTGACTCCAATGCCATCCATTTAATAGGAACCTAGGAAAATTCACAAAGAATCCTTAAGAGGCTCACCCAAAATTCATCAGGGATATTTACCACCAGGTGGTGTGTAAATTAATAGCTTGGTTGCAGAAGAAAAAAAAAAATCCAACACAACTATCTGAATGGTAGAACTTTTGAGTCCCCCTTTATTATTTTCTTATATAATGAAGAACCTGGAAATGTGTGGAATACTAGCTATATCAGAAATATCTCTTACTAAACAGTTTTACAATATTTTTAACAGTCAAGTAACTACTTTTTAGCCTTCTATCAGAACAGGACACAAATCCAATCTTAGGCTACATGACTAATCTACACTCATATGGTTTCTATTTATGGCCTCTGCAATATTTGCACACAGCTTCTCTTTAATTTCTCAGCAGGACACATTCCCTACATCAGCACACAGTACAGCACGAAGGCGTGTTGAACCAAGTCTGACAGGTCTTTCTCCTGCTATGAATATACAACATTCCCTTTCTCTTTATAAACTGCACAGTCTTATTGGTGTTGGCTAAACTGAAGAATTTTCCCAGACATTCTGGGTGGGAATTTCAAAAGTATTTGCTGCTCTACTACCTCTGCTCCCACTGCAGTACCACTGGCCTGATGCTACTTTGGCTGATTTCAGAGGAGTTCCACAGGCTTCAAAGGCAGCATGCTGAGATGGCAGCTGAGAGCTTTGAAAAACACACTCTCTTTCCCCCCGCCTTTGTTTGAGGCTTGTGTGCAAGCACAAACACCGGCAAATGCGCAGTAGTTCATTCTGCAGTATGCTTTACCTTGCCTCCCTCAGCATGATATTCCTTCTCGTCTGCACCGAGCAGCTTTGCCAGCCCAAAGTCCGTGATTTTCACATGTTGAGGAGTCTTAACAAGGACGTTCCTGGCAGCAAGGTCACGGTGCACCAGGCGCCGTTCCTCCAGATAGTTCATTCCCTGCAATGTAATATTGTTGGTAAGGCCTCGTGCACTCGTAGCTCCAACACACAAATCACCAAACCTCACTTGCTTTGTGGTAACTACAAACACCACCATGGACATGTGGCAAGTTATGCCACCTGCACTCTCCATTTACGTGATGTTTATTGCAGGGCGAGGATGAGTGCTTGCACTGTTACTATTACCCTCCAGGAACCTTCTTGAGGGTCCAGGCACTAGTGGAATGAGGAAGGGAAAAGAGGCAGTAGTGGGTAGAGGGGATAGCAGCAGGGGATGTGGTTCCTTTGGGATTTAGTTCAAGAAATACAGAATCAGGATGGAACTTACAAATAAAGGGACAAAGTCTTTCGGCTGCTCTAGTGCAAACCCAGTGACTTCAGGAGAGCACAGTACAGAGTTTAACTATCCCCTGACATTAAGTACACACACCAACCCTACAGGGAGTATTTAGACAATCATTCAAAGTTGCTCATACTGTGTGTTATTACAGGCAGCATACTCTGCCTTCTCCCTGCTAACAATGAGACAGTCCACTGCCAAGGTAAAAATGGGGTGGGGGGAAATAATTTTAAGTCTGAACTCAGAGTTGCATCCATTTTCCAGCCCTCTTTGAAAAAGGCAAGTCCTTCCAGTTTCACTGCCTCCCATGATTAGGCTGGATTTGCCATAGCATATGTGCTTTTTTGGTACAACTGCCTCTCAAGGAAGAATATAACTATTTGCGCTGGTTTGACTTCTAAAGCATAAATTTAACAGCTGTGTTTCTGACCACAGAGATTACTCCCCTTTCCCTCAACATCAGTCTCTTGGTACCTGGGATCAAAAAGTTCATGATTTCCAAGTTTTCTGCAGTATCTTTTTCAAAACCCACTATTATTCCCAGTCCATACATTTCTGCTGGTGGTAGCTTATGCACTTGTATTTTTATGAAGAGAATTGATAAAAAATTACTTTTGACCTACAAAGTTAGCACCAAAATGATGATGTTGATATGATGGCAGAGGACTGGAGGGAATAATTGCCTTCCATCCTCCACCTGCTTCCTAAGCCCACTTCTAAGCTGGACCACCATTGAATCCTCCTTCCAAGTCCCTCAGCAGAACTTCACCCATGCACTGCTAATGTTGCCAAAACAAACCACCCAAACAAACTGGCACGGTGCCACTACGAGCGTGCACTGAATCACACAAATAGATCTTTAGCAAGCAGAGCTCTTGAAACAAAAACTTCTGAGCTGCTGACAGAAAACAGACTATCTTAAAAAAAAATAATAATTCTGTAATCTAGCCCCAGTAGGACAAAAAATTTCCTGCTAAAATTGACTTGCTGCAGAGGCTAATAAGACAGAGCTGCTGAAAGGCAGAATACCAGTGTCACACTAAGCTGTTTAAGACGCTGATGGCTGAAGACTCCTGCACGTGCATAACCATACACTGAAGATATTGAACTGCCCATTTAGAAAGTTCAGCAGATTTTTAATTGCGTGCAGGCCTGGAGTTTAATCCATTTTTCATCACTAAGCATGAGACCATTTTGTTCAAAGAGTTCCTCCACAATGTTTCTTCACATGGAGTGTTTCTGCTCTGTCATAACATCTTGCCTGGAAGAGAGGACTCCATACCTCAGGAAAAGATAATGTTTGTAAAAGATGCAAAGAAAACTTATTTCAAAGCTGTGAAAACAGTAACAAAAATAAACTTCCCAGGGAACTTGCCTCCTGCTGGTTAGTTACCAGACATGTATTTGTTTCAATCTTTTTTCCCACTCATAAGTAAAATTTTAAAGTCGGAGAACGTTCAAAAATCTGGCATAACTTTATCAGAGTAGTAACACCAGACACACTGGTGGGAAAAAGCTGTACATAAGATTTATGAGTGCTTTGAGGAAAACTTCAGTGTGGAGCCGCACAAAGGAGTATGTTGAAGGTCAGGCATTGCTGGCGAGGGTAAAAGTTGCTGTGGGCAAATGTTGAACTGCCATGAAAAAATCAAATGAAAGCAAACAATTGTGAATGGCAACCTTTCGGGCAAGCAATGCCTCAAGGACCCATTTGGTGATACATTTTGCCACCTTAAAAATGAAGAAGAAGAAGGAGGGGGAGGGAAATATGGCCTCCAGCTCATCCTCCAAAGAGACTGAAACCAGGACAGGGCAGTAATTGATTTTAAACAAGAAAGCAAAAGAGTCACAAAAAGTCACAAAAAAATGCAACTCACATCCCAGGTGGACACATAAATTAGATTTCACTTGTTGTGGAGTGCAATGTAAAAAAAGTACACACACTGAGATGAAAAATGTGCTCTGTAGACATTTGGTGAATACATTTCTGAGGTCCTCAACATGTTTCCTGAAAGCAAACTACGGCTGGGCGAGTCTGGGATGTATACAAGGCCTCAAGGGACTAATAAGTTTTTGAGTGTGTGGTTATCCTGCAGACCAGCATTCCTGAAATAAACAGCATTAAAGCAACCATGCTGTGTGGACACTGCCATCTCATATGACGAATCTCCAACAAATTGCAGTTATTTTTTTGCTGGTTTTTGTTTCATTCTTCCATGCTTGCAAATGGTTAACCACCATCCAAATACAGCATATTGCTGCTGAGGGCTAGAGGCTGTATTGCATTACAGTTCCTTTGCTGCTCTTTGGCAAACAGTACCAGGTGTGATAATGAGTCTTTTATGGCCATTGCAGTTAGATTACAGACCCTAGCTCAGCACCTATGAATTACCGAATAGCTCTGGGGTGCCTGAATGCCTTTTGGTGAAAGCCAGCTTGACCAAGGATGGAGCTGGTGTTCAGTAGTCAGCAGTTTCAATCCCTGGCCTCAGAGATTTCAGCATCAAACTCTCCAAGGCACACAAGAAGATGTATTCAACATCACTGTCCTGTAACATAGCCCTAAGAAATCCACTGATGGAAGCAGCATTTTGCTATGGGAATTGACAAATTCTATTGCCTTCCCTGCCGCCTGTGCTGCATCACATTTGCATCACATTATCATTTCAATACCCAGTGTTTGGTTTGAGACATAAATGTTTAGGTGATAATATTACGCTGACTAGAAGCATTTTGAAGAATAAGGTTAAGGTTAGCTCATCAGCATGAAAATAGTAAATTGTTCAAGAAAATGTATCTGCTTACTGCCATGTATAAGATATCTAGGGTCCAGGTGGTGAAACAGAAAGATTTGCAAAGACGGGTAATTAAATAAACACATTACATGCTGTCAGATCTCCGAGTTTTAGCTGATCTGGAGTTCTGGTCTGCTTACCTTTGCAATCTGCACACACCAGTTGAGGAGGTACTGAGAGCCAATGTTGTCCTTGTGCTCTCGGATGTAATCCAGGAGGCAGCCGTAAGGCATCAGCTGTGTGATCAGCTGAACAGTTGAAGTGAGGCAGATTCCCAACAAGCGACACACATGAGGATTGTCAACACTAGCCATCACATAAGCTTCCTGAGAAGAAAGGCAAAAAAAGAAATGTGAAACACTCTGTTTGGCATGACATGAATATTTGGAGGCAGCTTAAAATAAGCTGGTCATCCAACAAGTTGCTAAAATACTATATGCAAACTCTGTGTCTCATATCACATACAAAATACACATATTTCCCACTCCGTGGACCGACTATTTTCCATTCAGTGGAATGTCCAGATTTTGAACACCAAGTCATCACTAAGATGCCACAAAAGAGCCAGTCTCTCACTACTGTACACCAAGCAAACATTGGACACAAAATCCTGGGAGATTAAAACTTACAGGCCAAGGAGGAATTAATGAATTGAACACCAGCTGGAAGCTGATGGGATTTCATCCTTTTGAGCACCTAATTGCAAGGGCAACACATTTTGTGAACATGTGTCATATGGCTTTTCCCACAGACCTTTTAATAAAACTGACTGAAAATCAGTATTTTTGAGAATTCTGCCCCCTTGTCAAGGTTGGCACTAACCCAGAAAGTCAATGTTGTCATCTAGAACGTGACTGACAGACTCATTCTTTAAGAGACCATGTCCTTCTTGACTATGTTGTTCTTCAGTCCATGTCAAACCAAAGAGATTAATAATCAGTTCACTGCTTTAGAAGCTTGAATGCTTGTCTTTAAGTAACAACAGTGAAAATAATGCCCTCAATTGGAAAAGCTGTTTTACACTTATATAGCAATATAAATGATACCAGGAAGGTACTTTGAATGTGGGTAACAAGCATTACAGCATTACAGACCCTTTAGTCAACTGGAATTTTGGGGTTTAGTTTCACAAATATGTGAAAAACTCCTTTCTCAAATGTTGGTACACCCTGTGTAGCTTTAGGTACCTATCTACAACATCCAAGATGCCTCCTCTTCTTTTGTTTTTCTGTGGGAAGGGAAAGACCCTTCAGGGAAAGGGTCCCCTTCGGGGAAAGACCCCGTCAGAGGCTGGTTCAAATACATTATTTAATATGGCCATGGGGTAAAAATTCCTGATCCCATGGTTTTTGTGTGCAAAAACTACTTATGGATTGAAATTTGAGATCTATATTTATACTCAAATCCACTGTCAAGTGCCAGCTCAAAGAATGGATTCCAGTCGGGGAAAAAAATTAGAGCTACAGTTGTTTGGTTTCTTTAACTAACTTTGTGTCTGATTTACAGTATGTCACTTTTAGATATTCTAAAACTGATTTGATTGAAAAGCAACACAAGGGGAAATGAATGGGATTTTTTCCATTCAGTGAGCCAGTCAGCATCTTGATTCAGCATCTGGAGTAACACCTACTAATCACTCCTTGGCAATTCAGGCTAGCAGTCCCCCAAAGTCTAAAATCATAGTGAAGACATGAATGGTGCAAGGGAAAGAGCAAATCTGCTCTTTCTAAGAGCTTAAGAAAATAAATACCATAGCACTTTACTCATCATCTGGCAGGTGTTCCACAGATGTCACTTAGCTCCATAGTTGGTGAGAACTATTATTAAACAAAGTTATTAAGGCAATGACGTTCAAGAAATAAGCAACCCCAATTCTTAGGAAAGACTTTCTGGCCTCTGTGTTGTTGCCTTATGTGCCAGCCTAAGCAAATCATGATGTAATGCAGCCTCTTTTGAGGTACTAGTTCTGCATTTAGTATCCTTGTTTTGGAGCCCTCAGGATAAAAATGGCCTCTAGGCAAACAGGTTAAATAGGATCTCCACCAGAATTGGCAAGAGCTCATCAACCTACAGCATGATGTGGGCACACTATTGATGTGGGAAAAACATCCCTCTGCCATGGATGGTACTGATTGTGTGGGCTAGCTCAAAGAAAGATAAAGCAGGAACACAATCTGCTGTTCAGTTTGTATATATTTGTGGCATCATTTTTTAGAAGTTCTTGCAAATTTGTTCTCCAATTCTCAGACAAAAGCAGAGATCTAAACAACTTCATTTCCCTATGCTTCCAAACTGAGCCATTGTAATGATGAAGGATGCCTTGCTTCCTGCTGGGATTCAGATCTACATTGTATTCATTTTGGCAGGGCAGGGTGGGGGGAAGATTGCAGAGCAGGAGTTGTTCTCACTGCCCATCTGCGGCGCAGCCCGCGCGGGGCTGACCTGGGGCTGAGCACTGGGACGCTGCAGGAGCGCGGTGGGCGTTTGGGCCACACAGCTTCCTGAGAGCGTCCAAGTGTTGACACCACCTCTTCCATTTGATACTGCAGAGGAAAATAGGCCACTGCCTCCTCCTTGCAGAAAGCAGAACAGAGCTATTGTGTGGTTGTGGGTCCTTCTAAGTAGCCCAAGACATTAAAGTGGGTCTTTGTTTCAACTGTTTATCTTGGAAATCTCTTCGGGTGCGGTCTGACCTGCTCCAAGTATGCTTGGTATTTAACAACAACCTTCTGAATTAACCCTACCCTAATAAAGTCAGCCAGAGCTTGCCTGGATTATAAGAGCTAAAGCTGCTGTGCTTGTTCTATACCTAGTGTGATTCTGTAAGACAAATCATCTTTAATTAGACATTATTATCTTTGAGGTTCCAGTTACCTTGGAAAATTTGTTGTGTAGCAAAAATCTGTTTTGAGAAGTGCTTTTGGAGTCACCCCTCTGAATTCTTTCACTAGTTTTGTGGGTTTTTTAAAATTTAGTTCTGAAATACAGAGTTTCATCAACCAAATTATCTAAAAATTAACAGGATTGAAAAATCAAGACCTTTTTGTTAAGCATCCTAATTCAAAGGAAAAGATAATGTGGGGATTTTCTACAGAAATTTCTTTTGGAAGAGAAAGCACTTTGATACCACTGAAGAGCACACAGTCCCTGCACCTACTGCCCTGTCCAGTGATCTTGATCTGCTGAAGGAAGTATGAAGTATTGTAGGCTTGTTGATTAACCCTTTCTTCAGGATACATGCCTTCAGGAATTTAATGCAGTTAACTCCAAAGCATCCTTTGTGAACACTGTGTTATGCTCCTTATCACTGCGAAGAGCAAAATGTGAGACAGAGGTCAAGGCAGGCAGCTGAGCAGCATCTCTGCCAGCTCCTCAATGCAGGGAATGCCAGTGAAGAGAGGGATCACAGGCAGGTGAGGGGCAGGAATGAGGGTCACATAGGTAGGGACCTGGGGAAGGGCTGAGACTTGTCTGGAGTCTAACTAAACTAAAACCAGAATGGATATTGCTTCCTGGATGGACCACCTATTCTTCTGCACTACTGCAATACACCTATCAAATCATATGGTGCATAACACACAATCTGTTGAAGCGAGTAATGTATTGGAATATCACTCTTTATTCAGGGTGACTTGAAAAATCCAGTGAGCTTTATTATCGTCAGAGGCATAAGTGGTGGTTTGTCCACAGAGATTTATCCTGAGACTTCTCACTACAAGGATGGGCTTTTTGTTAATATCTTCACCAGCCTCAACCATCTGAGATGAACCTTCCTACCTGAGTTGTGATTTGGTGGCCAAAACTGGATTAAAAAAACTCCTTCTAAATTCAGTCCCTACCAAAATAGAAAAATTCCACAATTTTTCCCATGGCTGAAGGACTTGTGTGCTTGATTAACAACACCATCAATTCCAGACAAACAGGTCCATTTGGGACATACCTGGGGCAGGACAGAAAGACAGACAGACATACTCTTTTTGTTGCTTAAGACTGAACCACAGTGCGGGAAATCTGAAGCTACACTGAACTTCTGAGTGCTCCTCTCCTCACTCAGCATTCTCCTTTCTTTGTACAGAAATTTATATATCCTTGGGGCTGCATGTTCCATGGCTTTGGATCTAGGTAAGATTTTCATCAATTCCAGGTTCAGGAAACTTTGTATTTAGAACTCTGGCTCACTCGTTGTAAACTCAAACATTTATGAACTCCTAAATCAGTGTCCCATAGCCTTTTCTCCTGTTTTCTGAAGGGATGAGCTATATCCAAACAATAAAATAAAAATCTGAAGCTTCTTTCAGAAGGTGAGATAATTTCTTGCATTCTACGGCAGAGAAATCAGACAGCTGGGATTTTTAAATTTTATTTTGTATTTATAGTTAATTTAATCCTATTTAATCAAGCAACTTGCATATGACAATCTGCAGGATTCATAAATCACGAGGTTGTTATTTGGCTTAGTTGTACCACCATAATGACAATGAATGCTACAGCTTAAGGTCTGAAATACCAGAATAAAGAAAAAAGAATTAGTTGGAAATGTATGGTCCTGACCACTCCTTAGGTGCTTCCCCACGGGTATAAAATCTGTATTTGGATTAGGTTCATGAGAGACACAAAAGCACTTCACAGACTGTGCTGCAGTGTGCAGAACTTCTAGATGGAGAATTGAGTTTAGGATGCAAAATATTTCTTCCCACACAAAATCCTGAAACCCCTCTAGTTGTTAGAGAAGAAATCTACAGACCACTGACAACTTGAGAAAACAAACATGAAAACTCACATCAAGTATTTCCTTGTTGGCTTTTGGTGATGTAGCCTCTCTCAACTCTTTAATAGCAACAGGAATCTTAACCTTCTCTCCTTCTGGGATCCAAAGTCCCTACCAAAAAGAAGTGCAAAGGGTTATTCAGTCTCATACCTAACAGGTTAATTCTCACAGTTGCATATATATTTTACATCTTCTGAGTAGACTTAAATATTCTGAGCAATGGAAAGACATGGCAGAGAACAAAAATATGCAAAAAATATGTCTTGTGGGTATTACCAAATTCCTTTTAATGGAGTGGTACTTCTTTTTCAGTTACCTCTACCATACTTTCTTGAAAAATTATTCATTACCATGCCTGTGTAAACAGCCCAAGAGACACATAAAGAACAACTTTTGTGGATGGAAATATAACTAATTAGAGTATCACAGCAACTGCATGTGCAAAACTTTGCCACTTCGAATTTATAAATCACGGGATGAAAATAATTAGCATTTTCTCATTAAAATCCATATGGCAACTATACTATACAAATAATCCAGCCCTATACACATGCAGTGGCAGGGAAATCTATGCCCCACTGGTTCAGTGCTTTACATCTATAGTGTCAGGAGGCCATTTAGGTGGCAGGTCAGCAGTGTGGCACTCTGAGGACATGCTGCTGAAATCCTCAGCAGTGCAGGTGCACATCTTTTTGTGCCCCTGAAGTTCCTAGTCATAACTGGAAGCCTGATTCAGAATATAGAGCTTTATAAAGAAATATAGGAACCTACAGTTAATGGAAAAGCCTGAAACATATATCCTGAATAAAAGGAGGAGCACAGAAAAGTGGAACTTGATGAAGAAGCACAAAGGATAAACAAACACCAAGAGAAAAACTAACTTGTGAACCTACACAACTGAAGGTGTGCAGACACTTTCACACATTTGAATCAGTTCTAATGTAAGAATGATTGAAAATTATAAGAAGATCCTAGATGACACAGAAAAATGGCTTTGCACTGAGTTAACCAAACTGCATTTCTTTTTCTTCTTAACATTTACTATGGGGTGTATTTGACTTTGGTAGTTTTTAAGTCAAGATCTTTGTTCTCCAGGTCCAGCAGTATGGGTTTGGCAATGTTTTATGTAAACCTTCTCCTGTTACCCAGTTTCTAACAAAACTAATGATGATTGAGTAATCTCTCTACCCCTCAATAGATAGATACATGCTATAAAATCTAGTTAAAAAAAAAAATCTACACAATGATTGACGTTCCCAGTTCTTGCTTTGTTTAGGTGGCTTCTGCAGGAGGAAGCAGGATGAAAAGGGGAACAGAAACATGGTGATCTTACCTTATAAACAGTGCCAAAAGCTCCAGAGCCTAAAACTTTGACCTTTTTAAATTCTGTTTCCTTTAAAATTCTCAGATGAGCCTGGTTTGGTGCCTCCCCACTGGGTGTCAGTGGTTCAACAAGCTGGTGCAGAGAGAAGATGATGTTAGAAGGTTACACAGTCTGGAAGGTTGAATACTTTGTGGAAGAAAATAAATCCTGTGTTTAAAATAATGAACATTTGATTCCATCTGAAGTTTTCAGGAGGATAGCTCTGCTCTGACTTGCAGGAATAAATACCTGCTCCAAAAATGAAGCACAGAGTGGCAACTGCCATTTTGAAGGAGAATGAACACTTCTTCTCAAATGGAGGCTATGACTTCAAAGCCTTGAAACACATGGCATGAAAAATAATGTAATTACCACAGATGCTAAGGGAGATTATTTTTGTTTTGAACTTGTGAATAAATTATTAAAATGTTTAAAATAATGGGCGAGAATCGCCTGCAACCTTTCATGTCTGCTCTTGTTTAATTTTTTAATAAAATTCCCATGGTACCAGTGGTTCCCCCAGACCACGTGGTGTACAAGCAGCAATTGAAACTCTGACAGTGATTCTTTCCTCAAAAAAAAAAAAAAAGGATGTTGAATTGCCTATTGATTTTTTCAAATATTTATCTCAGCCTTATTACAAACAGTGGTAATGCCCTCGAAGATATTTAATGCTTTTATGATGCATAAGTCAGCTTTTCCCTTAGTGTTTTTCCTTTTGCTTTTTCTTAGAATAAAACCATATTTAGCCAGATTCAATCTGATTTTAGAGGACCAGCAGTCTCTCTGTTGTGATGAAATATCCTCATTTTGAGGAGTCCAGAGGGTACAATATGAGCTGAGCACAAATTGAACTCTACTATCACAACTGCAGAATACAGCAGTATGTAAAATATAGTTTCATAGTGCAAAGAAAAACAAGCCAGCTTGGTTTTCTCTTTTTTTTTTTTTAGAGTATTAGCAGCTGACTGCAAAGCTGGCAAGTACAGAAAGAAGCTGCAACTGGGATTTTAGCAGAATGTTAAAAACAATTGGCTGATTTACTAGAACTGGACTAGAAAGAGAGAGGGGGCTAACCACAAAAGACAGCTTCCCCCCAGGATTAGAAATTTTGCTGTATATGAGGTATCCAGAGTGTGATGCTGTAAAGCACACAAAGGCATGCAAAACCCAAAAAGCAGCGCAGAAACCTTCTTCATGACCAAGAGAGTGAACCATTCACTTTGATAGCTTTGTGGGCTTTTTGTGCTAAAAACAAACCAAAGACAAGACACAAACACTTCCTCATTTCCTTTCCCTTCTCTCCTTTTTTTTTTCCACAGGATCAGGCACGCACCTGATCAAGGGGGTAAAATTTTCAAAAGCACCCCAAGCTGCCACAGGAGCCTCAAGGCTTGTGACACAATTTGAGGCTGAAGGTCTAAAGAGGAAGTTAATATGGATCAGCAAACACATTGCACCTCAACCTGAAGGTGTAGTTTTTTCTGAGCAGACAATCTCAATGACTTTCCTTGGGATTGAGACATCCAAATCCCTTAAATATTTTGCAAATTATATGCAGAGGGATAAGATTTGAGACTGAGAAGGTGTTAGGTGCATGCCACTCCTTTCCTGAGCAGCATGGCAGCCGCCGCATTTCCCATCCCAAGAGATTGCTGAGCTACAAGGCAGATGCAGGGTGCTTTAATCCTCTGGCACAAGGAGGAGGACACCCACTGCCCCAGATGAAGCAGGGGTGCTGGCAGTGCTCACCTCCCTCTCCTGCAGCAGCCGGCGCAGGGTGCGCTTCCTGACAATGTGGCGTCTGCGCAGGTACAGGCCGATGCCCAGGCCCACCACCACCAGGCACAGGAGGCCTCCGACAACACCGGCTGCGATGGAGGGGATCTTGGAGCTGCAGCACAGGAGGGGATGCAGAAAGAGAAAAGAATTCTTAGGTGTTTGATTTTAAAGAAACCCTACAGAGGTTGCAGGAAGCCTTATGTTTTTGTCCAGCACAGATTCTGGACATCCACATAAGTCTATCTGACGTTTCAGACTTCTTGGGCACCTGTATTTTTAAGTCTCTCATCCAGTAATCTGTTCAAAGTGGTGCTTAATCTCCATCTGGGCTTAAACCACAAGTCTTCATTCTTCCCTCAAACTCACAACAGGAACTGATCCTCCCAGCTTAAGTGAGAGGATTTCTCCTCCCTCTGACAAACCCACCAAGCACATGAGTATCAAATCTGTGCTGCCTGTGTGTGCCAGCTGTGGGCAGCCTTCTTTTGATCAGAGACATGAAGCATGTGGAGAGAAGGCCTCTCAGAAAGGCATATACAGTTGTGATACCAGCAATGCAGCTGACATCTCCTCCCATTATTGGTTGCCAGGGGGAAGGATGCTGTAAGGGTCACAGTGAATGTCAGATCATCTGTCTTCCTTAGAAGTACAGATGTCTGAAGCCAGGTATTGTGTACCATCCCCATTGTACACAAAATTGCTGCCTCTTCATTAGAGCCTGGGTAATTGCAAATTTAAGTTTAAAAGAAAAACCTGTTTTGCAAGGTTGTTTTTTGGTCTGTCCTTAGAGATTCTTCCCATCATTTTTCTAAGTTGCCCCAGGGATTACTATTAAATGCAGTCATTTTTTAACAGTACTTCTAGGCTGAAATTATCTTGCCATAGCATGACTTTGTGGCCAGAAACTAAATCCCTCTCTCTCAGTCAGAGAGGACTGTTTGCTTGTTGCATGACCTCGAGTACATCATGAAGCCAAACAGTGTGATATAAGATCTAGTCTGAGTGTGATGAATGAGCATCCATCTGGGCACACAGTATTTAGAGATGTACGGATCACAGACCCTCTGCATCTCTGAATGTTCTGTAACACAGGCAACTATATCAGTCCTAAACATATCTCTCTCTGCCCTTAATCCTTTCTTTTTCCATCACCTCCTTTTATTCTTCAATAACAGATCCCTGGTCTCACCTGACAAAAAATGTTGTCAGAACGAGATTTTGAAGTCTTGTCCCAGTAGCAATATTTCTCAATTCTTTAAACCATTTTTATAGCTCTAAACATGCTCTAATCTGTCACTTCCCTGTAAACAGCAGAAGACTTTAGTCCCAGCCTTGCAGTGTCCAGTGTGGAAATGTAAACACATACACACACACATTCTTTCCAGCTCTGCCATTAATTGTAGCAGATGAAATACTCACCCATTTGGACAGCCTTCAAGACCTGGCCCTTTGCACCTGTAAAAACAAATGAACGTTACAAACATAGTAGCTTTGGCCTACATACTTCTGTAATTCCAACTGAGAAGAGTGCTACTGATTTGAAAGTTTGTGTTTCAGAGCAGTCCAAGTGTTAACATAGGAATTTATAATAGTCATACACTCCATTAAATATCAGTCAACAACCTTGCTCCAAAATCTTTTATCTAGAGAAATAGCTATGCTGCATGCTTAGTTTAAAGAATGTTTTAAAACAACGTTTTAGCATGTGGTAGAAGTGGGGGAGGACATAGATACACAAAATTCATGGATTCCCTGTCTCTGTGCAGAGCCCAGGACTGACTGTGGAGGAGGACAGAAGTAGTCTCCTCCTCCTCCATGGCCAGAAATGCATGTGGCAACATGGCATTGCAGACCCTCCTGTATAATCCTTGTTTCCTGATAAGGTAAAGATTTCAATTTCCAGACTTTCTATTGCAATGGAAAACTTGGGTAGCAGATACATGGACTTCCATCAAAAAATGGGATTTGAGAGCACTCTCTCGGGCTACAGTGTTGGCATGTGTCCATGGTATTTTTCCTTTAGAATCCAAAGTCTTATGTTACTGGTAATGTAAACAGGTACAATCGTTATCCAGAGAGCCAGGAAATCTACTAGCAAGCCATTCACCCTTCATTTGAGCTGAAAATGCTCAAAATTTTGGCAGAGCAGTGCAAAATAAAACACAGATGAAAACACAGTGACTGTATTCACTTGATGGTCTAATGAGTGTGAGAGGCACACTGCATTCCCCAGGTGCTGCTGGGCTATGAGATGTATGCTCTTCATGGGAATTGTGGTCTTTGTGGTGTCTACTGAGGAAGGAGAGCATTACTGAGCGGGTGACATCACCTCTGGAAAACAGAGCACAGGAAGGAGTAAAGTCCAGTTTGTGGTATCTGCTCCCTGTGCTGACTTAAAGAAAATGGATCATCCCAAAACAATTCCAGAGGAGGTCAAGTAGGGGGTAAGGAGTGAGCCCATGCCAGGAAAACTGCTCTGGAATCCCTCTCACTGAGAGGTGGAACCAGAAAAATTTCAAAATGCCAGGTAGAGTTGCAGATTTTCTCATAACTTGGTCTGGGTCTGGGGAAGGAAGATGTGAAGCAACTACTAATTTTATTGGGTTTTAGTTAGTTAGTTTGTTTGTTTGTTTTCTTTACTCGGATCTTCCCTTGTGTATTTGCCTTGTTTCTGGGCCAACACAGTGCTCCAAGACCCAGCATCTGGAAGGTCTTGTAAGTTCACTGGGCTCCCATGCAAGAATGTGCATCCTGGTGTCCTGAACATGCTGGAAGTACTGTGCATACCAATTCCCGGATTCCGGGTCCTCAGCCTTGTTAGCTTTCCTACCAGCATACAGCTTGCTTTGTTGGCCCAGTTGTGTAATTAAGCACAGAGAGCCTGCATGTGCAGAGCAGAGCCACCAGCCTATCCTCATAGGAGGCAGATCTTGCCTTGGGCTTCTGTCTTCAGGTGCTCAATGGAAAACTGATCTAGGAGTCCAGACCTCATCCAGTCATGGTCTACCTCCTGGATATGAATTTCTAATGCAACAAAGCATGTGCAGCTGCTCTTGATAAGATTGTGAAATTAGAAGACCTCACCTAATTTCAGAATATAACTACTGTCCCTCAAAGTATCTCTTCCCCAAAATTCTGGTTTGCCATGCTAATTCAAGATGGCAAGTTCTCTGTGTGCTTTCGTTAGAAAGCAAACAAAAGCAAACAAAACTGGCTGAGGGAATCATAGCTACAGACTGACCAGTTCTTCTCTTATACATCAAAGCAGAGGCAGGAAAACTGTAGATTTTTATCAGTCCCCTTCCTTTCCCCACGCAAATCCATCAATATCAAGTCTCGTAGGATAAAGTAAAAAGGGGTTTGGGAAGAAATAGAGATCAGCTTGTGCTTTTCAAATCCCACTTGGTTTTCTGATTAATTTCACAAGTCAGAGAAGAAACAAAGCCCATAAGAATTATTCCTCCAAGACTATATATAACTATCTTTCTTAATGTGGAATTTTATGATGACATCCTACATAAGTAACCCAGATTTTATGGAATCTAAACAATCACGTTTTCCATTCCTGAGTAATTTTTCTTCTGCTTACAGAAACCAAAATGATAAATGTGACCTTATGTTATGAAGCAACTCAGGATCTTATGGATATATGAGATGAATATAACAGCAGTTGTAGTCTTTAACACATTTCTCTACTTTTTGGAAAATTAGTTCTGTGTACAGCTCCTGAAAACGACTTCACCCTGAACTACACATTTTACCCATCTATGTAAGTGTTACTTGTCCCAGTGCAGACACAGCTATTTATTTCCTAAATCCATCAAGATCTTATCAACTTTCTCCTCGACCTATAGTTCCTAATTTGATGTAATACAGTCATTATGATTGATGACCTTTCAGAGGAGACTCACGCTGTAACACCCTAAGATACTTCACAATCATAAAAGAAATGGAAAATAATTTAAAAATAATTTTAAACTTCACAAAAATTCTACTTTGTCCTTTTCTTCTGAGTAAGCTTTCAAGAGTGACAAAGGCATAGAATTTGTGCAGTGCTTCTGCAGCCTTCCCTCTCAGATCCCCTGGCCACTTTCTCATCTCTCCAAAAATCCCTTAGCATTTAAACTGGAGACTGGTGAGACACAGAGTGTTGATAGCAACTGTGGATGGAGGCAGATGTGCCAGCCAGTGGTATTGGCTACAGGGGTGGGCTCTTCTCCTCCTTGCTTATCCACCCCAATGGCTGTGACTTAGTTTATTTCCTGTACTCTGTGACACTGGCAAAGAAAAATCAAACTGACCAGATTAATTAAGATGGTGAGTGTCTTTAACTGATGAACATATGGGGCAATTCCAGCACTTTTGAGATGTTGCTTTTTTTATCATAGCATATAGTCTCAGCTGTACTAGAGGCAGGGCAAAAGGAAGCTTGTGTACAAAATCCCGAGAGAATACAGGAGAATTGGGAGAGAAGGGGTCTTTTGGGCTAACCAGGAGAAAACAGCTTGCATTCTATTTCCTAATGAAGGCTGAAAAATGGACTCAGCAAAGAAAATGAGACTCAAAGGGATTCTTCATGGCATTCCAAAAGAAGCAATGTATGACCAGTACGCATACCTAAGGCGAAAAATCAACTTTGTGACAAAAGTCAGCTGGGAAGAGAAGTCTTTTACTTGAAGCTTCTTCAAATAAGGAAAACAGAGAGAGATCCTGGGAACCCTTGCTTGCATGACTACTGAAGTCAGCACACTTAATCATGCTGATAAGATTTTGTGGGCTCTAGCCGTGAAATTGGACAGGGACAGAAATGAAGTTGCTTCTTGTCATGCAGGAATTGCTGAGACTGTGGTTTCTAAGGATGCAAAAGCTTTGTGAGACAGATGTTTTCCACCCACTGCTGAACAGATCCATTCCCACAGCAAGATGAGGGAAAGGCGTGAAGAGAAATGGCATTGCTGATGGATTACCTTTAGAGGGACAATGCTGTGCCTGACTGCATGTTTCCATACTATAACCCTGACACTGGCTCCCTCATCTATGGCCACAGATGTCCCATCTGTATAGCAAATATTGTAACACCACCTCCTTCTAGCTCTTTGAGCCTGTCAGGGATACAGCCTATTTCATCTGCCACATTTGGGCATCAACTTGAATTGGGCTACTGAGCATGTTCACAATGTAACTGATGCAAACTCAGCCCAGCCCTTTCATGTGGAAGATGAAACTGACACTACTTTTTATGTTCTCTTTTAATAACACAGGGACAAATACACTGAGGTATATGTTGAGTAGCTCTCATTTTTTAAAAGTCTCCCTACTGTAATCTCATCTCCAGCCTGACTCCTGTGGTTCCCCCATCCACTAATAAAGCAAGGCAGGAATTGACTGAATTCTCTGATCAATTCTGCTTGGAGAACTTGCTTGTGCACTAGGTCACTTAAACTGTGTGGCTTGTTTTACATCCCTGTCTGGCAAATTGTGTTCTCCAAATCTGCGTTACAGTCTAGTGTTTGATCTCACTACCACGGCCGCACAGTGAAAAAAAAAAAAAAGCCTTGTTCAGATGTGGTTACTCATTACACTATTCCAGTAATCAGCTACATTTCCATGTGGCCAGTTAGGAGGATATCAGACCACTGTGGCAAGTTCATATCAGTAGGGACTACTGAAGTCATTAATAAAGAGCCAACTTATTATGACCCCTTTTCAACTGAGAAAATTTCTTCTTGGGCTTGCAGTGGGAAGCTCTGATAAGCCTTGTCTGTGACTATAGCAAAAGCAGGAGACATCACTGTAAATCGTGGCAAATCCACCAGGCTGGTATAACTACTGCCTGAAAACCATTGCACTGAATTTCACTAACAGCACTAGAAAGGGCTGTTACTTGCTGATTCCACCCTTCATCTCCTTTTTTCCATGAAGGTGAGAAACTGGCAGTTGGATTAGCTAATATAAGATGTGATGGTTGATCTGAGTGTGTTACGTCTCCTCTCTTGCAACACTTATTATGGGCATATTATGGAAGGATTTTGGATCAGACAGTAGGGTAAAAAGCAGAGGTCTGTGAAGGAAAATACACCAAACATGAGCTGGCTTTTTGTTTTGAAAACATCACAATCCAATAACCAGCTCTCAAACCCTAAAACCTATTCCTGTGCATCCCATGTCTTTAGGTTGGAAATCGGGAGAGAAGACCACTAGTACTTGTGATACATGTTAAACACATCAATTCCCACCTTATTACAGGTTGCAGTTTGAACCTGTCTCCAAATAAGGACAAAAATAGCTTGTGTAGATTTGATATACTGTGATGCCTGTTAAAAAAGCCACACTCACAAGGCTTTAAACTCAAAAAAAATGCTACCATATGGAAAGGGAGGGAAAAAAGAAAATCTCTGTGTTACCCCACTGGGATTTCCCTCCTGAATGTTGAAAGGTGCAGTGAAAAATGGGCCCTGGCAACCCAGCATCCACCAGATGTCACTGATGTTCCTCTCAAAACCAGAGGACACAGCAACAAGCCAGGTGGGGAAAAAAAAGGTGCATCACTGGTGGGTGAGTCCTGTAAAATTCTCTTTTCAAGTTATCAAACAAGCCTGTTTCAAACCTCTTAAACTATTTTTTTTCTTTCCTTCTGCATAAAGACAAAGTACCACTGACCTTTTCCTACTTACGAAGTTTGCCACACTCTGCTTACAGTAACTGTGTCCTCCTGACCTTTCTTGCTCCCTGCTAGTTCTTCTCAGTGGTTTGACATGGGACCATCAGTAAGAGAAAGAGCTCGAGACAAGCTGTTTCTCTGTTTCTTTTATTCCTTGTCACCATTCAATCCCAGGTTTTACTCACCCCCGGGTGCAGTTTGGATGGCAGAGCTGGCAAACATTATTCCCATCGGCGTATTTCCAGACGAGGGTGTCATTCTCGCCCAGAACCCCTGCTGGGCAGGATTTCACACAGTGGGGGCCATCTATAAAATGGGCACACTTCATGCAATTGTCAGGGCCCTGCAGAGAGAAATAACTTGTTTATAATGCCGTTACATCAACCTATTCAGGAGGAAACTTAGAAGATAAATCTAAATGCCTTCCACTGCTGGAAGTTTTCAGAATTGTCTAGTTTTATTTCCTTGCAACCTGATATTCTTGCAAGTAATTGCTCTTGTAGGATGGACCATACAAAAGACAGTTCCTGCTGCTTAAAGCTTATTTTCTTGTATTACAATGTTGCTTCTTTTTTCCCCTCTGCGTTCTGTCTGGTTGAAAAACTTGTGTTTTGCATTTTAAATGGAGAAGAATTTAGTGACACCTTGATAAGGGGTTAGCTGAAAAGCAGACAGCTTGATTGCTACCTGGTGCAATCTACTGTCACATAATTTAAAATAGTGGATATAGACCCCCTGATACCTCTCTGAAATACTGGAATCAAATCATTATTTTTCTGGTTTCTCAGCACATGTTCTTTCCTCTGTTAGGAAGAAGCATAGGATGATGAAGGCAACCCAAGGAGTCCATGCATTATTTTTTTTTCCACTTTGAAGAGCACCTAAAGGCATTGACCCCAGCCATTTTTGGCAGAACTGTTTTTATTAAGACCGTAACAGCACCATGAATGACCTAAATATTTAAAGCAGGGTAACCACCAATTGTGGGTCAAATTCTACTGTGAAGAAAAACCAGACCAGATCCACAGAGCTGGCTGCAGTGGGACAAAAGTAAGACACACTATAGGAAGATTATTTTAATCACTGTAATATCTAAGGGCCACTATAATAGACTGATTACTAGATGCTAGGCAAATATGGAACAGGGGGTCACTGCCTGAAGGAGTTTATAAAGTAAATAACATCCTTGAGGCCATGATGCTAAGGAGGGAGGATGGAAATGCTTCACATTACTGAGCAGTGACTCTTCAAACTGATGATGGATGTCCTTGTTCTTGGCAGGACAGGGTTGATTTTTGCAGTAGCCAGGAGGGGCATGGCTAGGACATGGGGGTTATTCTATATCCCCTCATGCCATTGCCAGGGGAGGGGGAAGGAGTTTCTTCTGGGGAGAAGGGGTTCCTTTTTGTTGACCAAGCATGGTAGAGGAAACAGTGGGATAATGCTGGTTCTGAGCAATTACATGTGAATCCTTCACCTTTCTTGTTCACTGTTACAAATGTTGTTGCTGTTACTGTTCCCGTTCTTATCTCATTGTTCTTATCTCATTACTGTTTCCAGTAAATTGTTCTTATCTCAATCCATGATCTCCCCCTCTGATGCCTCCTCTCCAGCCTGCCACAGAGGAAAGGGGGAAGGGAGTGGGTGAGTGGCTTGTGGCTTGGAGAGTCTCAGTGGGAGTACTAAGTTGGGGAGTACCATTCCTACACCACAACAATGGGCAAGGGTCAAACACTCAGAGGCTCCTGGCAGTGGCAAGAGGTGTTTAAAGAGTTGGGTTAAATAACACAGAGGTGGACTTGTGATGGAAGCAGGAGATTTGATCTCAAAGGAGAGATTTGGACTTTTGGAATTAAGATCTGAGTTTGATCTAATGTGTTCACACCAACTTGGAAGTGGAGTGGTTGCATATTACTCAAATGTTTGCCACATTTGCCAAAGTATTTTTTTCTGTAAAAATACAAAAAATATTAAAGACTCTGCCATGTCTGTGACTGTGGATTACATGTCAGAAAAAAACCTAATACCCTGAGGTTTCCTATCCAGCTCTCTTGCCCCAAGATCTTGACTTCTAACCACCCACATTCTCTGCTTCACCTCAAAAAGGGTTAAAATGAGATCTCAGAATTATCTGAACATAGGAAACACATATTAATACATGATCTGAGGTTCAGGTTGCTAAGATGAATCTGCTCTTACAGGTCCAGTGCAGGTTGCATTGTACATGGTGGAGTTTTGCACCAGGCACTCAGGGTGGCAGGGGAGACACTTGGAGTCCTTTTCAAACTCTCTGGGCTCTCTGGAAAACAACAACAGAAAAAGAGAAATAATTAAACCTCAGAAATAATAGCAAGTGATAAATTGTGGTCTTCTCTCCTTTTCCAGACTTTTCCACATTACATTGATGGCACTGAGACAGGAGGAGGGGACCCTTTTGGCTACACCAGTAGCACTTGCTCAGTGCAACCAGGAGGACGTAAGAGTAAGGGAAATTTGGTTGACAGTGAAACACATGGCACTCCAGATTGCACACTACAAATTAGTTTACTTTCCCTTTTAAGCTAATGTCACAGAATACTCACAACCATTTCTAGAGGCTTTTAAATGGTAGTGATGCAAAGAGATCAGCAAAAACAGTTCAAGTGATTCCAAGGCTACAAATAATAATTAGGAAAGTTAAACAGCAAGGCACTGATAATTAAATTCATGTCCTCTCTATAACATACAATGAATCATTAAAATATGAAAGTTGGGAACAGATGGTTTTAATAGCAATAAAGCTGTTCCACTTCAAGTAATTGTGTTATTAATTAAACTAAATCTACCCATCATTTGACACAAAAAAATGTCCCAATCTGCCCTTCAGGTTATAATAGTTGCTAGAGGGAATTCACTTTAAAGTCAGCTGCTAAACTGCAAGCCACTAGAGAAATACAAACATCAGAGGCATTAGCACCCTGACAAGTACTTGCTTAATACCCCGGAGCTTTAAAAGTCAAACTTTGTAATTTTGCTGCTAGACATGCCCTTTCCACCTAAATCACCTGTTGAATTGACACACAAGGCAGCAATATTTTTTCCATGTCCTGAGTGAGGCTGTGGCAATAATTTTGTCTGAAATTGCTGCTCTCAGTGATTTTTGGATGAAAGTTCATTCTCTCTTGACTGCAACTTTGCACACTGCAAGTGTGAGCTGCTCATCAAGGCAAATATAAGAGGAAGGAAGTCTACCAAGCAGTGAAGCCCTGGCTCTGGGGATGACTGAACTCCTAGAGACTCTAAAAGGCTCTGGCTCTCACCCAGTGTACTTGACATGATAGTCACAGCTTGGGCTTTAAACTCCTTTCTTTCTTATGGGAAAGAAGCCCAAGGCTTAGCCACCTTGGGCCTCCAGATAGTCTCCTTGTGGGCATAAGGGGATGTTTTCTTAGGAGTCACCATGTCAGGAACAAACTCCTATGCAATACTGAATGGGGAAGGAGAGGTACCTTAGCTAGGTACTGTGGTTCACACAACATCTCTGCAAAGCTGGGAAATCCCATACAACCAGAGACCCAGTTTCTTGCTTTCTTTCTAGCTACAACACATTTTAAAAACCAAAGCCCCCATACCATCACCAAAACTTAAAGCACCCCTGAGACACCTTACCCTTGCAGGATGTTGCACTGTTTCACACATTCTTTCTGACGATCAAAGAACCTGCAGGAGAAGCAGTGGAAGGGCCCTGGGCCCCAGCAGCCTACGTCTGAGCACAGGGGGTCACAAACATGCTTGGCAGCAGCTGAGAGAGAAAGAAGGACAAGAAAAGACATGAATGTCAAGGAAAGAGAGAGGTCAAACTCCTCATTCTCACTCCATCTGACCAACCAGTTTCCCCAGCCTATTCCAAAACAGATATGAATGGTTCTGGTAGAGTGGAAGAGAAGTAATCATGCTTCTCTAAATGCCAAAGCCTGAAACTGAGTGACTTTTGGCCATTCAAAATAAGAATGCTCTCCTCTGTGACAGCTTAACAGATGTATAATAAAATTAAGTCACGCTGAGGGAGCTGGGGTTGTCTACCCTGGGGAAGAGACAGCTCTAGAGAAACATTATTGGGCCTTTTTCTACTTGAAGGGCCCTTAAACAACTTTTAAACAAGGTCTGTAGTGACAGGACAAGGGGAAATGCTTTTGAACTGAAAGGGTAGATAGATTTATGTATATAATGAAGACATAGTTACAATGGGTGGTGAGACACTGGCATGAGTTGCACAGGGAATTGGTGTATGCCTAATCCCTCAAAGTTAAAGATCAGATTGGATGGGGCCCTGAGCAACCTGGTCTAGTGAAAGATATCACTGCCCACAGCAGGGGGGCTGGCCTTTAAAGGCCCCTTCTCACAAAAACCATTCTGTATTCCTATGACAAATTTCTAAAATACAACAAATTCGTATTCTGCAAAAAGAAATGATCAGATTTTGGCCCAGGGACCACTGCAGTCAATAGCAGTATGATTGAACAATAGCTTCGAACTGGTCAAAAAAGGCCAGTGTTAGGAGTTAGCTTTTGCACCCTTCAACTGACGTGGCTTCATTCTGTTCACAGTAGTGAAGAAGCTCCTGATTTGCTGGACACCACAAAGTCCACATTTTGGTGGGAAGAAAAAAAAATTCCCATTCTTCCCTCACCACTTTCATTAAAGCAGCATCACTGATGAATTCTGTAGCCAGAGGAACATGGAGAAAAAAGCCTTGCTTGAATCATGAAAATGCAAGCTTACCCTTGAATTTCAGCACAAGCTTTGATGGCGAGCAGGATTGAAGCACTCACTTACCACACTCATTTTTATCTCTATTCTGTAAAATCTTTGTTTTCTGGCTCTCAGTTGCAAACAGGCTGTGCCAGTCCATGGTGTCAGCATAGCAGAGGTTCTTGTTCCTCATAATGGCAACATCTCCATCACTTATTTCCTTGAGGGAGCGCAGCCCCAGGGACTGTATTTTCAGGTTAACAACGGCAAGGGAATACTGGCCACTAAAACGGAGATGGACAAATAGAAAAAACAGGCAAGAAAGGTAATTAGTAAGCAAGATTTACTCAGCATGTTTTTCTTTCAGTTGTCAAATGCGTCTTGCTGTGAACTGCATTTTCTTCAAGCAAGATTATTCTCATACCTCTAAACTTAATGCCTCATACTTGACATGCCTATTACGTAACAACTGCAATACTCACATCTGGTGTTGCAAGGGCTTTTAAAGCTAAAACTAGCAGGACACAAGTGTTCTGACAAGTAAATTATGTGGAACAATGGTTGTAGGTAAAGCAGCTATTATTTTGCTCTTGTCCACCAAGTCATTCTTCCTCTTGGGGCAAGTCTAGGAGGGCACTGGAAGCACTGCTGACATCTGCACTGCTTGGCAGCCTTCATCCACGACTGCCCAGCTGCCTCAAATCCCACAGTGATTCTGATCACATTATGACTTACCCCAGAGTGTAAAGAGTTTCTGTCCTGCCTGTGCTTCCAGGATGGTGGGGGAGACCCTGGTCCTGAAAGCAGGCTCAGGGCAGCCCTCCATACACGGCACAGAGCTGAAGGTCTTTACTCCCAGGGCACATTATGTATGCTATAAGAGATGGTGCTGTACTCCTTGCAGGGTTTGCCCCATTTTGCACCAGTTTTGGAACATCTGATGCACTCAGCCTGCAACCTTGGTGTGCTCAGACAAGTACAGCTCAAAACAGGGTTTCTCTTAGAGTGGCTGTGACACATGATTTACTTACTGTTGCTTTGTTCTGCCTCGTATAATCTCCAGATTTTCGAAAGCATAGAGATCAGTAGCATTCTCGGGCCAGGCTTGAATCAACAAAAATCCTAAAAGAGGAAAAGAAGATTAAAAAATAAACATAATGGAAATAAACTTGCTGTTAGTACTAGCAGCAGAACCTTCTCCTGTAGCAAATCCTGCACCAGGAGAAGGTGCTTGTACTTTCCCTATGCTTATCTGAAGGATCTCAAAGTCTAACGTGACATTTTAGGGAGCAAGGAGATATTTTTAAACCCTATTTTATAAACAGTTTACTTCTCTAGCCCACCATGAGGGCTTAGGAGCGTAACAGAGCATGTCGGTGAGCTGCACATCCTGCCACACTGAGGCTCCAGCAATGATGGCTCTTGCCAGTAGATACCCTGGCTGAGAGGCTGCAGGCTTGGGATCTGTGGGAGAAAGGCCGCACTCCATCCCATTTTTCAGCCGACCTCAAGGAAGAGGAAAGCTGAAAAGTGGGAACAGAGCAGAATAGCTACTTGTAGTGGATTTTCTGAGGCAAGCAGAATTCTCCACTCAGCTGAGGTGTTTGGGAGGAGGGGGAGAATTTGGAAAATTGCAGGCTACTGTATGAAGCTCTGCAGTTAGTCATTGCTACCCTGAAGGGAACCACACAGGTGAGAGAGAAAGAAAAGGAGAACTGGAGTCATGTCTGTAGACCTAGCCCCGATGTTACATTCATTTCATAATGTGCTGAACACAATTACTTTTAATTAACACTAGGAGCATGACGGTGGCTGAGTGTTCCACTGGCTGCTTTGTGCTCATGGAGACACATTCACCTCAAGGAAGAAGTCTTCAGGCTGGAGAGGGTGTCTCCATAAGGATGACGCAAGCCACTGAGCACGCTTCCCTAAGGAGCTGCTGAAAGGTTTTCCACAAATAGAAACACACTTGGCTTTTTTTAGCCAGAATGACACGCCTCTGCATCACCACATGCTTCTTGGGTGGCTGAGGATCTCCACTGCTTTTACTTTTCTCTAGGGCTGACAGTTCAGCAGAAGGGATGTTCTGGCCAAACCACACACCTTGGATGGAAGATCAGTATGGGTTATGTGGGCGTAATGCTGGCAAGGTGCTGCTGACCACCTTGGTTAAGAGTGACCCCTGTTAGCTCAGAGACAAGCAACACTTTGCATGCACTTCTCTTTGTGTGCTTAAAAAATTTCCCTCCTCCCTATTTGTATTTTTGGCAGTATCAGTCAAAAACCATCTCAGCTTAAATTCACTGCGAACCTGATATTTCTTTGACTGTTTTGAAGACATCCAGCTTCTTGGGATCCAAAGGCAGGGTCTTTGTGAAGGCATCACTGAAACAAACAGAATGAGAAATTGGGAAAAGAACAGCTTGGCCTGGATTTTCCCTAGCCCTTTTCTTTCAGTGCTTGATAACCAGCAGGTAACTCACCCTAGAAATGCAACCGGGAGAATGCTGACGTCCCCATTGATCTTGGTACAGTTTTTGAAGGAATCAATATTTGTGGCATTTATGGAGAGGATCCCTTTAAGTTCACCTATTCCGATGCCATTGCATACTGTTAAAGGAAAGACAAAAGTCAGGGGGGACAAAAGTGAGGCCCAGTCACATGGCAGGGTAGAAACATGGAGGTGCTATGAGTTCAGAAAGAACTCCCGTATGGTCAAACCTACCACTCTAAGATGAATTTCATATCTCTTTTGCCTATTTTTGCTTTTCAGAAAGTGCCACAGGACAACTGCTTCCTGCTTGCCCAGCTGTGCAGCTCTGGTCTGAGCATCTCTGCACACAGGCTCTGGCACATTCTCTTCTCTCTTTGACCTATTTCCATCCCCCTTGATGAGACACTGGGAAGGACAAATGGAGGAGAAAGCTGACATGCAAGATATACATGCACACAGCACACAGTTTATCTACTGTACTTGTGGTGTATCCCATCTGCAGAGCATGCTCCACAGTCATGCTTCCTGATCACACCACTTGTTGGATCTCCAAACTATCATTGGATCTGATTTATATTGAATTTGCACGTAACTAAGACCAGAACTCCCTGCACCTTTCCTAGTAAGTTCTCTGTCATCTCAAAGTCTTACTGTTTTATTCCACGCTTTTTATACCTTTGCTGCATAGCCCATCACACTTTTTACACTTCCGAACACCATTTTCCTCCACTTCATAAGTATCAGCGTTGCATGAGCGAACGCAGGAGCCGTGGTCTGTCACCACGTAGTTGTCTGGAAAATAAAAGGATACAAATGTGACTGAAATACAAGAGGGATACTTTGAGGGCCAGACAAGCACTTCAAGACTTCTAAGAAAAACGGGATTTAAGCTTTTGGCACACTCAGGAAAGTACAGGCACTAACTATGAACATCACAAATATCATTTGAAGGTAGATGAACATACAGTGCTATCACCATTTTACAGGGAGGGGAATGGTCACAGAAGGATAAAACAACATTCAAGTTTTGCTGGATTAAAAAAATACAGAAATGAAACAGCAAGAAAGGAAAAGCAAGCATCTGTAGTAATGATCACAGGCCTTGAGACAGAGTGTCAAAATCAATTACTTTTTAACAGTCCTAATTAAGAACCAGTTAAGAGTTGATTGACTTTGGTCATCCATAGCATTGATCCCATGAAGCCATTCTTTTAATGGCTTTTAGAAGATGCCTTTTTTGCGGAAGTCAGAATGCAAAGATTAAAAATCAGGCAAAGTGATGGATGCAGACTGTTTGAAGAGGCATACTTTGTCACCTGTTCTCAGTTCCCACAGAAGCTGAAGAGAACAAGTGCTCCTTCACCTGACCACAACACAGAGGGATGACATAGGACCCTTCCCCCTCTTCTCCAACTCCCCACCTCTTCTGCGGCTGCAACCTAAAATGCACTTACGTGGACATTCCTTCACACAAGTGGCTCCAAAGCTGTATTTTCCTTCAGGGTTCACATCCATCTGGTAAGTGGTGGGGTTATACAGGACCAATGGGGGACATGTATCCTTGCATGTAGCATCATCCCGAAACTTGCGGCATGCCTGTGATTGAACAACAGCACCCATTAAACTCCCTTTGCCTTAAAAAGTGGCAGTGATTTCACATCAGGTCTTCAAAATACTCTGATGGCCTCATCTGCTTCCTGCTTAGCTCTAATGGAAACCCCAAGCAGCTACAGGGATGGTCCCTCAGGATTTGAAGTTGAAAGGTTGCTTCAGGCTGGGCAATGGAGTTGTTTAGTAATTTTTTAAAGAAAAAAACATGAGTTTTTCTTTTTCTGAACAAGAAACCTTGGCACTCTGGTTGGAGAGCTGCTGGGATTCACGTGGGAACAGGAGCAAATCTGCATGCTTTAGACAGAAAAAATTTTCCCTACAAGCAGGAACCAGATCAAGACAAACTGTACTTTTCTTGGCCAGTTTTTAATAACCTAAATCAAATCAAGTCCTTTCCTGCCAATTACTAACTTTTCTGGCTAAATATTAAACTCAAGCCATTATATTTGGCTGCAGGTAATGAACAATTTAGCAGGCATTTATGAAGGGCAAGTTGGTTCTTCCAATCTAAATCTGCATTAAATTAATAATGACCCTCTTTTTCCCTTTCTTCTCCCTTGGCTTTCCAGATGAGAGGGTGTAACTGTCTTCTCTGTGAGCCAGTAAGGGGATCATAGCTATCTTAAAAGGAAATCAGGAACAGAGGTAACAACAATAAAATCCAGGTTGGACGATTTCTATGGTGATTACTGGGATGTCACTTAATTCCGAATGAAGTGTAGTGCAAACATGGGGAAAAGTTAAAAACCACAGCATGCATCAAACCCCTGAAACGCTTGTGGAAAAGTAATGGGATCTTTATTCCCTAAAGAAGTTCCATTTGTTTCTTCTCTCTTCACTGCCCCAGGGCTCCCCAAACACAGTTGTTTTGTGGCAAGTCAAAAGCAGAAAGGGAAACCCGGATTTCATGAGTGAAGTTCGGCAAAATGCAAAAAAATAAAGATCCATTGCTTCTTACTTCCCTTACAACTTCTTGCTTTAGTAAACCAAGATTATTACTGACTAGTGCTAAGAAGTACAAGGCAAAGCTGTGCTGGCCTGGAAAACTGCTGCACTGTGGGGGCAGCTGTGGGCCTGTGGACCTGTTCATATAGGGAAGGTGCCTACAGCAAACACCTAGATGCTCTGCAACAGCATTGGACTCACTGGACTGACAAAGGCATTAACACTGGTTTGGAACACACCGGGAGGGTGCATAGGCAGAGTCAGTAAAGACTAGCTAAGAGTGTTGTGAAGTTCATGCCATCTTCCCTCCCAACAACCACCCATGCAGGGAAGCCCTGGAGCACCCTCCAGGTCAGCATCTCTCAGGAGGCCTTCTGGGGCTGAAGAAGGCTAGAGGACATGCAGCTGAAATCCCTGCTCGCCATGACAGAGATTGAAGCCATTGTGGTGGTGGTTTAGCTTCATTACCAGGCAGTCACTCTCCCGAGGCCCGGTGCACCCCGCAGCACACTGGTTGTGGCAGCAGTCACTGGGCACCTTTCCCCTGCACCGACCAGAGCACTGCTGAGCACAGATGACTTTCGTTACTGCAAAGAAACAAAGAAAGAAAAAATGGAAAACATCAGCTGTACTTGCTGCAATGAGATCAAGAAATATGAAGACAGGGTCTGGTGCAGGTTTTGTGCTAGATTTTCCTAGTGGGACATTCTGTCCTCATTTAAGGCCAAAGTTTGGGAGGGGCGAGAGCGAGTGTGGGTGGTGGTAAGAAGGGGTCATTTTCAGCCTGTAATTATCTTGACTCTTATGAGGTGCTAAGAACTCTGATCCCAGCCAGGAAACATGTCCTGCTTAGAAAGAGCAACCCTGTTGCATCAATGCCTAGACCAAGTAAAACTCTGTGACAGAGTCATTGCATCTTATAGCTGGGCAACAGGATAGAATCTGTCTCCATTTCACTGAGAAAATTTACTATTATTGGTGCTAACTTTAGGAAAAACAATGTGACAGAACTGCCAGGACTCTGTACTGTATCTGGAAACTATATTATTAATGTGGTGCTTAAAATGTCCTTTTAATGCACTAAAATAGTTCCAAAATTTGCAGAGTTAGGGGACAGTCAGCAAGCAGATTTCATACGCATGCTGAATTATTTTTCTTTAATGTTCAAATCCTTGGCCAAATTTTATCTTCATTACACAACTCCCTCAGAGTTTGCACCAGTGCAACAACCGAAAGGAAGAACTGGCCCTGGTCCAGCTTTTTGCAGGGAAGCAAAAACTGCCTGCAACATTTTGTTGAGAACTGGGGAAGCTTCTCCATTTGAATATCAAAGCAGAGAAAAGGATAATCATAACAATTTTAAAAAGCCCCACAAATGAACGCCTAGCATGTTTTTGTACCAGAGACCTCAAATGGGATTGTTTGTTCTCTAAAAAAAAAACCCAAAAAAACCTCCAAAACACCCAAACCAAACCAAACCAAAAAACCAAAAAAACTCCCACTGATCCACAGAGCCTGGCACAGGGCCAGAAGAACCTGATGGCTACTCTGCTTCATACAGCACCGTGAGCATTTCAGCTGTGCACCGTGCTGTTATCAGCTTCACAGTTGGCACAAATGAGTTACAATATTATCAGGAATTCCTGTAAGTCTGAAAACCATGGTTGTTAATTAACAGAAAATGATTTCAAAAACTAGCCAGCTTCAGGGTATATAACAGTTATTTTTAAATATCATCTATTCTTCTTCCATTACACAGTATCCAAATTGTATTATTTTATTTATTTTCTCTTTTTTTCTTGTAGACCTGTAAGCAAGGTAGCGTATTTTCAAGGAAACAGATTATTTCCACAGTATGCATTAGCTTCTCTTATAGCAACTCCTCCATTCAACTAGAAACAGGGGAATAAAAGGCACATTGTTCTACATGGATGGCATTTTGATACAATTTTTTTCATAAGAATTAGCAGGGGAATAAAGCATCTCATCACTTTGATAACTATTGATTTGAGTTTCCTGCTGGAAACACATATTACGTCAAACATTTTTACTTCATGTAGAGTATCCCACGTTCATTTCCAGGAGAAAGAGACATATCCCCCAAACTTTCCCACATATGGAAATGTGGGATACATTTTCAGTTGGCCAGATTCTCAAATGCCTGGATAGGCGAGCAAGAGCCAGCAAAAAATTCTGTTTTATGCACTCATCAACCTCCTGATTCCAGCAAGGGTTTGTAAATGCTGGAAGCTTGCAGGGCTGAGACCTGAGGTTTTGCAAGGTCCTGGGACAGCTGTGCAGCCTCAGCTGCAGGAACCAACCCAGGAAGGGCTTTGTATGCACAGCCACTGTCCACCCTGAGAGCCAAACTGCAGAGCCAACTGACAAAAACTGAAGCTTACACTGAATGAAGACAAGAAAGGTATAGGCTCCTCTTTCCTCAAGCTCTAAGTCATACAAATTTGGCTTGATATTTGCAGACAAAAAACTTAGGTTCAGGCGACTATTTGCAATGGAAAACTGAATGTAGGGTGTTGCTTCCATTTGCATTATGTCTAAATCAGCAGTCTCTCCACTGAACTTTTCACTAAACAAAACCCAGTGTATTTCCCCACGTTTTAGAAAAAAAAAATAAAATAAGCACTGAAAAAAGTTGACATGGTGTTCCTTCTCCACCTTTACTTTAGGAAAAACAAACTGTTGCAAAATCTCAGGCACTTGTAAATGGATATTTCTGCTGCTCTCTTAGCATCAGACAAGCATACTACCTGCAAAATTATCGTTAGTTTTTCAGCAGACAGAAATGTAGTATGTATGTTAGAGCACACAAGCTCTTCCTTAACTAATCTGCAGGCTTACATGTCTGGCAGTTTTGTTCACCAGGGCCCCAGCAGTGGTCTTCTGTGCAGTTCTGATGGCATTTGGGACCTAAAACACAAGAGAGAGTATAATATTCTGTAAACAAAGAAAACAACAATGTACCATGAACAACAGAAAACAATTACTTGAATTTTCCTTCCTGATGAACCAGGGTAGGAAGCACCTATATAACAGTGCTCAAAAAAATTAAAAGCTGAATTCCTTATCCTGTGTTCACCTCTGCTTTCCTACGTGCAGTTCTCCACCTCCACACCTTTGAGCAAGTGAGCACAATACCCAGCCAGTCCAGCTTACGAAAGAGGCATATTTTTCCCAGGAACAGGAATCTCAGCTACTGCCCGGCTGGCCCTTCTGCTGGGGTTTTCATGCAATGGCAAGTTACCACTGGCTTGCTTGAAGTCAGGCATGTGCCAGCTGCTCACTAGAGGCCACATGTAAATCAGTGTTTCTGAACAAGGCAGTTCTTAAAAGAAAACAAATCCAACTGGATTCACAGGCAACTGCCAGCTACTCTGACCACAAAGTAATTTGACTTGTCTGCTTCATGCATTCCTCCCATCCTCTGCCAAAAATACTCCTTGTGTAGGACTATGCTGTAGATGGACAACTGATGGAGAGGTGAGCAGGATGGACAGACACCTTGCCTGACCTCGAGGGTTCAGTGTTGGGTTCTTTCCCATTCCTCCCTCCTTGCTCTGTCCTTTCTTCTTCTTTCTCTTAATGACAAGCAAAGTCCCAGAGAAAAAACTTATTTTAGAGTATAGGACCATTATTAAACCCATAAAAGGCTGTCTTAGCAGATTAAAGTGGAATTCACTACATTTAAAAGGCATTTCCTACTAGAGTGTTTCTTCCCACTAACAGCATGTGATTCTCCTTCCCCCCATCAGCCATCAAATAGCTGAACAAATGCCAATACTTGTCCCAGAGTTGATTGATTTGGTGTGAGACCAAAGAGCTTTTTTTTTTTCAGTTGAAAAGTTAAAGGTTAACATTTCTGTGCTGTTCAGAGCCAAACTCCTGTGCTGACATGTATAGTTTGCAACTCCTTGATTACGCCAGGCCTCTGTAGAAAAATAAGTCAACACAGAAGTTGGCTATTAGCTCTCAGGCAATTATGCAATTGGAAGAAGATAAAGAAAATATGTTTTCCTTCCAATTTATAGTGCCAGTAAAGAAATGCTCAGAAATGAAAATAAACCCTCCTTTCTGTGAAAAGACTGGGGATTTTACGAGGGACTCATAAGGCTGAAGGATTAGCTTGAGCCTGCTCTACGCAGATGCTGTACAAACTTTTAAATATCCCCTCATCTCCTTGTTGATCTGAAGTGTCAGATTTATCTACCTGTTTATTATTACTTTTGCCAGGGTAATCTGTGCAGCCCAAACCAGGAGAATTTTACAGCATTCAGCTTGGGCCTTAGCTCTAAAAAGACTTCAAGTAACTCCATGAAGTGACCCATATGGTTTTTTTAGACATTGTAAACAGAAGATTTCTGGAAAGCAAATGAATGCACATTTTTCTGAGCTGTCTTTCTGAGCTGAGCACATATGCAGGGTACTGTCTTAAACCAACAGGAACATTACCAAGAACTTTGCTGAGCTATGAGTTAAGGACTAACCATCATGAAAATTCTATCTTAGGCCAGTGTTGTAGAAATGAATGCACTTCTCTTGGAACAGGGCTTGGTGGCCTTCATTAGAAATTGTTGGACCACAAACCCACTGCATGAAAGATAGGATGCTCATTTTACTCTCTGAAATGGAGCAGAATTTTGGTTAATACTCACAAGAAGACAAGTTGCTCACAAATTCAAGCACTGTGGGTGGCTTCTTGCTTGTGTCAATGATGTCATTCCAAAGAACAGTGTCCATGTTGCACAGTTTGGGGTTGTTGCTGATTTTAACACCTCCATTGAGAATTTCTGTCACAGAAACAAAAAATATTGCTAAGTGAAGCAAATCCCTAATTTGCCCCAGAGACATCCCCAAAATACCTCTGATCTAAAGAAAGAGAAATAAGTTACAACTTTCTCCATCTCAGTCACATGATACTGACAGAAGGGAACAATCTGCAGGGTATCAGCACTCCTGACTGTGTAACTAACACCAGGATCAGACTGACAGGTTCTGGAGAGTCAGCTTTTCTTGGATGCCACGAAGATGCCGCTCTGTGTAGTTTTCTGCCTGGTGCCATCTCCAGGGCTCACCATGCTCAGCAGAGTAGGCACTGCTGGTGTGCATAGCCAGAGATCATGAGACACACATATTACCAGTTCCGCCAGGGATCTAACAGAAAATATTGATATGTATGCACTGGAATCAAATAATACAAAATAACAAATGGATGCTTCTTTGCCAGTTTTGGGAACAAAGATGAATCTTGATGAATTTTCTTTGTCTTTTGCAGAAGACTAGCTAGCAGGAAAGCCATTAGAAAACATTCAGATCCTTGCTTTTAAAGTGGGGTTTCATGGCATATGACTTGGAGAGGCAATCTCCAATAGATCTTGACACCAATAAGCTGACAGTTGAAGTTGGCTTTGGAGGTGCCTCCACCTCTTGCCCATGTCTCACCTGAAAGCCGCTTCATTGGCAGCTGTCGGAGTCCCTGGGTTTTATTCGTGTGGTAGTTGGATAAAACTGCCAGGGCGTAAGAGTTGTCATACAGCACATTGCCTCGGATGATCTGGAGGTTTTCAAGGGGAATGACATCCACCATGTTAAGTGCGATGAGCACGTAGCCTGCAACCTCCTGTATTGACTGAGAGAACAACAGAAGAAACAAGGTGCTTAATCCATAGTACTCTTCAGTAACTGCTTTCCTCCTCCCACTCCTCCAATTCACCATCTTTCAACTTTAAGGAATGATAGACCACTTAGTCTCATTAAAAATAAATAAAGCTAGGAAGAAAAAGGGACTATGTGAAAAACCTTGGTGGTTAAGCATGTATAAACTCACCCTTTCAACAGCTACCAGGGGGTCATTCCAAAGGTCCAGCATATCCCTGTTCTGTCCCCAAGTAGGGGTAAGTGGGGCTGACTAGGGGATGCAGGGGAAAAGGGCAAGCATGCATGAAATGGCAACTAAGTGTGATGTTTCCCATAAACACTTGCCTAGCCTTCAACAACTGGCAGCACACAGATGCCGCCTGATTCAGGCTTTTATATTGTCTCTTCTGTGGCCCTTCCTTTGCTCATCAGAGGGGAAGACTAGGCAACCTTCTGCTTTTTAAGTAATATATATCTTTACAGGACAAAAAGACAAGCAAGGTACTGTTCCTATATGTGGGTTAATTCCTGTCTTGCACTGTGAAATGTATGGATTTCTATCCCCTACAAAAATCATTGCAAGTGAAAATCCTTCAGGCTACTACTTAGGATATTTTCCTTTTCTACAAAGACTACCAGAAAATTTTCAAGAGACTCGTTACATTCCTCAGAACCCTGAGCTCTGCGATCAGGTTGTGTTTGGGAAAGAAGAATGGCAATACCATCATATTTGTAACCCATATGTTCAAACCATAGATTTTTTTATCTTGCTTGTTACTTGCTGGTGGAGAATGTGGAGGTCCCCATGTCAGCCATGGCTCCTCCCCATGCTGCGGCTGCATTTTAATATCCATCCTATGTTCACTCCCTCCAGCTTGCCTTAATTTGCCCATGAACTTGTGCACAAAACAAATGTTGAGATGGGAGTAGCCCAT
The DNA here is from genome assembly GCA_013399915.1 of Illadopsis cleaveri. Lineage (NCBI taxonomy): Eukaryota > Metazoa > Chordata > Aves > Passeriformes > Timaliidae > Illadopsis > Illadopsis cleaveri. The sequence continues at coordinate 433,749 of VXBB01011471.1, forward strand.
GTGTCAATCACAGGGGATTATTCTTGAAGATCACTTCAAGAATCCATGTGGGAAGTTATTGCACAGGACTTGCCTGCCTGCTGAGGGTGTGAGCACTTCAGGCTGTAGAGGCACTCACCACCACGGCAGGGCAAGGGATGGCAGTTTGGAGGGCAGGGAAAAGGCCTCCACACTTCAAAATCTGCCACTCGCTTTGTGCTTTGCTTTGCCCAACAGCACCACAAAGTCTTTTGCTCTCTGAGAAGTGAGGTAACAGGTAAGCATGTAATTCTAATTATAATTAAGAAGAAACCCATCTGCAGGGCACCCAGCACAGGACAGCAAGTGCTTGAAAAGCTATTTCTCAGAGTACCTGACTTGTATGGTAGGGTTGAGTGCATCCTGCAGCCTACAGGTATGCTTAGAGTATAGACTGTGATTCCTCTGACATTAACTAGCTATGTTTTTGGATCAACACAGAATTTGATCAGCAGCTGATCCTTTGCACTTTAAAAATGGAGTAGGATTTGCTGTAGCAGAAGGCCCCATTGGCCACGAACACTAACCTTCAGGAACGAGAGGTCACGATTGTGCTCCACATATGTAATCTCCAGGTTGCTGAGTACCACCTCACAATTGTTGTACATCCTCTGCAGGCTAGTGAAATGGTCTTCCACATGCCCAAGTTGGGTCAGCTTGTTATTTGTCCCTTGACAAACTGTGGAGGAAAGGACAAAACTCCATGAAGGAAAGAAAGAATAACTACAGAGCAAAGACTTATTGCTCATTTATCTTTAAAAGCACCACAGGAAGTTAAGCATCAGCTTCATAAGAAACAAGAATATTATCTCTCATGACTCTAATGGCAATAGTGTAGGAAGTATGCAGTGTTTCCCAGGGACAGAGATGTACCAGAATTTAGAGCTGGAATAACCCTCCATCACTTTCTGTTATGGAAAAGCTTCAACACAAGGCTTTTGTACATAGGTAGCACTAAGTTTTCTGTATCACAGACATAACTCAGTTTCTGAGGAGAGGACACTGATACAGTTTCACTGGACACTACTGAAACTGGCATGCTGAAAGGTATCACCAAAGATGATTTCTCTGAGGACCTCTTTTACATTACTTTCAGGGGCATTAGGTCTCCTTGTAAGCTCAGAGGGAGGAAGGGGGACTTCCTGAAGGACTCCTTAAGCTACAAATTCTGGTTTTAAGCTCTTACTGAACCTCCAGGGCTTACAAACCTCTTGCCACTCTGACATTTTGGGAGTATGACAGATTCACTGAGATTTTCTGGCATATTCATCTTTGGCACTCAAATCCACTTCTGCCTGGTGGGGAAGGAAGAGGTGTCACACAGAGCACCACTGAGATTCCAAATATTTATAACAGCACGACGGAAAAATTAATCCTCTCCTGAAATTATATTACTCTGCTTTATTAAATCTAGAGGAACTGAAAAAAGTTATCACCATTGTATTTGACTGCAATGAATGACCAAAATGCAAAATTGCTCTGAAGAAAAACAACAGACACAACCCTCAAAAATTCTGTACTCATACAGTCATTCCCTGGGTTACCCCTACAGGGGTCAAATGAACACATCTCTCAGTTATGCTAATATAAAGCAAAGGAGAATGATGTAGAAGGCAATGTGGTAAAAAACTTCACAGCCCCTTCCAGGGGCTCCTTCAGCTGTGCTTTGCTCGTCAGTGGGAGCAAAACGAGGCTGTTATCTCATAGTTTGTATAATGCAACCCCAGCCTCACTGCAGAGCTTTCCATAATGCATCAAAAGAATTGTATTATTTTAACTTGGTGAAATTAATACATGAAATTATACTTCTGTAGAACCATAATTCATAGAAGCACCAATCACAAACTGGGATGCTGCAAACCAAGTAACAAAGACTCTTGACAAAGCTGGAAATGTGTTTCAGTTCTAGTAACAAAAGACACCACCTGTTGAAGATTTACCGAACAACTGATGCTTTATTAGTCAGAAAAACAACGTAATGACAGTGATAAAAACATACTTACCAATCATCAAAACTATCATTGAACATGTGGTACTTCTCAGTACAATCATCAGCATTAGGAGTTACAGTGATAACAGATTAAATACTCTGGACAACGTTTAAAGCAAGGCTGGTTCACTGACATTCCTCAGTTATTTCTCATTATACATCTAGATAAATATTATAGTGTTTGGAACCAGAATGGCAACTGCTGGTAAATGTGAACACTGTGATGGGCTGTGAGTACATCACCTAAGCTGCTTGACCCTTTTTATGTATTTTGAATTTCTGAATTTCTTAACATTTGCTTTAGAAATTCTAAGTGGGATTTTCTGTTTCAGCTTCTGTTCCAGTTTCAAACTTAACTGTTGCATTGTGTTCACACTTCAAGTCTGTATTTGCTGTCTGCTTCAAGTACAAGGACCACAAATTATCAGGTTCACAGGCAGGTTTTTATTCTGCAGAGTGGTCACATTTTGAAAGTTAGAAATATTTTCATATGGCTAGTCTGCATTGGAAAATGTGGTGGTGTTAGGGACAGGGATGAAGAGTCTTCGAACAGACTGGAAAAGTCAAGGAGTCATCCCAGAGGACATCTTGAATTTTAAGCAATGTTATCCTACAACCAAGGAAAAACCAGTAATATTAGATTCTCAGATTGTTCAAACCTCACCTTGGATGCTCAGTTTAGGCATCTCATATCTGATCTTTAGAATAGTGTGATTTTGGAAAGCACTCCAACACAGTGCAGGAGCCGGTGCTGTTTAGACTGCTCACAGAAATAAAAACATATAAGTCATCCTGCTGTGGTCTTCAGGGTCCACAAATGACCTGATGCACTTGTTGCATCTCTGAGGTTACCAGGAAAGATCTGCCCTGATACTCATGACAGGCCCAATGCAAAAGCTGCAGTGTTTATGCTGCACCTGAATCAAAGGACAGCTGGAAGGAGGAGCTTTCCCTGGTGGCATCCTCCTGGCCACCTGTGCCTTTGATCGACTCTACACAGCTTGGCACCAGTCAGATCATACAAAAAACCAGCACAGCTTCCTGAAACAATCCCTAAGACAAACTGCATTCATGTGAATGTGCTTCTATTGGGATCAGACAAGTGTTGGAGCTCTGAACTTGGGTCAGCTGTCTTGAGAAAGACAGACTTTTTCTCTGCTCACTGGGTCAAGGCTGAGGCAGCAGTCAGAGGGCATGGTTACTCTTGCACTTCTCCCTCTCCCTCTCCCATGGGACCTCTCAGGGAACCATGCCAAAGAGCTGATCCAAGCTACAAATAATATAGGACAATAAATAAATAATTGGACAGAGGATATTTTTAGTTCAGGAAAGCTCATTGGTTTGGTTCACCATGGTGCTCCATGCATTGGAAACAGCTCAGAGGACAGCAAGGAGGCAGAAGCAAATACTCAAGAGAAGGAGCTTCCCTGCTTGTGAAGCTGCAGAGGGAAACCCAGACATAACAAGCATTGAAAAGGCTTCAGCTTGGTCCGCCAGGACCTACTTTTTTCCCCTGTACTGTGGGCAGAGAGCACTTTGATAGCTCTCTACCAAAGATATCTTAAGCTACATGCAAAACCATTGGTCCCCTCATCACATCCTCCATCCAGTAAACAGTAGCTGCAGATGAGATGTTAGTTACGATCTGGAGAGTGGAAGAAAAAAGGCTGCTTTTGTTAAGTAATCAACTGTGTGTGGCTGTAGGGGTATCAGTCAGAACACCACAGTGGAGCTTTCTCCCTCATGCACAAATTTTTGTTTGTGCAAAGAGATACAAGGGATCTAAGTACACCCACATAGTGAACTTCATCACACCAGTATTTACCAAATGAGAACCTGGGTCATAAGCAGTATATGCTGAGCAAATAAAACCCAAACCAAACCAAACAAGGTAAATCCCTGCAGCAGTATTACTGAACTCAGGCAAAGGCACAGAATAAAATTCCAAATAGAACATTTGAAAAGAAAATTGCCTGCGTATATGTGATGAATAACATCATTCCTGCAATGTCTTTGCTTATGGAAACGGTGCTCTAAAAAGATACATGGTATAATTATCTCTATATAATATCACAGTGTCAATGCTACTCTGGCCAGAGGCTAAAGCACAGACAATGAGGTGCTCGCCTTGCTCTGCAGAGTTTTAAGTGCGATGTGCATGCTTGAGTGGATGGAATTTATTATGATTTAACCTCTATTGAACTCAACCTATTTGTCCTCTAAAGGACAGATTCTGATGCCACATACAATACGTTCGTTACATAATTTTGTTTCAATGTGTAGCAAAGCCAGCACCATTCGGGTTTACGAGTCAGTGGTGGACATGGACACCTGCATGGTACTGCTGGAAGCTATGGTAGCATGTACCATAATATATGTTCTGTGTGGACACTTACACATTTTAGCTAAAAAGGAGAGTAAAACATTCAGGGTGAGAACATCCTTGACCAGTGGAAAAGCCAGGATCCAGAACTGAACTTCCGGGCATGAGCTGATCCCTGAAAGATGAAAGCTTTGCTTTTATCTGTGATGTTAATACAACAAAAACACAACCAGTCTGGAAAGTTTTGACACAGAGGGCACATCCCAAGAGGCTGCTGTCTGTGGCAGTGCAGAGAGTAGGGCTGCATGCTGGGAGTGCAGGGTTCTCTCACCCCAGCCAGGGTGATCTCCTGGACACTTAGTGCCCCAGCCACCACTCCTGCGACATGGGGCCACCCAGAATTCTGCAGGGCAGCATAATGGGATTACCACCATGAAGCATTTAAATTCTATGTGATATAGATGTTAGCACATATGCCACAATTCCTAAATGCCAAAGTGATGTTGATCTTGAATCAGTTGCAGCATGACCTCAACAGACAGTCTAACAAAAATTTAGATATTGCTGAAATGACCCAAATGTCAGGTGCTGTATAAGGCAGCAGCAATCAAAGGGCTCAGGAAAGAGACACACTATACTGATAAATGCAAACTTATTAAATTTAGTACTTGTGAAAAGTGCAGGGTTGGCTGTCCTGGCTACTAAAACCTTCTGTGTGTCCACAGACATGCTTGTTTCTCCCCTTCTCTGCCCCAAACTAGGACTTTCTAGAGTATTTCTAGGTGATGCAAACTGGTTCACCCTCTGCAACCCTTTGCTCCTTGGCCACTTTTTTCTTGTGCAGCCTGAAGTAGTAGCATGAAACCAAAGCATTTCCTAAATGGCATTTTTTCCCAAGTGATAGTAGGGAGACAGAGGGCATCTGTACAGCTGTAATGCTAAGCAATAATATTTTCCCAAATCCATACAAGTTCAGATTAAACAAAATAGTCCCTGTAGCAATTCCTGACAATAACACAAAACTTGTAGATGAGGGATATTTGTTCAATCTGACAATGCAGTTATAAATATTCCTCTCTCCTCACTTGTTAGCAGTAATTTGATTGTTTTTGGGTACTTCATGGAAGAGCAGTACCTTGCTGCGTGCATGTTTGGGATACAAAGCTGCCACTGAATGCCCAGCAGATAATGCTACTGGATGTGCTACCATCAGTGCTGCCCACACCCAATACACCTTTATCAGAGCGTGGGGGAAAAACCTTTTCAAGTAAACTGGAATAACTTTATAGGAAATGTTGTTCAATTTGGGTCTGTATGAACAATCACACCATCCCAACCCTTTCCCCTTGTATCCCCTGGGCCCCTCCTGGACAATACAGAGGGGATCCTAGCCATGGCCTGCACCTCCATGATCTTCCCTGGGAGAAAAACTGTTTCCCCTTTATGAGGACCTTCATCTAATGGGCCCTCAGAAATTAAATGAAGATGCATGTCATTCAAGCACAAACATACACATCAGCTCTAAGGGCAGGTCCTCTATAACAGGTATTTTTTTAACCAGCTTCAAAGCATCCCCTTATGGCTATCAAATGGATCCACATAACCTCCAGTGGAAATCAGCATAGTGCAGCTTACTAGCTATCAAATGATCAAAATAATGATATTTAAACTTATAACAAAGTACTAGAAGAGACACAACATTTGTCATCATGACAAACCTATCACAAAGAGAAAGAACCATGCAATGCTTTCCCTAAAGAAAACAGGATATGAAATATCCAAGGTTGGAATAAGTGACATTACATTTTATGTAATCAATCACTTAAATAGAAATATTTCTTATATTCACAAGTTCCTCAACTCTAGAGAGAGATGGGATGGAGAAATTTCAGTATTGCTTGGTTGAGTGTGTTTAACACACTGAGTAAGAATTTCAAGAGGGAGGAAAGTTCATGTGGCACAAAACGAAAACCAAATCTGCTGCAATTTGCCATGGGAAATTATGAAAAGGAAAGCTAGGAAACAGGTGAGGAGTACAAACAGTGCTCACATGTTGGCACATGTTTTCCCTCAAGAACGGTGCTTGCAAACCCATACAATGCCTAAAAAGTCCATTTTCAGCTTAATGACAGCAACATTCAGGCACTGGAAAATCTTCTGCAGAAGATAATGATTTTTGCACATATCCAAATACTTTAATTTAAAACATTGTGAAAAACAACCTTGTGTGGCTTTAGTAAGTTCTTGCTCAAACAATGTGGTTTAGAGTAATGCAGTTGCTGAGATTAATTCCAACTTTTAGACACATTGGGATCAAAACAATGACAGAGCTCTTAAAAATACTTAGATGGAAACTTTAATTGCAAAAATTACCAAAACTAACACCCTTGTGGAAAAAAACAATATGCCTTGAGGGAAAGCTTTCCCAAATGGTTTCTTATTTCCATTTACTTGACAAAAACAACTTTTCCAGATAAATGTAATTTTAGGTTTCCCTTCCTAACTCAAATTAGGAGTGGAGACCTGCCCTGTCAAAAATCACATTCTAAATTGCAAAGGATGGAGGCATCATGACAGATGGTCTGATTGCTGGTGAGTGCCTTTGCCCAAAAGAACAAATAATCACATACAAATCAACTGGCTCCTGGATGAAAACCTCACCAAAGTCACAGTTTTTCTGACAACAAGGGATTCAACCTTATTAATTCCCCAGGGTGCTTTTTTTCCCTCCCCAAGATCCTTTACTAATATTTCTATTTCTCTTCTTTGTTGTCATTATTTAATTCTTCGTGTATGTTTATTAATCCTCCAGAGATTAAGGCCAGACCAGGGTGTGCTAAAATCAGCCTTTCCACTGGTTTCAATGTGAACTGGATGGGGGATTAAATTTTTCTCTTGCTGATGCCGGTATTAATTTGGAGCAAGTACATGGACAGGATGGAATAGCCCAGATTTAAGCTTTGTCCTCTGAATGTCTTAGGATAAAACTGTGGTTGATACAGATATTTTCTGTAAATATCAGTGAAATGTCAAAGAAACAGGAATTGTCACCTTGCAATTTTCTACAGCTGAGGAAAAGTTGATTTCCAAGGTGAATAATAGATGGGAATTTTGAAAGAGGGTATTTCCACTGAGGTACTGAAAGATAACCTGAGTTTAGCTCAGTTTTCTTCACATGGTTTTGTCAGTGATCTCTAAGAAGACTTCAAATCACTGCTGAGGGTTCCTGCAGATGACACAAGCATTGCTGGAGTTCTAAATAACAAAGAGGGACAGATGACCTGCACAGGCTGGTTTGTATAATTTAGGAAAATAAGCTCCCTGAACAACATTACATGCACTATAGCCAAAGGCAAGGTGTTACATCAAAGACTGCAGAACACATAGTAGACAGAAAATGAGGTCCTGGAATGCAATTGCCCTGAAAAAGACTTAAGAATATTATGAGGTGACCTGAGAGAGAAACCGGGATCCATTGGGTCCATTAGTGACAAAATGCTGAAGGAAGGGAGGTGGGTGCTGACATTAATCCCTGGTTGTGCCCCAGCACGCCCTGAGGGTGGTGGCCTCTGCACTGGAGAGTTCTCCTCTCCCTGCAAAGCAGGTGCCACCTGAGGCAGCTCCCACTCCCAGTGCTACCAGGATGCTCCCCTCAGGCTTCAGCCCTTCTCCAAGCTACATTTCAACCCATGTCCCTGACACATGGCCAGTGACCAGTGTATTAGGACTTTGCCTTGACTTTTGCAGGCTGTTTATTGAAAATGATGGCTGGAAAGTCAAGCTGCCCAAGATGTCCTCCCACTGGCACCCTCTGGAGAGGCTGCTGCAAAGGTAACTAAGAGCTTGCATCGGGATTTCTCTTTTGAGCAATTGCTCAAGGTCAAAAGGCCAGGCCTATTGCAAGTGCAGTCACCAGTGAACTTAAATAATGAGTTGCTTCTACAATCTATTAGTGAACAAAAACCAAGACTAAGGGAACTTCATATTGTTCAGCCAGTACGCAAAGGTCTGCACACATATATACACCAAGATAATGAATAGTTTATAAATATTAGACACAGTACTTAACAAACTTTGTGCAGAAAACCACAGAGGTACCTTCCCCCGCTTTTTAACCATATTTATAGAAACTCAAGCCATACCAACTGTGCTATGTGAAGTCAGCATGGACTCTGAGGTCTACCCATGAAGTTTTTCCATGTGAGCCCAATGGAGCAGGGTAATGGGCTTGGCTCTACAACTACATCAATATCAGGATGGGCAAAGTGATGAGTTCATGCCCTAGCTTGCCCATTTTAGACTCACTGTTCCCTACACACAACAGAGCAACTGAAGCTGGATGCTATAGAGTGCAAAATGGGGCTCTTCAAGACAAAATGACAACTGCAGCTTAGACACCCAAGTGGTGCACAACACAGGGAAACACCACTGAGTGCTATGGAAAGGAATGAGACTTTGGGAACCACTGAGGAGGAAAATAAGAAGTGGGGGAAAGACAGAGTTGGTAGTATATTGGTTATGCTGGATGGAAGTTCTGCCATCCCACTTATCCTGGGTCATCCAGGAGAAAGCACCGCCCACGTCTGTGTTTTAGAACAGTGATCTTCATGCTGTGTGAAATCCACATGTTGACCATACTCTGTGTACCCAAACAAGACCATGCAAGGGGCAATAGACTCTGGTGTCAGTCTCAGCATCTCTGTGCTCCAGGGGCTTGTTTACCCTAAGGTTGGGTCTGCCAGGTAGCACAGGCCCTGGCTAAAAGTCCATGGCTGCAGTCCTTCCACCCTCCAGCCTCATACACCAGCATAGCTACTATATTCATTGCAAAAAACCTGTGTGCATCTGCTGGGCAGAGCTCTGGAGTGTGAGAAGGACTGCCACACAGCTCCATTCATGCGAGGTTCAGGCCCTGGGAAATGGCTCACAGAAATGAAATGGTTCTCCTGGCATCCATGGTGAAGTTTGTATTACTCTGTTGCTGCAAGTGGTGTTAAAAGTCTGCATAGAGCACAGCAGCAAGCAGCCAAGAGGCATGGCTCACCAAGCCTTGAATCTGGTGGGTGACACATGTCTGGCAGGGCTGCAGCACCTCAAGATCTACAGCAAAATATCTGGGAAAACAAGTAGATGACAATGGATAAATAAGCCTGTGTTCCATGCTCTAAAAAACCCTACATTCTTCATTGTTGTTTGTTCTGGCAACATCTATGAAGCAGCAGGATTTTATAGCACAATAAAAAGAAACTGAAGATGTGTGGCCATGAAAATTTGGGATCAGTTGCTAGTTACATCAGCACTGAATTGTTTAAAATTGTTTCAAAATGAGTTAACTTGAGAAACGAGAGTTAAAGGCATTAAACTATGCTGTGAACATTTTAGCATGTGGGATTTCTTGAGACACTGCAATTGCATATTTCAATTTGTGCCTTCCAATGAAAAAGGTCATATGTTTTTCTTTATTTATATTAAATCAAGTCTTATGTTGAAGTAAGCTGTGGTTCTCATGCATGTATGTCTGAATTCCCTGAGGTGCAAGTTCTATGTGAGCACTCACACACTGGCTCAAAAAGGACAAGAGAAACCACTCACAGCTGATTCCAAGTAGAGCAGTAAAAGCTTGCTATTACAAATACAACACATCCTTATTTTTTTCACCAATAAATACATGATTACACATACACATATACATGTAGCTCTCCCAGATATGCAGACAGACATCTCTAGAGATGCAACGTGTGTGGAGTACTGCTGAAACACAATAGCAACCACACAAGCTTCATTTGCTGCCTTGAACTACACTTGTCCACCTCCATGACAGCCCCGTCTACTTCTGTGTGTGGTTCTGCCCACTGAGGACATGGGCAGTGCTGCCACCACCCATGGTGAAGGCTGCACCATGCCTTTGGGCCTGCACAGCTGCATCAGTCCCGACACTTCCTCCCAGGCTGGTCTACAGTAAGTTCCAGCCTCCTATGGAGTAAAACTGGAAAGCTACAGAAAGATCTATGCCTCAAAGTTCCCTACGGGTCATCTTGTCCCTTAAGAATGAGGTCACCTTCTTGAGCAAGACTAAAACAAGACAAAAACTGCAGACAGGGCTAAGATAAACAGTATTTACTGCTTCAAACAATAAGAGGTACTATTAAGTTACTACTGTAGCAAATGTCCTGTCAACTGACTACAAAGCAAATGCAAGCTGATAAAAAGCTTTAAAAGTTTGTTTTCAACAACTGTGCATTCATGGGAAGAAATGCTAACAATTACTCTAGGGCTTCCAGACAAAATTTGGATATTTGTGTATGTTGACAAGCAAGCAAGTTAATACATGCTGCTGGGTTTGAAGAGCCTCTGGTAATATTTAAGTTTAAAAGGCATAGCAGAAGAGCATATTAGATGTAAATAAGGATCATCTTCTGATCTTCATTTAAGGCTTGACTAAAACTCAGTGGAAAGACTGCTATTGAAACTAATGGGATCTGAATCAAGTACTTATTTCACTTAATTTAACTGTGTGAAATTTAATAAATGAGGTAAACAGACTTTCTACCACCCTTTATTCTGGAAGGAGGAGAACTACAATTACATTTTGAAAGCCCAACTAAAAAGCCACAAAATGATTTAACAGCACCTGGGTAAGTTTTGAAGATGAAGAACAATTTATCTTCAAAAGTCTGGGAAGAAAAAGCATTGAATTTAGTCGTTGTTGCTATAAATGTTGCATGTTATAGCAAGTGGACTGCCTTTACAGCTGGTCTTATTTAGTAATAGGGAATCTCAGTCACATTTAATGCCAGAGTTCAGCTCTGTGAAGACATGTAAACAAGTTTGAACACTATAAAAGGTATTTGAAACGCTTGATTACAGTACGTTTCATGCTGTTCAAACTCTGAAGAAATTCCCTCTCTATCTCATGATTTGCAAGGTTCTTTCCTTATGTCCTTTCACCCTTTTCAGCAAAGCAAATGCTTCATGACTTAGTATTGAGCCCAGAAAATCTGCAACCTGAACTCCAGAAATATAATGTAATACTGGATAAAGCTCTGCTAACACTCTTAGACTTCTATGATCATAATGTTCATTCATGTAGGTCACAGAGAAAAAACTTCTGGGATTTGCTTATTTTTTTTTTTAATTTTTATTGTCTTTGAAAATACTAATAAAACAAATACTGAAAATGGGTAGGTGAAACTTTTTTTCCTGAAAAGAACAAAACCTCACATTAATCAAAAGGCTGTGCCTTATATTGACCTGTGTGTCTTTTTAGGTCAAATTATTATTTCACATATACTCAAAATTAGTGAATGTTAAATTGTGAACAGATTAAAATCATAATAAAGATGACAGCATCTGCAACTCCTTTGTCCCTAATGCTTGAGGGATGGTCTTCCTCAAGGACCTTTTCCAAGCAATAAGGCAGGAAAAACAACCCACAGCTGTATCAAACATGTCAACCCCTGCATGCAAATATGAAAATCCAGAAGATGACATGCAGATAAGAATTAAAAGAAAATCTGCCCTTACATAAACAACACAAACCTGCTTTAACACATTCCACCCCTGCAGAAAAAATTGCCAGAAAGAAACTGCCCCATGAGTTCAGTGAACATGGGGAATAAACGTCCCCTTGTATACAAAAAGCTGGTAAATCAGCTACAACCTAAGCTCCAGCACAGAATGTGAAAATGTTATCAGTAGCAGACAGTTGGACTGTGCTTATCTTTGCCGAGTGTCTTGAGGGGGGAAAAAATGCCAGAAACTTTTTACTAGTGGAACAAAATGCATGAAGAGACATGAAAGCCAGAGAGGATTGACTGTAGATCTGATCTTACTTGCTCCTGTTCCCATCTGCTCCTCTGTTCCTGCAATGTTTCTTCTGCAACAGATTGTACTCAAGTATTTTGATGAATGGAGGAATTTTTGTCATCCATTGGGTTTGTTTGGTTTTTTTTTTCCCACTCTGAGTAGAAATAATCAGCTTTTACCTTTTACTATATTATAATTTGGAAACTCGCTGCTATACCTGGGTCTCTGGCTTTTTTTGTTTCCTAGAAGAAAAGGAAGGGAAACAGAGCTGGGAACACTCCAGTGCAAGCTCCAGCACCAGCATGGCTGCTGCGAGGCATCTCTGCAGTGTTGCAGGAGGATTAGCCCTGCTCATCTGCCAAGTGCATAAACAGTGCATGTTTGTTACTCCAGTGCTGCTAGGATGCCTTACACCTTCCAAAATACAACTACACTTGCCTAAGAAACACACTTCCTTGACTTTAGCTTTTTGTGGGAAGAAGTTTCTTGAACAGCAAGACAATTTAAATCACATTCTAATTTATTTCTGGTACATTGCTTGGAGATGCCAAATGTTTCTCTAGCCCATATTTTTGGTGGAAATTCAAAGAGAGGAAGGATTGGTGGAGTGCACCCTCAGAAGATATTAGAGGCAAGCAATGTTAAGATTTGAGATCCATCTCTCCAAGAATTTGCATGCTTGAATCTTCCAAGGACTTTTATAGAGTTGTAAAACTATGGGGGGAAAAAAAATTATGTGAGGCAGGTATTTATGTACCTCAACTGAAAAAAAAAAAATAAAAATCACACTTTGTTTTCTAGAAAATGAAATTAACTTCGGAAAGATCTGGCCTTGGCCACTGCATCCCAGATAGTTTCCAAAATTGCAAAATGGTCACCTTCTGAGCAAATGGACACATCACACAGCCAACTCTCCCACTCCACCGCGAAGCTGCTCCCTGCCTTGTGAAGTATCTTCTGATAAGCCTTACTAAAACCAGAGCCACCTTATCTGGGAAAAGTGACACCTACCAAGTTTTTAAAGCCATAGGTCTGTTTGGCTGTCTTTGATGCATTTTCCAGTCTTCAATCACTATCTATCATTTCATGGAGGAGCTGCAGCAGCTCTTGTGAGTCCAGTAAACTGCCTTGCTGCAAGCAATGATATGCTACCAGCCCCAGAGAACAGAGCAGCTTTGTGTGTTAGCAGCTTCGTGTTGTAGCAGCTCTGTGTTGCCTTCATCCTCACCTCCCAAAATGTGGAAACAAATACTCATCATGAACAAATAAAATTATTTCTTCCATGGGGTAGGAAATGAACTTTGCAGTGTTGAATGCGAGACTGTGTAGTAGTACATTGGATTGTATAGCCAGTCTTGGAAAAATAAAGCAGAACAATCCTGTTCTCAATACTAGGACTAAAGGTCCACATTACAAAACTTCAAAAGACTTAGACAGATTTTCCAAAGCTGGAATAGGAGTTTGGCATGTAAATCCTACAGCGTGCCAGTGGGAGGTGGCCATCAGCATTGGCTGTTGAAAATCCTCTCTTTAAGATGGATCAGCACTGCTCAAACAAAGATGGAAGTTTTGCCACTAAGAAATAAAATTTTCAAGACCTACTACACTTCCATGAAGTGTAGCAGGATGCCACACTCGGGTCCATATGTAGGAGGATCGGACTCACAGAAGGAACGAGGCAGGCAGCAGCATATGAAGGGAAAGATAATGATACTTTATTCTATCTTCTTCTATATTTTCTATTCTTCCTCATCCGATTCCATCTTATATACAGTTTGTACAAAGGCAAGTGATTGGTCATTTAGGTCACCACCTCTTCAACCTGGATGGTGAACACCACCATCAATCAATTCTCCTCTCAGAGGAGAAATATGACAAACATCTCTAAAAATATACATTGTTTATGTTGAGCTGCGTGAGAATCTGCTTTCAAGATTCCAAACAAAGAAAACCAAGAAAGCTGAGGGCAACACATGAAGCAACATTCTGAAGGAACAAGAGCCCCCATTTTGTCCCAAATGCAACATCACTGTGTTGATATCAGTGTTACGTGAGGGCATGGACTTCACTTAGTTGCACTGGCCTGCAGTACCTTGGAACAGTATAGTCATTTTTAAGCAGAATGAAAAATGGTGTTAAAAATAATACTGGTAAAAGAAGAAAAAAAAAGGAAAGATGGGCTTAAAAGGGACAGAAAACAGCTGCTGGTAGATGCATTACAGCCGCATTCAGCTTACAAGCTCCCCAAAGGTTCTGGTACAGGAGTTAAGCAACCCCTTGGGGAAATCGAGCTTCTGATCTGGCTATGTTATACAGCTACAGGATGTCTCTGCTGTCACCAGGTTTGCTTTTACGAGACAGTGCCTGATAGAAGGGGTTTGTGTTTTTTAGCTCTTGGATCTCATAAATGAAATTACTGAGCTCTTTCAGAGCTTTGCCAAAATAAGTTTCCATTAAAAGTCTCAAAACTGGCTATGGAAAGTTTCTGCTATGCTTTACTGAACTCTCCCAATAAATGGCAATGCAGTTTATACTTGTGGGAAAAAGCTCTGTCAATGTGCATCTACTCCAGATAATGTGTTACTAACACAACCCAGGAAAGAAAAAGTGAAACTCAGAGTAACTCAAATGTGGTGGTTTAGGATGTTGCTTTTTCCTTCGCATGTTGGAGCCCATTGTTCCAAGGAGGAGTCCCACAACCCTTGCAACTGCACCTCACAGGATGTGACTGATATGCTCTGCCAGATACTGGCACACAGTAAAACACTGGCTTTCTGAAACCTCCTGATTAGGATTGAACTTTTGTGAGGAATTAATTCTACCCAAAAATATGGGGATGCTCATAAACACCAAACATATTCTTACCTGTTCCTAATAACATATGTCTTCAAGCATGAAAAACTCTCTGTCCTTCTTTTTCTATTTAAGTGCATTTATTTTAAAATTTTGCTTTCCCTCATGATGGGAAAGTAAGTTTTACACTTTTGGAATACAAAACTCATCAAGTGGAAAATCTGCATTGGCCTAGATCAGTGACCATGTAAAGATGAAGCTGCTGAAGCCCTGATGCTGATACTGCTGCTTTTGAAAATTCTGCCTTAAACCCTTATCCCATTCTTTTTGGTTTTAAGCAGTTTTTTAGATTCAAACTTGACCATAAGTAATCAAACCCTATACCACAGAACTGGAAGGCTGTCTCTTCTTGGAAAGCATTTCACTGTGGCCATTATGTGAAAACTTACGGAGAGGCAACAAGATTTCAGAAGCAGTGACTAAATGTGCACATCTCTCAGAGAGAGCACTAGAAACTTATTTTTTGCCTGCTTTTAGTAAAGAGATGTTATTAGATGTCTGTGGTTATTACTGCAAAAGTGGATTATCTCATTCATTCTAAGGCATCATTTAATGTGCTTCCTCAACCAGAGATTTTCAATTTGTGCTCAACACCACCCTGGGAGACTCTGGACTATTTTCACGCCCATGAAAGCTAAATAATGAAAAGCAGGCTTACACTTACTAGAGAGATCTATACCCCACCTCCCTTAGAACTACTGTAGGTGCTTGCATATTGAGCAATGCTGGAAACCACTGGTATGCATAAACTGTGAACTCCCTTAAAGCACCTCCTACCACTGCCTTTTCCTCTGCACCCCCTAGCCCTGTATATTAATACATACATATATATAACATATATATTTATATAAATATATATTACATGGCCTCTTGATGCCATCATAAGTCTACCTGAAGTACTTAAAGTTGAGACTGAACTGCGGGAGAGGGGTGGTAGAGCATTGCACACCGATTCCCAATCTCTTCCTGAGCATGAACAGTGCCTACCACTGTCTGCCATAAAGTCTCCTGTGCTAATGCACAGATCCTTTAACAAAAAACCACTCCCAATCATGCAAATGCTTACAGGAGTCTCCCTATGGACCCAATGCCATTTCTTCCTCACTTATTTTCAAGGATTATATATAATCAACTTGAATTTAAACAGAGCAAATAAGTTTTTTGACCTGATGAATAAGTACACCTCTAATTGTGTAATGAACATCCCAATGCTGAAGACACAGTGAGCTAGGAAGTGTTCTTGAGTGCCTCAGAAGAACAGAGAATCAATACATTTTATAGATATGCATGATACTAACACATAGTTGACTGTGAGTGAAAAACAATCCTGTCCCAATTTCCACAGGAGTTTATCATCACATAACCCAGATACTGTAACTATTTCCTTGCTATGATGGCAAAAATTTCTTTCCTTGTTCACCAATTGGCTGGAGAAAAGGGTGGGGGTGGGGGAATTACGTGGGGATGTGGAGCGTTATGTTCCGCAATGACAACTGCCCGAGTTAGTGCATTAATTATTTCTCAGCACTATCATGTAACAGTGTGTCCCTAAATAAAATTAGTCAGCATATTTATCAGTGACTTAAACATGTACTTTATCCTCTGTGGCACAATATCATGTCTGAAAACAAAGTCTTGAATTCTTCAGCCAGAGATTTTTCATCTAGGGTCATGCTCCTGTCTTGTTAAAGAAAATAGAAAAGGTTGTTGTTTGGTTGTTTGGGTTTGGTTTTTGTTTGTTTGGTTTTTTTGGTTTTTTTTTGGTGGTTGGTATTTGTTAGGATTTTTTCTTTTTTCTTCTCTCTCTCCCTCTTTTTTTTTTTTT
>VXBB01011471.1:450579-478072 GCA_013399915.1 Illadopsis cleaveri
TTTTCTCCCCCTTTTTTTTTTTTTTTTTTTTTTTGAAAGCACAGTATTTTATTTAGTTCTGTTATGAGATAAGATATTTACTATTGAACACGTGCTACAAATATATGACAGAGCAATAAAGACAATTTAATACCCTGGGAATCTCTTGCTCAAGAGGGCTAAGAGGTCGAAAGTTATGGCTTTGATATATAACATATGCTTCCTGAGTGCCTTTTAATTGCAGGAAATGTTTTGATTTCGCAATCTTACAAATATTCCTGAAAACTCTGTGGTATTTCTCAAAGTGATTCACTCATGTAGGATTTAAAAAATGGATGCTTCCTTTGACCACCTTACCTTAGCACCAAGTGCCTTCACAAATGTGTACTTTAAGAGGTCATGGAGATCCCTTGAGGTATTTCCCCTCCAGGAAGAGGACTGTAATAATTACATTATATGCAGAGCACTGCAGACAGGGGAGAGATCAGCACAGCTACACCAGCCACTGGACAAAGAAGCACCGAGTCCAGCTGTGCTGCACATATACACAAACTCAGTTCCCTGCCAGATGGGCTCAAACCCTGCCTCTGCAAGGGCAGAAAACCCATGTCACGCCATTCCTGACAACTGGGTGCTGCTGAGTCACTCTTGCACAGGAAGGGGAAGCGGCAGATACAGCTGATTTCGAAGGGCTCACTGCTGTGAGCTGTCATTAGACCCTCTGCAGTCAGCGGGCACAGATCAGCAGACCAATAGAACTATTCATCCTCACTGCTTAGGATACCAGGTCCCTTTTCTTGCAGGCAGCTGAAGATTTCAATAGAGACACAGCATAAATCAAATTTCTCCACAAAGATATGGGTTGTAACAAGACCTAACTTGCCTGTGATTTATTAATTTACAAACAATTAGGAGATTAATAGGAATGAGTGACACCAGTGATAGCTATAAGCACATTTCTTATCCATTAGAACCTATAGAGTCATGTGATGTTTCTATAGGTTCCCTGTTCAATGCCCGTGTGTTTTCCATGTCACAGCCCTCTGGAGACATATGAAGCCCCAGGGGGGCAGCAGGGCCCTTTGTGCCTCTTGGAGGTTGCTCCAGACCTTCATCCCTCTGATATTTATGAAAATTGCTTCTAAATGTTCAGCCTAAACTCAGGCTTTACCATTCAGACTATTTGTATAAGTTGTGCTAGCATTGTTCTTTCCATTAAGGTAGCCTCTTCCCAGTCTGATACTGTCTTTTCCAATGCATATACCATGTCACAGATCATTTTGATTCATTCAACTCCCTTAGCCCTCTCTCATAAACCAGCATGTTTTTCTGATTTTCCTTTTATTATATCCATCCAGTTAATATCCATATTCCATTAAACTGGGGACCAGAACTGCACACAATGTTCCTTCCAAGGACTTAGCAGTGTATTGTAAATGATAGTAATGCTTTATCACTACTGGGACTTTCTGTACAGTGTATCCTTGTTTTCACAAGGGTTCCCCCATTCTTCCAGATTAAAACTAAGTATGTATTTTTGCATTCTCCACAATTTTAACTTTTATTCCATTTCTTAGCATCCTCCAATTCTGCTCAAATGCCATCCAAACCTTCCTCTTCCTTTCACTCTCTCAGCCTCCATTGTGAAACACCACTGTGAGAAACACCTATGCAAAGACCCTTAATGAAAATATCTAATTAGACACGTCCCAAGAACAATTCTTAAGCATACCCAGTAGATACCTGTCTCCAGAGCTTTTCTGATACAATCTGCTGTCTCCTCTTTAATCAGCCCTTCATCCAAGTTTAAACTCTGCTACTAAACTTCACCTCCTTCAAGTTATGTAGTAACTTAATTTTATTACTAGGGTTACTGAAGTTCAGGCTAGTAATTATCTCCATAAAATGAAACAAAAGCAAAAACCCAACTATCTCACCAAGAAAGACAACCTGGTAGAACTGACCTTTGCTAACACAACTAAAGCTTTAGAATATTTTCCATTTATTTTATTTACCTTAATTTTCCTTTCCTTCAAAGCACTTTCTGAAGCTGAGCATGATCTTCAAGGCAAAATAAAGGTTCTATAGCCATGTAGCTTTCTTCATTCCTTGAAAACATGGGGACCTCATTTTATGGCATAGACATGTAGAATCATGATTGCTTTGCTTATTTTTAAAAGAAAGTAATTATCACTTTTTTAAACCATATATAATAGGAGCTTGACCTGGGTGTGCTGTGACTGGAGAGTGATTGGAAAAGTGGAGATGATATGTCTCTCTCAGTAAAGATTTAAGATTGTGAAATTCCATTAAGAATTACTTTCTTAAGATCTCTTCTGGCCATGCACCTTTTACTGTACATGTAAACATCCTGTCTGTCTTCAGTGCCATATAATGCTTTTCATAGTAGCAAAAGTCAACCTGATGCAACTTGGAGCTAACCTCTGATTCATTTTCTTCGTAATTAATATAACTTTCTGGCATTTACACCCTTCGCAGAGAAAAAAGGAAAGTTGATCTTTTAAATCTAAGTTAATTTTTAAGGGAAATGTAATTGAAAAAAACCAAACCCAGACAGTTGTATCTGTGTCACTGAAGCTCTATGAGCTGTACCTGATAAATGATCTGTCTGATGCCACAGAAAACACTCTGTGCTACTTCCTGTACACCTTGTTTGTAAAGTTCTGTTTACTTACCTGTTACTTTTTGGCTAACTATTAACTACAATTAACCTGATGGACTTTTCTTCCAAACAGAACAAATATTTATAAGAAAAGCAAAACTTATTCAGTAAGCCAAATGCAAATGTTGTCACAGGCAAGGTCAGAGAGGTCACAGGCAGCAATAAGGTTGTATTTCCACATGCAGTACTTAGTTCACTATTGCTAATTGAAAATTAAAGGGATATTAGAAAATCAGAACTGTAACTTTCTGTTTACTATGGATTTTTTAAAAGGTATTATTTACAGAGTGGTTTGGAATCTAGTTCCAGATTGGAGGGGGAAAAAAAAGCTGTTTTCTAGGCTTGCTGACAAAAACATTTTAAAATTCACAGCGAAGCTACCGACAGATTTTGGGGTTTTTCTTTCCTACTGTCTGTTTTTGAGCAGCAAACAACAAAATATTTCAGGAGAGCAATGGATGTTACATCCTACCAACTACTCCTGCACCCTTTGCTAACTGCTCACTGGCATCTCCTCTTGCTCAAACATCTGGGGTGATGGCTTCTGTCCCCTTCATTTTGTCCCTGTGGGACAGACCCACAGGGTTTACACCTGCAACACAAACTTATTGATTTGAGGCTCCACTCCCACACATGGTTAAGTCTTCCCAAGTTTAAAAAAACCACTAGAAATTAAAGCAGGTAAACCCAAATTTTGTATTAATGGTGCCAAAATTAGTCCAGGCTACGGCTGAAATAAAAAATGCAAAACAGACCATCAGATGACACCGTAAGTGTTGGCAGATCAGTCTAACTCCCATCTTTCTTGGCTGGGGGAGGAGGTTTTTCAGCAGATACTGCAGACAACTAAATCTGAGAGCTTGAATTGTAATAAAACATTTCACTTTTCCCAGACGGTGCTCTCCTATTCAAGGATGTTTGTGAAACCGTGCTGCCAAATCTGTGATTTCACAAACTTTTCCACAGTGATAACATAAACAGTGAGTAGCAATTTATCTGAGAGATCAAGCTGCACTAGAAGGGGAAACGTGAAAAAATGTGCATTTGAAGGCATTCTCTCCCCTGAGGAAGGATGAAAGCTCACATAGATGTATAAAATGAACCAGACCTGACAGAAGTCAAGCTTTTTTTGGTGTACTTTCTGAAAATCCATGTCAAACTCAATGAACTGAAAAAAAAATTGTAAAATAAAAAGTATTTTTATTAAACTGAATTTCCTCTTAATAAAGCAAATTTGTGAGATTTGCAGCAGAGCATTAAGAATATTCTCCATAACTCACTGAGCTTTCACTCTTCCTTTTAAACTAGTAGATGATGGCTTTCTCAGGGAAGATCAGATTTTGCTCTCAGTTACATCTACATCAAAACAGAAGTAATGACACTGACTGAGGCAAAATTATTCCAGATCTACGTCTCTCTCACAGACAGCACCAAGAAAGAACAGTTTAAAGACAATCTAGTTAATTAAATCCAAATTCATCACACTTTTTAAAGTTATGAGCAAGAAGAAAAACTAGACTTAGCATGTTTGTCTGATTGCCAAGAAGCACTCACTATAAAACCCCCTTGAATTCAAAACTGAATGTGCACATATAGTGTAGCAGGGAAGTTATGGCAGAAAGGAGGATAACTTTATGAACTTTGATAATTGCTTGATCTGGAGTTTTGATTAAAGGGTCCTTCCAGTATGAAATTATCCTCTAAGAGGGCCACCGTCTTGAATTCTCCCTCTTACTTCCTTAATGGTTTTCACATTTTATTTTCTCTGCTGCAGTCAAAACAACTTCTTTGGCAGTCATATCTTCCTGCAGTACACAGCCTGTGTGACCACTCTTATCCCCACAGAAGGCATCTGGGACTACATTCTCTCCTGGATGAAAGTGAGAGCATCTGTCTTCACCATTGAAATGAAATACTTCTCATTTCTGCAGAGCTCTTAGGGCCTTGGTTTAAGTGGTGGGAGAAAGGGAGGATACCACATAGGGCTGCTTATGCAGTTATCAGGTCATGTATTCATAGTACACAGTGAGAGAAGTCAGAGGATGGAGAGATGTGTGGCCAGTTACCTGTCCCAGCACTCACATCTTGTCCTGGTGTCTCTCCCACCATGCTCCAAAAAAACCACACACACAGGTTTAGAGCACCCAGTGCTGTTTAGAAGAAACACATAATCTGAAAGCGCTTTTTAAGCTTTGTTTTTCTCCTCAAAAGAGATGCTCAAGTAAGTTAAAAAATTGTGATAAAGCTGCCTATAATGCAACCTATCCTACAGTTAATCAGGTACTTCCTTGAGTACCACTCATAGTTGGGCAGAATCATGCAGGGAAACAACTGCACCAGAAAGGATAAACTCTGTCTTAACACACTATTCTGAAGGTCAAATGAAAATCAGCATCTCAAAAGCGAGAAGACGAAATTATGATCTTGCATGTCTTGGTTAATTTTTCTGGTGTGCACCATCACCACCACTCTCTGTCTAAATGAGGGCATAGTATTGAAGAGCCAGAAGCCTGGAAAGACAAATATTCCCATCATCAATAGGAGGGCTGTACTCCTTGTGAACAGTCACTGTCTGTTGCTAATCTAGGTTTTCTCTGAATATTTAGTCAACCTGGGCTCTTAGTGGTTTTATCTTTTTACTTGGCGCTTTCCCATTGAGATTCAACCTTTTCTTTAAACATCTACTCCCTGCAATCTGCCTTCTTCCAAACAAGCAGCCAGAACACAGTGAACCAGAAGGCTGCCCTCCCCCAACCTCTCTCAGAATAGTTAAGAGAAAAAGGCAAACAGGAGAAAGGGCTTGTTTTAGGAAAGCAAAGCCCAGGAGTGAAAAAGGCAAGACCTTACCGTGCAGTAAGGAGTGCACCTGTGAGCTGTAGCTTGGGTGGGTTGGCATGGGCCAGGGGACATTGCTCCCACACCCTTGTGCCCATCCCAGAGCCAGCACTGCTTCCTTTCCCACTGCCTGACATCATCACCCAGAAACTCCCCAAAGCAAAATCCTTTTGCCTTCTTATCCACATTATCCAAAATGATTTGCAAGTTGAAAATCAGAGGTATGATGCACTCAGAGCTGATTTACCCAGAGTAAACTTAATAACCAACAGTAGTCATTGTTTGTTAATATGTGAAGCCCTGTGTCCTATTGCTTTATTAAAATGTCTACATGTATTTATCCACATTCAGGAGGTGTTTAATCTTCTCTGTGACCACTAATAAAAAATCTCTGCCAATATTTGATATTAAAGTACTATGCCTTAGTGAAGTGCCAATTTCTAGCAGCCATGAGTAAAAACTCCACTGTGAACACACACAAAAAAAAATTAAAAATACTAGATTATCTGAGTCCGATGAAAAACAAATAAACCCCACCACCAACAACACCAGAAAAAATTTGCAAAAATCAAGACAGCTGCATTTTAAGGGTGTGTTTTACTACTAGGGGTTGATGGTTCTGTTAATGGCAGCTAAAGGAAAAAGAACTACTGGAGTAATCTGTGATGGCAAGGAGGTAAGAAGTAGCACCCCAGCCTCCCAACACAGACACCAAATGAATTGCAGAGGGGAGAGCTGACACTGTCCTTGCCTCTGGTAGCACTGCTGGGACTGGTCCCAGCTCAGCTCCTGGTGCTGGCTGTACATCAGTAAGGGAGTTCCCCAGTGAGGGCAGAATCACTGCTTTTTGAAGAATACACCAGTCATACTGAGTGGGTATTGTTAAAAAAAGAAAGTACTTTTCCAATTACTAAACCACTTAGGTCTTATCCTTCATTACACCCTTGGCTTTCTTACAATAACTCATATTTATCTGGGGCCACTGAAGACCCTTTGCAGCAAGCCAAGCAAACCCAGCTCACTCTGCACGACTGGATTTCTGTTTCCAGCACCAAAGAGCTACGTTGAGAGGTTTCTCAGCCACCACAGGGTCCTGAGAATTATCCTGCCCAATATCTGGTGCTTCATGGTGTAGTCATGTCCTGAGAGGCAGGGCTGGTCCATGAGGAAAGGCCAGGTAAGCATCACAGAGCAAGACAAAACTTGCCTGAGCATGACAGCTGGCTGAAGTCAAGGTTACTGTGGGTTGCAGGAGCTCCTGCCCTGCCATCCCAAGCCACAGTTGAGCAGAGGAGTCAGCATTCTACTGCAATATAGCATGTCCTCCAGCTGAGTTAAATCAGAAATAACAATAAAAATTTAAATTCACATACTGAGTTAACACACATGGGATTTGGGAAGAGCAAATGGGAAGGGGCAACAAACAGACAGAGTAGGTGGTCAGCTGCTCACCACTAACTCAGGCCAGGGTTTGCATGGCCACTGAGTCAGCTTCTGGGCTGTGAACAGAAAAATCCAAATATCAACCAGCAAAACTTGACATGCGGAAGAAACTCCTGGGCACTCACTTGGGGCATGGACTCTTCACTGGATCTGTCACCCACTCAAGTCTGCTTTGCACATTTTAGCAGATGAGAGGAAAGCAGGGCAACAAAATCACTGAGACACAGCATGGCATCAGCTCTCCCAACCACAGGTAACACTCCTCCTCTGCCCTTGCTGGCTGCTACCCAGCAAGGCACTGAGGATTTGACAGGACAAACCCATCCTCAATAAACATCTCATCTCATTTAGGAATAGAATTATGCCCAGCATGGGACAAGGGAGTTACGTACCAGGTATTACCCAAGATTTTATTGCTGCTGGTACCATTCATGTACAACTCACAGGCAAACAATGCGAGGCCAAATGGAAATTACTCACAGTATTTGGCATGACACAATGTTTTACTGTGAAGAAACAAAGGTCACTTTGGTCCACTCGATGCCAGAGACTGAGAAGTCTGAAGTCAGTGCAAATTATTGCTTCTTCAGGCCTGTCTGAAATACATGCTAGAGCCATTTAGGTGCCCCTGGGGACACCAACATCTCTGCCACCTTCATCTCTACCAGCCTCTAGGGTGAAATCTGACAGGATGTGGAGGCACCAAGCAGGGCAAGAAGAGAATAATGGCAAAGAAATCTTAGGAGTTCTTGCATAGAATCACCCCCCATCTTCTGCTCTTCCTGAGAAACAAAGCAAATCATAGCCATAGGGGATGATCCTCATAGCTGATCAAGGTTGCTAATTGTTAAAGAGGCTCCAATGTACACATGTGCAGCTGACATTACACAGAGTAGAATATGAATTTTCCTGTGGACTATAATACAGTTCCCTTCTTAGTTTCCAGAGCTACAACAACAAAATTTGACATAGTCTGTATAAAATAATTCCCTTAATACTTCTTCTGACTGACAGCATAAGGCGACTACCACAGGCCACATGCTTAGGATTATTATACCAAATTCTGCCTTCACTTAACACTATCTTCTGACTTGCAGAGATAAAGACATGAGGGAGAACACAGTCCACAACACACAGCACGTAACAGGAACAAAAAAATGCAGTTACCTGTGCCCTGAAGCAAATCCATGTCCCCGAACTGCTGCCATGGGAAAATACCCTGTTGAAACTACCAACAATTCAGCCCAGAATTTCACATCATGTTTGTGCCTGCAGCACTGGCAAGAACACTGGAGGGGTTTTCCCTATGAATGCTCAAGCGTTCCTGGTGACAGGGTCTCTGGCCATAGCCTAAAACATGCAAGGAAGTGCTTGTCCAGATCCATGTTTTATGGCCCAATTCCAGGACTGCCTTTAATAATTAGGCAACATTAACCATTTTTTGCAATGCAAAAACTGCAGTTGGGAACATGAATAAGAGCAGTGTGAAGCAGGTTTCAAAGTATGGTAAATCCACATGTGAATCTGAGAGTATTTCTTTAAATCTCCACTCTTTTTTTTTTTATCATCTGCATAAATGACAAAGTTAATATCCCCAGGAAGACTGACTCATCTGGGAAAAATCAAGAGCTCCCAATTATTTCTCTTGTACCTGTCCCTTCTTGCTTTGCAGCTCATTATTTGTAAAGAAGAGAACAACTATTAACCAATAGACAATGTGTTCATACTACCCCACCTTCCTTTTTAAAGCTATCAGAGATCACATCCTATTCTTCCCCTCAAAGATACACAGCTGAGCCTGTCTCTGCACACAGAAGGGACTTTGAGTGAGCAGTGGCAAGATTGATATTTTTTTCTCCCTTCTCAGCATTAGCATAACCCTGTCAGCTTCCCCATCCTTTCTGCCTTGAAATCTATTTTATGGATGAAAAATTATTGAACCCAAGATCTGAGAAGTCTATCCTTAGAATTGGAGGGGGGCAACACGAGAGATACCATTGCTCCTAAAAAATTATAAATTTTTTGCAACCTTTATTTTCTTTTTAGCAAATTATCAGAGCTCATTGTCAGTACTAGCACATGAATACATCTGCAATGACACGTGTCATATTAATGAAAATACCTTTAAAAATGCAAATTATTCATGCCCCATTAACTGTGAAGGGCACACCTGTGTGCAGCTCACTGCAGAAGGGATTGCCCCTGACTGACCCTACAGAGCCTGGCCTTTCAGCTTAAATCCAACACAGCTGCCCACAGGAACATGGCACAGGGAATTTGCTGGCACTCAAAACTGTGACAGTGACTTAGTGAGAGCACTTTAATTCCTCTCGGAAGGTTTTGCAGGGAAGGCGATAGCAAGATCTCTCTACCTCTCCTTTTTTTTTTTTTTTCCTGTTACAGGCAGATGCCTCATTTTCAGTGTTTTGTGGCGAGAACAGAAAGTCAGTATCTAGTTACTGCTCTGTATATTTACATAGTTTTTAAATATTTTTATTAGCTCCTAAGCAGTTCATCCTGCCTGCCAGTGACTTGCTTCAGGACCTCACAGATCTGTCTGGTGGGAATAAGGATGAAAAAAGGTGACTTAATTTTGTACCTTTTTACTAACAAACCCACTCATGTTAGGTCTTCTCAAATAAAAGCAGAATTTCACTAGGGAAGGTTTGAGTAGAAGGGGTGCTTATTCCCATTCTGCTGTCTGCCCTGTGTTTACCAGGAGTGGCAGAACTACACAGAAACTAAGCAGTTTACACAACCACCTGAAATAACAGGATTTGTACTGTTTTAACTCCATAGGAGTTGGTGACTCACCAGCAATGATACTTGACTTCAAATAAAGATATTCAGCTCCATTTTTTCAGTTTAGCAATTGAGCCTAGCAGGAGAGGGAAGGGGGGGTGGTCCAAGCTGTCATTCCTCTATTAATATTCCTTCAATAATTAGCTGCTTCTCACAGTTTTCCCTTTTATTTCATGCCAGAAAGCAAGCCTTTCCATGAACAACATACCAAAAGAGAGTGCTACTATTTTAAAGTGTCAGCGTTCGCAATATGAACTGCTCTGTGTAAACAATGAGATCTTCTCTTGCCTTGAGAGAACCAGATGTTTCAGGAAAAAACCCCCAAATCTTCCCACATGGAAGACAGTTACAGCAGAGAAGAGATTCACACACCAGATTGACTGATGGACTTTTTTATCACTGGTGGAACAGGTCTGCTTTTCACCTTTTTATTTCTTCTGGCTAATCTGCACTTTTCAGGCAGAGAGGCATAAACCAGGCTTTCACAGTCATGTCTTAATAGTGAAATCTTTAAATGCAAAGCTGTATCTTCTACTGCGGCTGTACACTCTTTCCTACAGAAACTGTCCTTGCTTTTATTAAGACGCTGGATATGATTGATTGTAGTTTCTCGGTTTTTTTCTAACTCCTAGCTGAAGTTCGTGGACACTGCTGGGCAGTGCATTCAACAATACTGTCTTCTCAAGGGGCAAACAGAGAGGGAGAAGAGAAGCAGGCTTGAAGATGCTTCTGTTCCTCCTGACAAAGCCCGCTCATGTCCTACCTCTGAGCATGGGTAAAGTGAGCAACGTTTTGGCTGTGGCTTGCTCAGAAGGACTAACTGAGCAGGGATCAGCCCAACAGGACCTTAATTAGTATTTGCACTGCTAGTTTCCAATGGCAATATGCAGGACTTAGAGATAACTGAGAGACCATCTTACAATGTTTCATTCACCTCGTTAGAGATAAATTGGCATTTCAGTGTTACTGGAAGATTGCATTTAATTAGTCAATTAAATAAATTGAAAGTTAAAAAATGAAAATAACCAACACAGCCCTGTATGACGTCCAAAGAAGTAAATATCTACATGATTTTCTTCCTCTTACTATCATGAATCAAAGTTCAATTTCCTGCTAAAGTGATATAAACCTCTTTTCCTGGGGTAAAAAAATCCCGTGCTTCCCCCCTGGCTCCTTATTTGTTGAAAGAAAACCTCAGAATTACACTAGTGAGAAATGAACTTGCCCTCTCTTCTGTCTTAATAAGAAAAATTGACTGTGGGTAATTGTGTTGTCTATCTTTGTAAAAGTCAGTATAGATGTAAAATGTTCATGGCCAAGCTCAAATTATCTTTCACATGATGAATGTGAATACAGGGATTGGGTTTCAATACTGAAGTCAAGCACTTGATTTTATTCTCTGCCTAGAAAAACACAAAGCTGAATACTGGCTACCGCTGAAGAAATTAAAATTACAATTAAATTAATTGACTAAGGTTGGGTACTAGAAAAGCATGGAGGCTTTGCACTGTAGGCTCTATGTCTTCTTGTAAATCATCAGCCAAGAAAAGATATTTTTAATCCTGTTTTCTAACAAGTTCGCTCAAGGACCCCCAAGGAATCCCATTTTCAGATGTGTTTGTACTTAGATCTTTTCATCCTGGTGTCCTCAGAATAGCTCAAATTAAAACCAGAACCCCTATAACAGAGTACTTAAGCAAAAAATACAAACATGGTCTGCATCAAAAGAACCTGGGCTACAGGATCTCAAATTTCTTTAAAATGTAGCTGCTGGAGCTACCATCCACACAGCTATCTGTTAAAATCTGTTGAATCTGTTAAATTGCTCAATCAGGAAGGATAAGGCCTGGTTTAATATATAAAAGAAGACCATCATACAAGCAGAAAATTAGGAACAAGCTGAATTACTCAAATCCCTTCACCAGCTATGACACTCAAGTCTCTCCATAGCATCTGCTCTGCTACTGGGCAGGCTCAAACCAAAGCCTGAAAGTCAATAGCCTCCAGTGTCTGCTACACCAGGAATGAAGCCTTTTCCATACTTGCCAGTTGAGCACTCTCTCCCATGTTCTGTGGGTTTGATCTGTCTGAACCAGGGTTCTGGAAGATCTCTGCTTCTGGAAAGGGGCACAGCAGCCACATTGCCATATCTGCCTAGTGTTCAACTGAGATGACCCAACCATAACTTCCTGCAAAATCTGCTTGGAATTGACCAGATTTTGGGCAGAGGAGCAACTTGGCTGAAATGTGTTCCCAGACACAGTATTTCTAGGAGGGTTGCAATGATTACCTTCAAAACACTTTGCCATCACTCATATTACTGCACAAGAAAGTACATTTCTGGCACCATTAAAAATGTATATTTTAAAAGAATTTCCCACCCTGTTGTTTAGCAAAAATTGCTTGCAGGCAGTAGATTACATAGCCCGTTAAAAAGCTTAAAAGATGACCCTAGAATTGATGAACAGACAATCACTTAGTTTTCCAAAACATTTCCAAGTTGGTAAACATGACCTTTCATTTGCAAGGAAAAACAGAAGTTGCCTCTGCCACTGTCTTGCCTTTCAATTCACTCTGCAGTACAACCAGAGGACCTTAACAGTCTTTTCTTCATCTTGCATATTAGAAATTCAGCTGAAATCTTTCCTGCTTAAACTTAATGAAAATTACAGAGCGACAAAAATCCTTTCTGTCTTTTTTACTACCACTCACTATCAAGTAACTTTTTGGAAGGCTCTGAAAGTAGTAATGCATAGACCAGGCTTTCTAATAGGTTTGGTTTCCTAGACTGGCTAAGTCTTTTATATTAATACTCTTTATATCAAACCCAGGTAGATTTAATATAACTAAAGGAAACAAGTAAAAGTGAATAGAATTAGGGATAGCAAAAAGGTAAGATGGTGTAGTATAGAGAAAAAATGTTCCTCCTTGTGCTCTCCAATTACACTTAGTGGTTTGGGACCATGGAATTTAAAAAGAACCTAGAGCACGCTTCCAGCTGCTGCACATTTTTATTATTCGAGATTGTTAAAGACACTTGAAAATTCCATTAAAATCCTAAATCAATGAGACTGCTGTTATCAACACAATTATCCTAAATAGCAATATCTGTTCAGACATACACCTTTTTTACATCCTAGACAGACTGGTGATTATTTGGGTGTTGAAGATTTGCTTATATTTCAGTTGTAGGCAGTTTCCCTCAGAAAACCTCTTTGTCAAAAAGTTATGATCACCTTATTTCTTATCACTCTTATTTCAAAAACAATATAATCACAAAAGAGAAAGAAAAGGATTTAATATTAAAATATTTTGACAATGTTCATGCACAGAATAATCTTCAAAGGTTGTTTCTGTCCTTTCTCAAAGTTTGAATTATGTCATCAGGAAAAGGCCTCCTATGCTACAAAAGCCACTATGTGCATGTGAGAACTACAATTCTAATACAACTATTACAAAAAAAATACAACTAGTTATTCTCCTGTCAAAGAATGAAGTTATTTCTGGCCCTGGTAATGTTATTTGCAGACTAGTATGTGCTACATGCCCGTTTAAGTTTGTCATGACATAGCAACCTGCAAAAGAAAACAGTAAATGTGAGCTCCTGTCAGGGCAGGGCTCTAGAGATAGTGGCATGTCATTTTGACTCCTTATTGAATGTTTGAATTATGATACTGAGCACAACCAGTTTAACTTCTAACAGTCTCATCAGAAGCCTATTTAAATATAGACACAACAGCTTCATAGCTGCACTTAATCTTACATGTAGCCAAGACCCCAACGACTTCAGGAGAGCAGAATCAGGCACTTAATAGTTGCTGAGCATTGAAGTTACACCGTATAACAAAAGCTAAGTATCTCTCCTGAGCGTCAAATACTATTACTGTGGGAAAATGCATTCATAGAGTCCAATAATTCCATTATAAAGTAGCTGGTTGTCAGAAGGACATCTAGGATGTACCTCTGCCATGAGTTTCAGCTTTGTGTTGTTTTCCTAAGTTACCTCCTTCATAATGGCTTAGCACAAAATTCACTTACTTGCACACGTTCTGAAAAGAGTTATGCTAAAAACAAATTACAAACAGAAAATAAATTTAAAACAGCAATTTTAAAAAATATCTAGGAAATCTGCACACACAGCTGATTTTCCCTCCTAATTTCCTACTTAAATATGTCTATTACTCCAGCAAATCCCTTATACTCTTCCAAGATACTTCATACTTCATTTAATAGTACTGATAAGCATTAGAGCAACAAAATGTTAACCATAAACAAAAATGTCCTGGTCTTCTTCGCCCCTTCATCAGAAGAGTCAAAAAGCTTGATTCTATGACACAGGTGTTATTCTTATTTTTTCAATGTGAAGAACTGGATCAAAGTTCAGAGACTGAGAATGCTGAAGAAAAACAGACTGCAGATCAGTCAGCTGCTGTTAACCCAATTCATCTTCTCCCTCATACTGGTCTGGAGAAAATAACAAACAATTGGTTTAGGACCAACATTCCTTTCATGCATCAAATCAGCTCTTCTTTTATCTTGCTGGGAAGCAAAAAAAAAAAAAACAAAAAAACCCCAAAAACAACAAAAAAACCAACACCCAGACAGACAAATTGTAACAAATGTTCGTACAAGATATCTCTGATATAACAGTATGCTGAAAACATCTGTACCACCAGATATAGTTCCTGTGTGCAAAACCCAGCTGAGATTGCACAGTCTCATGACCGTGATGTCATGAATCACAAAAGGAAATTTATGTCTATACAAAACCCTTGAAGTTATCAAAATTCAATTTAAAACTAGAAGAGACATAAAAGAAAAATTTTCTGGTCAGATCCATCTTCAGGATTTATTAGACAAGAAGGCTTCTTTGCTGCTTCAGCTTGGGAGAACTTCTGCTTAACTGCACTGCAGACAGCATATCACAGGGCTCTCCAAGCAAACCACCACCAGCATTGTAAGATGTGAGGTGTCTCACCCTTCCCAAAAAATGGAGAAGGCCAGTACACACAGTCCTTAACCAGGTGGGATTGAGCTGGGAAAGTGCTCTGTTCATGCATTAGGAGTCAATAACAGCAGTGATAATGTGCCCGTTGCATAAAGGAAGGACTTAAGTGTCTGCAGTGCTTTAAGCAAAAGGAGCAGTATCTTGTGGACTGCACAAGTAACATTACTGGAAAAAATGAGACTTTACACTTAAGTCAGTGTAGACCTCAATGTGGAAGCCTCTGGAGCAGCCCCTCCTTATTTTAACGTCATGCCATTAAACCTAACGCGTGTACAGTGGCTTTTCATAAGGCCTGACCTTTAGTAACAAGCCAGTGGTATTACACAACAAACACCAACAAAATACCCATCGCTACAGAGGGATAGAAGAGAAAATCCTGTTTCCAATGGAAAATCAGGCTTCAGGTACTGGAAGGCAGTGCCACCTGCCTCAGCCTACATCATGGGTCACCAGCATGCCCCAAGTAAACTTAAGAGAGTTTATAAAATTTCTTTTTCAACAGAAGAGCCACAGATCACATTCTGTGACCCTGGGAGCCACCAAGATATATACAAATCTCTGCAGCAGCCAGCCTGTCCCTCTGAAGAGTATGTCCATGTTAGTGCCTCAGGTCAGGCAAGGGATGCAGTGGTAAAAGAAGAAGTCTCTTAGATTCATGGACACCTGGACAACCTTCCCAGTGGTCCTTTGGACTTTTTAAGTGCACTTCAAATGATTGATTCTGGCACTGACTCCACTGGGTGCACACTGCCTCAGGCAGAAGTCCCAGTCTCATTGTATTTCCTGACAACCAGCAGAAATTAGGCAAATACTAATACCTTGATAATTTTGTATCTTGGTACCATGTTGGAACAAGGGGAGACCATGCCCCAAGGCTTCCTTCCATAGCAGTTCCGGGACAAAAAAGGCTCCAGGCTTTTCCCTGTTGCAGCAGCCGGTAATGCAGCTGCTGAACACCCACTGCATCAGCAATGTAAGGACAATCCAAGGCGTCTGGTCAATTCAAGTGGCAGGAGTTGAGCCTGCATGTGGTAGAAGAGGCCAAAGAGAAAGGCAGTACAAACAAAACCTAACCCCACGCCCCCTAATTTCCTCCTTCCAAACAGTACCAGAATAAGCCAGATGTGTGTGTTACTGCTTTTCTCCGGAAATGCTCTTATATTGCAGGTTTTTTCCTTCTTCCTTGTCACACAAGCCCAAAAAAAATTGTGGCAAAGAGAAACATTATGAGCAGTTCCCTCAAGAGGGAAGGAGAGAGATGCCTAGAAATATAATACATACTGACTACCAAGACTGCTGGATTCCAGGAAATAAAAATATATATCTCCAGC
This sequence comes from Illadopsis cleaveri, assembly GCA_013399915.1. Classification (NCBI taxonomy): domain Eukaryota; kingdom Metazoa; phylum Chordata; class Aves; order Passeriformes; family Timaliidae; genus Illadopsis; species Illadopsis cleaveri. The sequence goes on from VXBB01011471.1 coordinate 466,661, forward strand.
AAACCAAAGAAACATCACCTCTGATGACTCAGTCTCCACTGATCTGCTTCCAGATGGGGAGGAATTAATTTTTCTGTTATTCCACCTCGATGAGAAAAGACAGATGGGGCTCTGACTACAAAAAAGTGAGATGAAATAATATAATTAGCCAAACATTTGTATAGGAAAATGAAGGAAGCTTTGCAGGATGCATATTGATTGGGAATGAATAATGAATAGGCTGGCAAAAGGATTCCAGGGTAGCTTCTCCTCACCACCAAGGGTGAAGAGGATTATTTAAGGGAAAGCACACACACACACACGACCTACTCTAAAATCTAACTCAACTCCTTCTCCTACTCTGTTTGTAGGATAAGCAACAAGCCAGTCTTGTCCAAGGCATGCTAGAAGCCTAATCTGAGGGCTTCAAAGTGTGACAGTGAAAGAAAGCACCTGCTGTGCTCTAAAAGAGAAAGTGCCCAATGTGCTGTAATAGCTTGGTTTAGCCATAGCTTGCAACTGTGGTCTTGGGACCATGTTGGAGAGATGGTGCAATGGCAACGTTGGAGGGCTCATGGACAAAGGCTGTTGGTGATAGTCTTCCTTCTTGCCACTTCTCAGGAGCCAGCTGAGCCCTCTTCCTTCTCTCCATCTCTCTGGGGTTTTGAATTCACTGCAAAACTCCTTTTTGAGAGTGGGTGTATTCATTAATCTTTAGGGAAATGTCTCACCAGACAAATTAAGTCAGGTGACATTTTATAGGCAGTGAGTGCTTTTCCAGGAATGTTTCTGTACTTGGCAGTAATGTATTTGGATAAAATTTCAGTGTTGTTCCTAAGGCTTAGAGCTGGAAGGAGAAATGAGGACATTTGCGTGATGAGAAATGGGAAACAAGTGGCCCCTGTCTTCCCCTCTGTGGCATGTTTCCTCTGAAGGACCACAGATGAGAAGTGATGGCATACGTTAGGAAATACATATGTTTTGCTTTTCTAACAGCCCTAGACTATTACTGCCTAGAAGTTTGAGGCCAAACATTTTAAATCATTAAGTTTTCATTCAGAATTCCAGCCTAAAGAGACCAAATCAACAGTACAAACTATTTCAATTTCTCTCCTTCCTCAGGGCATTTTCTCTCTATACGACAGGCTTCCCTCCTGAAAACAGTCATCTCCAACTCCCCACACAGCCTCTCCACATCAGCCTCTTTTGGGAAGCTACTGATTTTAACCCTCCACCAATGCTTCCCCTTGACTAACCTAAATGTGGCAAAAGCCTGCACAACTTTTTCCCCTGACTATACACCTTCTCCAGATAGGAGCCATCACTGGTGAAAAAACTCTGGTCCTGATTTTATTTAAATGCAATTTACGTTAAATGGAGTCATGTTTTGATAGGTAGATTTAAAATCTCAGACATTTCAGTGGAAAGATGTAGCCATGCCTCTGTGCCAGCTCTTGAGTACATTCACCATTTTGTGTGGTAGCGCTGAAATATAACAGAACAGAGATAACCTGGTACCCCAGAGCACATGGATGCCTCCAAAACCATTCACAAGGAGGATGGAAACTGATAGTAGACTGGATCTGAGCGGAGGAAGAATTCAAGACCAGGTTGGGTATGTCCCTGAGCAACCTGACCTAGTGGGTGGAGTCCCTTTCCATGACTAGATGATATTCAAGGCCTCTTCTAACTCAAGTCATTCTGGATGGCCCTTGTTTTTGAGCCGAGGTGGAATATGAACTCTGCCAGCATCTAGTAGCCCTGTAGAGTTTTATTAGAAACAATACATCTCCCCATAAAACCCATGCCAGAACTTAAGGTTTACACTTACCAAGAAGGTAATAAAGAGGGCAGAGAAAAGGTGTGGCCACAAGAATGCTTGTTGACTCTCATGAGGAAATGAGATACCATTCTGGGTATCATGATTTTTTTTCTCTACTGTAGATACAGAAAAACTTTCAAAAATATCACAGGAGCATTTCAATGATATATTTACAAACAGGTGCTTATCAATCAGGGTGGTCCAGAACAATTTTCTAATAACAGGATCACGTTTTCTTCTTCCAAATGCAGAGCTATTTAGAAGCTGAGCAATATACCACAAATAGAAATATTAACCAGACTGGTCTGTACTAAAAAGCCACAGATTTATTTTTCCAATGTATGGACCATAAATATTATTAGAAAAGAAAAACACCAAACATACACCATCTGGCACACATCTTTAACTTAAACACCAAAGTTGTTAGCAGCCTTTTTCCAACCATGGACATTCCAACTTCTAACGCTGTATTATATTGTTTCAATACACAGCTGAAAAGCTTCCAGTACAAACAATCTTCCTGCTTTTTTAGAGCCCTGTTTGGCTTTTTAATGGTCTACAAAGGTCTAGAAGCTCAGCTGGTTGAAATCAAAGCAGCTTCAGGGCATGAGACTTTTCAGATAGCAGCAAGTTCTCTAGCAGATTGTACTGTACTGGCCTCTTGGTGATAACGCGAAGGGGCTGGAAGAGATTGTGGTGGTAGCAAGGGAGCTGTTAAAGCCTAGTTGAAGAGCCTCAGCTACTTAAACAGAAAAGCTCCACTAATATTTGCCAAACTTTCTTTTACAGAGGGTGTGCATACTAAGTGAAAATACCAAATACGCCACCTTTTCTGCTCGCTTGACTGCACTGAGAATAACCCATACAAAAGAGAGGGAGAGCCTTTTAGGTGAAGAATTTAAAAGTTAGATGCTAATTATGTGCCCAGTCCTTGAAAAACAGAGCAGTTTATAAACAATGAATCCTTTCTGACGAGTGCAAGTGCTGGGGTTGAAGCTTAATTGCAAACCTCTGATCTCTTCCCTGTGTTTCTGCAATCACAAACTCTCCACACGCAGTATGCACCCAGCTCCTACATTCAGAGCTCTTGCTATGTTTAGGGGTTTTATTACAGATTCCTACAGAAACCTAGTGAGCAATAAACCCATAGACGTCAGTAATGACCATGACAAGGGTATTCTTACTAAGGTTCCCTGAATCACCCAGTTATTTATCAGTTAACTAGAATAAATATTGACTTGTTCTTTGCACTGTCCTTTACAAATAAAAATCCACCAGAGGGTTGAAAAGGCTAAAAAAAAATCAAAGTTGCTAGATAAATATGAAAAAAGAGCTGGTTATTTGCCTTGGGATTTTCCTGGTGTTTCAGATTTCCAGTTTTTCAGATGTTGGCATTTAGAGAATAATCTTAAAGAAAGAAGACCTGATATTAATATAAAAACCTGAGTAGCTGAAGTATTTGTTGGTTTGTTGGCTTGTAAAGAAACCATCCAGAATAAAAACAAAACCACTTTTTTATCTGTGGCTAAGTTTTCTTTCCAGAAACAGATAAACACACATAGTCTAATTTGCATGGGTTTGAAAAAGCCAGTGACAATTAAGCCTGAAGCAATTTCCTACATATTTAGCTACAAGTTTTCTGCTTCTCTTTCTCCTCTATGGCATAAATTCTTATTTGAGTTATTTCATTTTTGGCACCCAAACTGAGGCATCCTTCTTTCTATATTCCAACAGAATCAAAATAGCAGAAATACCATTCACAGGCTGAGGGATGCAAAAGAGTACCTGAAAGCAGAAGCCCTCAGCATCTCCATCTGAGCAGTTGGCCAATAAGACAATCAAAACCACAGGGCACTTGACAATGTGATGCTTTTGTTTACTTGCCTTTATCTCACTCCTAAGAAGTAAAAAAGTAGTGAAGACAATAGAGAAATCAGTCTGAACTCAAAGTCACTCATGCAGATCAAAGACGAGTGCAGGCCTGGCTGCATGTGACCTCATATATAACTTCTTCTGTTACGGTAATAACAAAACATATAAAAGATATGGGCTCTAAAAAAAGCACTGGTTCACATGACAATCTTTCAGTTCTCCCCTAGGCCCCTTAATCAGCAAACAAAGACTCTAGGGAGCCAGAGCAGAAAAAATTTTCATTGACCTTGGTGCTGTTTGGGTTAAAACTTTAACCTCTATCTCCCTGGGCACCGGCACAAAGTTGGCTCTTCTATTCCTCCACCACTGGGCAAGTTGAACACAGCAACTCCTACCCAGCTGTGAGGTCATGGAAGGTAGGCCAGAAGTCGGGGAAAAGGAGGTCATGAGATACCAACAAGGAGGGCAACTGGGGTTGCCGTGATCATCATTGCCTGGGCATCAGGCCCAGGAGACACAGGAAACATCAACAGAGAAGAAGCTCCTCTAATTCTACCACTCACAGAGTATTTGGTGCCCAAAAGTTACACTCAGAAGGAAAAGATAAAGCCCAGGAAGTAACACTTTCAGGAGTAACTGGCTATGGTTAAATGTTCTATATTATTCTGGATGATAAGAGACACTGGCAGCCTGAAGAGTCTATGATGCATGTATCAATGCTTTGCTGCTGGTTTACAGGTAGAAAACTCAAACCACACTAACAACAAATTCCCCTAAGAAATTCTTATAAGAAATAAGTATAGTAGCAGAAATACCTGTTCAAGGCAGTAAAAAGGAAAAATCTTTCCATTTTTATGAAAAGAAAAACCTAATCACCCTATTTGGATGGCTGTCAGACTAACACTTTCTGTCTGTTAGTTCCCCTACAATTGTGCATCTGGTGAGCCTTACTTAAAAGGGTACCACTGTAGAAAGTGAAGGTGCTCTTTCCCTGATGCTTTTCTTTCTGCATGAACATGGAAATGGAAATTCTGGAGGCAAATGAATTCAGCTCCTCAAATGAAAAGCATATATTTAATTCCAAGATACTGAACACACTAATTTAATTGTTTTTAATAAAACATGGGCTTGAACAAAGTGTTTTTAATAAAGATCAGACACCAAAATCTTCTTTTTAATGTTTTCAAAACCCGTTTTAATCTCACACTTAATGAGATGCATTTCACTTTTCTAGAATTCCGGCCCTCTTACAGATAAACTAACTTAAAACAAAAGAAAAGAAACTCAACTGGCTTCAAAGTTGCTCCAGCTGCATGGCCCAGCTGGAGGGAGACAGAAGGCGTTATTCCCTGTTGACTCCTTCAGGGGCTGGAAGGGCCCAGCGTTGTTCTTGACAGTTTGATACTTTAGGCCAGTGCCGGGTGGAGAAGAGACACAAAGTTAAGAGCTGTCAGAATGTCGGGTGCCAGGGTGGGAACTCTCCCTCGGTTAAGAGGGAATGAGCTGTGAGTGCTGAGATGTACGAGGGCCATTGGATGCTCTCCTGATGCTGCCTCTGCTGATGGGCTCCATCACACCCTGGGGCATTAGGCCGGAGCCCTTCCAATCACTTGAGCAGCACTTCAGCACCACAGCCCTAAGCAAGTAGGTGGAATTTTAATTAAAGAAAGAGAAAACATTTTAATCTCATTAATAACCGTGAAGGGGAAACCCCACTAAGATGAAAGCCTTGTTTTGTAGGAGCATGAGAAGAATATCCCTGTGATTGGAATGTGCAGTGCATTTTACTGGTCTGTCCATCCGTCCTTCTCTTCAGAAACTTTTGGTCAGTGGGGGCGTTTATTTTGTGAGAGGGGATAACATCATGCTCTTAGTCACTACTCTTGTACTGGGTACCAGCAAAGCTAAGGGAAGAATGTGTTGAATAATAAAAAACACATTAAGTCAGTAAAATTATCCAAATGCAGCATTCTAGTGATGGCTCTGCAGTGCTGCATGTCCAGTGGAATTTTTATAAAGAGGTATTTTTGTGAGGTACATGGTAAAGTACATTATAGTTTGTAATGTAATGAGGCACGTGATAGTAAATACGTTAAAAAAAGAAATGCAACTATGGCAAGTGATGACAATCGAGTGAATCAAAATGCACCACTAGTATTTAAAAATATTACTTGTCAGATAATTGCATAATCATAAGGGTTGCAACTTGTGTTATGCTGGCTGTCCACACATACAACCAAAGTAGACTCAGAACCAATAACAATAACTGGTCTCAGGTCTCATTTAAAAATGTAAGTCTGTCCTTTTGTAAAAGAAGTTAAGAAAAATCCCTTGACATCCAAACAATTTGGTGAAACTTGTAATTGGCTGATGGATGAGAAAGACATGCAGGTTACTGAAAGCAAAGAGAATCTGGTTGAACGAATTTTCAGGGACTATTTTAGCAATTTATGTTCTACTTTGCAGCTGTGAAAACTCTTATTCACTTAACTTGGAAGTTTAAATAGTCCCCTGCCCATAAGTAAGTAAATGAGATGAAGTATAGATGATAATGTTTGTAAACTCTGGCCTCAGAGCTCCCTTTGAAATCGAAGAAAGTAAAGAGTGTTTATCACCTAAGAAATTTTTAAGTGTCCATTTGTGCCCTTACTTTGCAGGTTTGTCTTCTGTTGACTTAAACCAAGGACAAGATTAGACTCAACAATTAAATTCCCATCAGTTTGTTTCAGCACAGGGGCATTTTCTGCTCTGTATTTCACAAGTCTTGGATTCTTGGACTGTGGCTTAGATGCTGTAAGAAGAGATTCCAACAACCATGAAATGAAAATAAAACACTTGTCTGGCAAGTGGAATGACACCCAGTTCATTAGAAGGGGTTCTCTGCTGGCAAATGTCATCCAAGCCACCCTGTAAATAAAGTGGGTTTATTGGTATTAGGCAAACAACAGATAATCTACACTTTCTATCTGATGAGTTAAATCCACATAGCATATCCATGACCATTTTAGTTTTAGGGGATTTGTAAATGCTCTGAGCAAATCAACAAAATAAATAATTTTTTCAATGCTCTTATATCAGCTATGAAACAAATGCACAGGACAAGCACTCAAAGAGCTGCAGCACATATTTTATCTAACACACCTTGTCAGTATTGCTGGATATCTTTCTTCAACAGTTTGATACAGCATCTGGCCCTGAACTGGTTGTGTCTCAGGGGTTTTGCCTAGCAATAGAACTTCTTGCATGCAGCTCAGTGCTACTTAAATTGGAAACCTTTATTAATCTCAAAAAATTATGTTTTCTAAGCAATGAGCTGAGAATTAATGCTTGGGAGATGGCTGTCATTAATATAACCTGACCACAATGAAAAGAACATGTGAATTTTATATAATATTGTCATTGCATCTGGTTCAGCAAAAAAAATTAATCCAAACCTCCCCAGAAGTCCAAAGCCTGCCATTTCCAGGAGACATCTGAAACTTAACAATATTCTTGTGTAATACATGGGATGAGTTATGTCCTAAGTGGGTGTGCAGTTTGATACTGTACCAATATATTTTTTTCATCAATGCAACTGCCATCTGCACAGAAAGAGAAGTTCCAGCGAACAAATGTTATCACCAGACATTATCTCCTGGGACTCAGCCTCAGGAATTATGTTTTTCTCTTGCAGTGTGGAAAGCTGTTCAGTGTGCTGCATCTCTGCAGAGCGCTGTGGACAGCATGTGGGAGCATTGTGGACAGCATGTTCTCTCATTAACTTGAGAAACATATTTAATAAATGACAGGGTTTGCATTTGATTGCTAAAATATGCCTCTCACCTTATTCTCCTTGGGTACACATAGAAGGCACCTATTAAGAATCCTAAGGCATGACTCCTGAACACAGGAGTATTCACTACAGCAACTGGATGCACTTAAGAAAAGCCAAGATCAGCTCTAAGAGTAACACACTGGCAATTGTGATTGTAGTGGTTCTATTACTGGTGCTTCAGATGGTTTTGGAACTATAAAGGAGAAAAAAGAGGTTCAAGGACCCTCTTTCTCACATTCAGCAAATCCAAGCAGGCTTTTTTAGCACGCCCTCACATTCATCCTAGCTTCCAAAGAATTTAGACTAAGAGTTTAATTAACAGATGGCTTACACATATGTTTTTTTAAGACCTTGAAACTGTTTTAAGATGGACGAAGTCTCCTCTCAGTAACTCGCTCAGGTTTTGGGTACAGCAATGCAGTGAGGGACAGGCAGGCCACCCTGGGAGTGATGCTGCCCAGCCCCTCTCCTCCTTCATGCCCACAGCTTAGAAGATCCCCACACGATGCAGCACAAACTACTTCCTGGCCATAAGCATACTCCACACTTGCAACACACATTCACCCTTGGGAATATGCTTGTCTACCTCCCATAAAGCCCCTTCAAAATATTTTAAGGAAATATGAATCTAATTCCTGTTGAGCTACAGCAGCAGTCAATAGCTTTATTTGGGTGTCCTAACCTTAAAAAAACAAAACACAAGAAATAAGTGCTATTTGTCTGGCAGAATTTTGCAGACTTGGGTAGTTGACGCAGGAGGACATGTGTACACCAAGAGCTGGTGCATGTGTGCACTCATGCAATTGCAAAGGCTTTACAGGCCAAAATGTCCAGGTGCTCCCCCTGCACCTAATTTTGAAGAACACAAACCTGTGGTACAACATGAAGGCAAATCTGGGGTTCAAAGATCACATGATTATTTTCTCCTGCCCTTTTGCCCTACCATGGATGAGTTACAGCCTTTCCCGTCCTATTCTACAATTATCAGCATAAAGTTCCTGACAAAAACAAGATCCTGTGATTTGTGTCATGTACAACAGTTTTTCTAGAGGCTCTCCTACAGGTTGGCTGGATTACCTGCTTTATTTCTGAATGCCAACTAGCCACAGGTTATCCCAAAGAGATGCTAAGGATTCACATCCCCCCAATCACTGTGCTTCATAATCTCCAGATCTGCTTCAGAATTCCCAGCATGTTACTGGTAATAGCTTTCATGCTCTCCCATTAGCACATTAAAGACCCACTGCAACTGCACCCACAGGAGGGGATAATTAGGCTAAACTGGCAAACTTCTGAAGCAGCTTTTCTATAAATAAATAAATAAGACCCTATAATATAAATAATATCCCATTGATACATGCTAACGAGTAGATTAATGAGAAGAGAAGCTTTTCCATTTTCCCTTGGACTATAATATCCCTCTCAAGCCCCCAGTTTGCTGCTGGAATGGAACAGGAGCTAGGGGCTCCTGGCTGCAACCCTGGGAGCAAGAGCAGAGCAACCCCATGGGGATGGCTGGGCCAAGAACTGAGGGCAGCTGGTGCTGGTGGCTTGGGGGTCAGGAATGTGAGCTGCAGGTCCCACCTGGAATTAAATGGGTAGAGGAGGGGCAGCCACATAAAATGCCACTTCTGCTTGCAGCTATCAGCTGCAGATGCACAAGTTCACAAAGGACCTTGAAATCCCTAGTCAGCTGGTGAGCTGTGTGCTTGGAGCCTAGAATATGCATTATGAACACAGTCATACACAAATGATCAAATACATACATTTACCCTTAGAGAGGACATGCATTCATGGTCCAAACTCAGTCGGGGCCAACACGGAACTGTCCACAAGGTCCTGTCAGCACACACACCCCAGGCCAGCCAGCATCACTGGGATGAGGCTAAACCTAGCACACACCAGTGGAAGCCAGCATGTGCACAGGTAGGCTGGTGGCTGGCAGCACAGCTGGCCCTCACTAGGACAGCCTTCAGCAGCCTTGCACCAGCACTGCCCCGAGCTGGTGGCATGCCCACCATGCAATCTACACCAGCCGCATGTTAGGACACACCACTTTGGTGCCAGGACACAGCAAACCAGGAGAAAAACACTTGGTGAAACTTTGCAGCTGATTATCTTGACCCCAACAATATTCCACATCGACTCTGGAGGAACAAACATATAAAGGATAAATCTGCATACTGGATTTTTCAGTAGACAACTAGCTCTTTGGCTTGAGTAATGTCACAGGGTGATTACTGCTTGCATTAGAAACACTGCAAAAAAATTGCTACAATTATATGCCTTTTTTTTTGAGAGCTCAGAAGTGCAATTTAAACTTCCAAACAGTTCAGTGGCTCTACAAAAGGAGAAAGAAAAGAATATTTTACTTGCTAAATAGTCCTTTCACAGGATAACCCAAACAGAGCAATAAACTTCAGCACTTCAGAAGGGGTGTTGGAACTGCAGCTCTGCAAAGACTCAGATTTAGCATAAAGGAGTGGACAGGATCTTTCCTTTCACATATGTCACAAAAAGGAACATTTCTTTCAAGTGCCAAATGATGTGGTAATAACAGGGGTAACTCACACTACAACATACTTACTTGACTTTACTGTAAATGTCACATGCTCATAGGTGTCCCACTATACTATAATTTGCTCTATAATGTAGCATTACCTTAACAAAATAACACCCTTGGATTTTATTTTTAAAGTCCTCACAATTCACTTAGAAATTGCACTGAAATTTTCTGCATTTGATGTGATTAACCATGCATGTGTTTTGGAAGCTCACTGCTTGAAAACAAGGGAATAACCTTGGTCTGAGAGCTGCCCACCAGCAGCTGAATATCATCTGCTGGCCAAGGCCCAAATTCTCTTTGTATTAAGATTTTGAAAAGATGATGATGATCATAAAAAGATCAAAATCAGATTAGGGATGTCAGATTCTAAGTCCCACTCCTGATAAAGAAACTTAGAGAATCACAGAGTATTCTGAGCTGGAAGAGGCTCACAAGGATCATCAAGTCCAACTCCTAAGTGAGCAGCCCGGCACGCACAGGGGTTGAATCCCGACTTTGGCATTATTAGCACCATGCCTCAACCAACTGAGGGTCTTCTCAATATTGTATATGATACTGCACACACTATCCTTGGAAAAAGGAACGGCTGGGGCTAACCAGCTTGGAATTACTCCTGACCTGGTCCTTGCTGTCTCAGACCCATGTATCTCCTGTCAGTTCAGTAAGCAGAGTCAGAAAAGAAGTTGCCAAAAGAACTGATAGTTTGCTTTTTCCTCTCACTGCAGTGTCACTGAATACATTACTGTATGGCACAGTTCACACCAGCTATTTTCCCAACGTACTATTCCTTCTGAGCATCAGAAACATTTGAATGACAATTTCTAAGCAAACACACCAACTAAAACATCCTTTGGGGCTTATCATTCTAATCTAAATTTATCACAATATTTCCAGCATGCTTCAAAGCAGAGGAAAGGAAGGAAAAGATAAGGGGTTCTGCAATGATTAATAAAGGAATGCTCTTATCTGCTTCTCCTGTTCATGAAATATACAAAAGTACAATAAGCATTTAATATCTGTAACTTCTGGGCAGCCCTAACAGTGAAGACTTCTTTTTCAATCAGTGTTGTACCAACTGATCAGTGCTGCTGGATTAAAGCAGGCATGTAATGCTTCGGGGGTCTCATGAAGGTAAGTCCCCAGAGCACTGACGAGAAGATAAACAGGATGTTTTATTGCCATAGGTTTTTTTTCCTCCCCCGTAGTTATTGTTGACTAGGAGAAAAAAAAGTTTCCAGATGAAAATATGCGTGAGTGTAATGGAAATGACATGCAGGCAACAGCTTCCCTCCCCCATTTGGCTGTCAAATTGAGCTCAGTCTAGAGCAGCCCAGCAAACTGCATGGGGGGGCGGGAGGA
>VXBB01011471.1:478093-570116 GCA_013399915.1 Illadopsis cleaveri
CGACTGGATGGGAGGGCGGGAGGAAGAGTTGGGGGGGGTGAGGGGGAGGGCTCAAGTGGGCAGGGGAAGCAGTGAAAGCCTAAATAAACTTTGACTATTAGATAACTGGGCTATTATTGCTCTGTAACACTTCCTGAATGGCCTAGAAAAAACACAGAGACAGTTCTTGTTCCTGCCTGAAGGAAACAAAACACAAGGATGAGTGCTTAGTATGTCAACCAAAAACTCTGGTTGTTTCCTTCCTTCCTTCCTTCTTTCTCTCTCTTTTCATTAGTTTTAATTTGGATTTGTTTCTTTTTTTTTTCCGTTGTTCTTCTTAAAAACCATGCTGTACACTTAGCCAAAGCCACAAAGACCCTCTTTCCATGCAAAAAACCTCTATTTAAGTTTCTATTGCAGGACACAAGCCCCACATGTTTAATGCAAGGCACAGGCTGCAGCCACTGGGGCTGCAAGGCGAGGCATCCCATGGCCCTGCCAGCAGCACTCCAGCAGCTGCAGCTCCCTGACAGCACCTCTGCAGAGACATCTCACTCCTTCACAATTTGGAAAAGTTTTTTTCTCACTTAAGTCACTTCAGTCAAGGATATTCCCTGTTGTTAACCTTCTTGCTTGCATGTACGATACTGCTGGTGTGCTAAAGCTGTTAGACTCATTAGGGAAGCACCTACACCAGTCATGTACAATTACAATTCCTCAGACTCAAACCAGATGCTCCAGAATGTCACAAAAACAGTAACTTGTGCTGTTTATATTCACTGATCTTTTTGAAGGTGAAAGCAGTGAGAAATAAATTGCTCAAAATCCCATTTGGAAGATGGTGTGACCCGGAGTTACAGCTGATCTTCCTCTCCAAAATTGTTACAAACTTCTCCATTCCTCTCCACGTCCTCCTGGTCCGTCAAGAACTCCCCCCATCTGCTGTGAGTTCCTGCTCTGGCTGCTTATCTTACTGCACCCACAGAAACGTTGCCATAAAATGTGTCAAGTAAGATCATCTCAGTGCACTGCCTCCCAAGTGATGACACACACCTCCTCTGACATGCTCACCGACCTCTGTACCAAACAGCAGCGTTCTATCAGCATGCTTTGCTAAAGCCCTCAGACAACACCTGAATTTTCCACTTATTTACACATTCTTTGTTGTGTTCCTGCTCTTGTCTAAACTATATAACACTCCACCTGTATAGCAGTTTTCACTTCTTCCTCAGCTCCCTACTGCTCTGTACTTTCTTCACAGGCATTTCCCATTCCTTCCCCACTTAACCACTTTAAAGCCTTTCTTTCATTCAATATAAAGTCCCCATGGGCAACTGTCTCTGTGGTGGAGGGAGGGTGGATCTGTGCAGGATTCTTCACACCCACTCCTATTTTGAGCAGCACCAGGTTGGCCACCAGGATGACTGGGAATAGCCACTGAATGGGAATGTCAGACTGAAAAGTACTGATCTGCAACTGGAGATAATGGGACAGCCTGACTGGACAGACACCTCCAACCTCTGTGCACTCAGAACCATGCAGGAAGAATGTCACTGGCACAGACACACACAATGCAAAAAAAGAAGTCCTAACAAAAAGAAAAGGCCAAAGCCTTAAATGCCCCATTTTTGGTCTAGTGGCCTTAATATGTTGCTTCTCACCCAAGCAGGGAATATATTTAAAAACCAGAAAGAAGCTCCAGACACAGGAGACCACAAAGGCACTAGGAAGGACAAAGAGAGGTGAGGAGGGGAAGGACAGTTTTCTGGAGTGTAAAATTGAGCTGGTGGCAAATAAGAGTAAAAAAATGCTTAAAAGGATTTCTGGTGCAAATAATTGCGATATACTTTTTCCTAACTCCTTTTTGATATTCTCCCAAATTGTTCCTTGGAATAACTGCCCCTGGAAAATGGAAATACTGAGAGGGGGGGAAAAAAAAAAAAAGTCAATTTGAGTGAAAGCAAATTCTGCATTTGTGTTTTAGTAAGCAGCCAACATAAAGCATTTACCAGCTGTGAGCTCATCCAAAAAGTCATTTTGCAGGACTGGAAAAAGTGATGTTTTAAGCAACTTAAAGAAAAGTCTAAGCCTTTTTCCTCCAGTTTCAGCACCCTAGGAAATTTGAAGAGTCAATTCAGGAGCCTGTGTAATCATAAATAATTTTTTTTCTGGTTAGTGGCTGTTTAATTTTTTTGTTCCCAGAAAGGTTGTCACTAAACAAACAACAGGGATCACGTATGAAAAGAGAGACATCTTTGAAGCCTGAACAAAGAGAAAGCCATTGCAAAAATGCCCAAAATGAGCAACCAAACAAGAGAGAAGGATGGCATAGGATATGACTCAAGGTCTAACACACTCCTCCAAGCCCTAATGACTGACCTTGATGGGGTGTTCCACTGGGGAAAATAAACCTCTCCAGAGAAAAACAAAGCTGTTACACACAAAATAGGTGAAAAAAGAAAGGAAGCCCTAACTTGCCCAGGTGGAAAGGGACCTGGGGGTACTGGTGACAGCAGCTGAACATTAGCCAGCTGTATGTGTGCCCTGGTGGCCAAGAAGGCCAATGGCATCCTGGCCTGGATCAGGAATAGTGTGGCCAGCAGGAGCAGGGAGGTCATTCTTCCCCTGTACTTGGTACTGATGAGGCCACACCTTGAGTGCTGTGTCCAGTTCTGGGCCCTCACACTTTCGGAAGGACATTGAGACACGAGCACATCCAGAGGAGGGCAATGAGCCTGGTGAGGGGGTTGGAACACAAGCCCTCTGAGGAACAGCTGGTGGTGCTGGGGCTGTTTAGCCTGGAGAAAAGGAGACTCAGAGGTGGCCTTATCACTCTCTACAACTTCCTGAAAGGTGGCTGCAGTCAGGTGGGGCTTGGTCTCTTTCTCCAGGCAGCAACTGATGGAGCGAGAGGACACAGTCTTAAGCTGCACCAAGGGAAAATTAGGTTGGATATTACGAAAAAGTTTTTTACAGAAAGGGTGATAATGTACTGGAATCATCTGCTCGGGTAGGTGGTGGAGTCACCATCCCTGGATGTGTTAAAAAAAGACTGGATGTGGCACTTGGTGCCATGGTTTAGTTGAGGCGGTATTAGGGCATGAGTGGGATGAGATGATCTTGAAGGTCTCTTCCAACCAAGTGATTCTGTGTGTGACCTTCTGTGTGTGTGTGAGGTTGAGCAGCCCTGTCACTGCATCCCATAGGTTTGAATCAAGCCTCAGTGTGGGCTGTGGCTTGGAAAGACCTTGTAGATATCTGCTGAAAAGCAGCAGGCTTTTATATCTCAGACGCGTGGCGGGGGGTAAAAGAGAGGAGCCAGGAGTCCTAGTGTGAGCTGCAGGACACCAATTAGCATCTAGTGCTTGGCTAGCATGTGTTGTGGTGTTAAACTGTTACAGTAGTTGTTACATGGCTCATCCTGTTCCACCTCAGTGGTACAGGCGGTACCAGACCTTGCAAACACATTCATGTGGCTCCCAGGAGGCTGTGAGACCCATCCCTGTGAGGATGGATAGCCTCAAGCCAATACAGTGAGCAGGCTTTAGCCTTTGTCCTATGAAGAGGATTCCCCTCTAAAGAGCTGGCAGGTAAAGTCCTCTCAGAAACAAGATTGTTCTACCAACTCCTGTGTGCATCTGACACTGGCAAAGCCTCTCCAAGGGACTCCAGCACCGTACTGAAAAGCAATAGCCTGTGCTGCTATTGAACCCTTCAGGGAGTCTCAGAGCTCTTCAGGGCTGCTCTGAGAAAGAAACTGCCCTAAAAATGATGGGTCCAGACCAGAAATCAGTTGTCACTGTCTTGGCAGAGATATTGCAATTAAATATCAAATCTGCGTAAGTGCTAACTTTTACTTTTTACTGTGCCATTATCAAGTTCCTGTCTTCTCTGAAGAAGCACCTGTTGAAAATTGCTCATAAAGGTGAAATCACTTGCCATGGCACTAGTGCAAGGGCTGGTGTCTGTTATCACATGGTAAGCGATTATCAGAAAGGGTTACCTTGATCATGCAGTCCATTTATTCAAGCCTGGAAGGAACATTCCCACCAAGATTGAAGTAGGGGTTTTGAATTGAAAGTATCACCACAAAGAGAAGGCATAAGCAAATTTGGAAAAAATGGTCCCAAAAAGAGACATTAGTTGCAGCAAAACTCTTAGGTTCTTGATGCAAGCATTTCAATGCAAGACAAATAAAGGAAAACAGAGACTTCCCATGTTCTATTTTTTATTACACATCCCCAAGCAAGGGACACTCAGTCCAGTCTTAAGGGAGCAGCTCACCAATAAGGTGGAAAGGTTTTGTGCAGCTTTGCATTCGTATGAATGAATTTTTTTTTTAGTGCACAAAGACAGAGTACACTTGACAATACACTGTTACAGTTAAGTAACTTTGAAAGGGAGAAAAGTACAAAACCAGGTTGTTTAACTGGCTAACAATAAATTTTTTCTGGTTGAATGCATTTACCTCTATTCTCATTTAAATGAAAAGAATGTACTCCATTGAGTCCTATTAGTCTGGGTAACTAAGGAACTTGACCAAAAATGAATGAATGAAAGAAAAAACTCAAGTTTGACTCTAGTTTCTTGTATAAAGCTATCTGATCAGCACACTTCCCTTCCTTGTCCTCAGCCCCCAGAAGCAGTGGCAAGGTATCCAATTTCACAGGGATCATCATTGCTTTATCTGGATAGTTCTACTAAATGAAGCTGAATCCCAGTTCCAGTTTTTTACCAAGTGATACTATTACCAGAATTATGAAAATGGAAATCTAAGAAACAGGACAGAAATGTAAAATGTGAAATGAGTTTCTGAATACAAAACCAGAAGGGGAAGAGCTGCAGAAAGTCACTGTAGTCCTTTCATTCACTCTGTACTAAGGCTTCCTATGAGTGCAGGGTAGTGTCTGTAAATTGGGAGCACAAGTCTGAAGTGTTTCTGCTTCTTAGTAGCAAGCTGATATAGCTACTAAGAAAAGCTTTAACAATTGTGCCTTGCACATCTACCTCTAGGAAACAACATTTAAAAAATCCAAACAAACAAAACTCCAACACAGAAACAAGAAAAGCAGGTGCAGTCAGTTATCAACAAATAAAGTACACTAATATATCTGAAAGTTTCAATGAGAGGCATAAGTGCCCAGAATCCCCTGGGAAACAGTTCATACCTTGTAAAGCTGAATAAACCACATTTTCCAGATTATGGACGGCAAAAGATAAGGATGCCTGATGAAATAGCAAAGTAGGAACAATTTGTAGGACTGCCTTTCCTTTGATGTCTGCCCATGTCAAAAACCCCTCATAGTTTGCATTACTGTCAGTACCATGGGAAACCTCAACCTGTATCTTCTCCACAAAAAGAAGGCACCTCTAGGGCACAGTGGGCTCCCAACAACCTCAAACATTTTGGGAAGCTTTCATGGTACAAAAGTCCTCTGTCTGTTCTTTCCAAAACAGAAGACTTCTTTCACAAACCATATTGAACATAGGAGTTTTTCAGCCATAACAACGTGAGGCCAACAGCCTGGGCACAGACACAGTTTATACATCTACCAACTGCTCATTCATTCTGATGGCAATATGGCACTTTGAATGCCTGCAGTCTTGAAGGCCTGATCTGTTGCTCATCAGACATTAGTTCTTATGCTCTTCCATGGTTTTATCATCACTAGCCCATGAGGACTCTGGTCTTTGGTAGTTAAAGAATATGGGGTTTTTTTATTTCCCACTGTAAATGCTTTCCTACTGAAGCCACTTGGTGTCAACCAGAATGTTAAACAACACACTTGAAGTCTAAAACATGGAAAAGCCATAGCCTCATCCAGTATTTCCAATTCTGCAATGGAAGTATGTTGAACAATACAAAAGCAGGATTCTATTTTTCAATTAGCTTGCCAGAGCATGCACCTCCAGCCATTTGAGGACCCTTGTCCTTTCTTCTTCTCTCACCAAGCCTGTGCCTATCTCTAACCCAACTTAAAGCATTGCTTTTTTTTAATGCCCAACACATTAATCTCATCAAATACCACTTTCATCTTGTGCCAATGTTCTTACAGCTCTCACTGTTCTCACAGCTAAGAAACACCTCTTTTTAAGCAACCCTAGGAGAAAAGTAGCTAAAATGCTGCAGTTAATGATGTAGATGAGGAAACATTGCCTTTGTGCACCTGACTGGGCCCCATCATGCACCTCCTGCACAGTGCTGGGTAAGTAATTCGCCTTCCCTCTATCTTTGCAGAGCCAGGCATGGAAGAGTTGAATCAAAATTGGATTCACTAATATTTGCAAAGCACTCATTGATCATAGCTGGGAAGTGTTATTACTACTTTATTACAGAGATGACCAGCTTTGCTGCAGAGACATAGCTCTTCTCCTCCACAGTTGAGCATTTGTGAAATAACCAGCTGACCTAAAAACCTCATCAACCTCCTGTAAGACTTGCTGTAACACAGGGAGGGGACTGTGGGGCAGAAATCTCATTTCATCTTGCTAAACAGGCTCAGCTACAGAAAGTTAACAAATTGCTAGAGAACCGTGCAAACCCTTGTCAGGGCAGTGGCAGTGCATGACTGCAACAGAGCACACAGACTGTGAGCCCTGTGAAAGACTGGTGAGATCATGAAGCAAAAAAAAAAGCAACCAAACTACAGACTAGTAAATTAAGAAGAGCTTGTGTGGGCAAGTCTGCCTCATTCCCTCCGGTTTTTGTAGTAGGGAAGGTGCCATTACGAAGTGGCTGGGGCGAGTTAAACACCTTTCAAGTGTGTTCTAACAATTAGTGGTATTATGAAAAAAAACCCCTTGGCATTTGTTTAAAAAGAAAAGTTGTCTTATTTAACTACAACTCCAGTGTTTAAAGTATTAATAGCTGCCTATGCCACTCGTTCCTACATGCTTACATGCTTTTCAAATTGCATTTGGTAAAGCTCAGTCCATCTGTTTTCCCACACTCCACCAACACATGCAACAAAGTGAGCAGAGGCTACCTACAGTAGGGTTGTGTTTAGTTCAGAACTTTCTGCTTGCATACCAGAAATTCAGTGCTAATTCAACATGCTTTGGGCGCATTCAAGCTACAAAAGGAGGGGGCTCAGGAAGGGGAGGGGAGAAAGGTTTTCACTCATCACCATACATGCACTTCCAGATGAAAAAGTGCCCAGGAAAGATTTGTGCATTGTGGAAGCCTGGTTGCATACCAGTGCCTCTTGACTCCAGGACAAACCTGTTGCAACATGACAATATTATGCAGCAGAAACTGGACAAGCAGCTGCTAATTCACTGCACTAACTTCAAAACCCATAAATTTTCTTTTCAAACCCATCCAACAGGACAAAGAGAAGTCTGTTTGAGATTCATCTCAAGTTCCATGCTGGTGGCTAATTTGTATGAAAATAGGTATGCTGGTTCCTGTAAACAGCTCTCCTCAGATACTCTGTAGGTAAGTGGCCTGGGGAGCATTTGAAAAGGCATCACCTCCTACCTAATATCAGCCTTCATCAAGCCTAGAAAGAGACAAATGCTTGGATGTGTAGCCCAGAAGGGATGATGAAGTAAGGGGTCTTCATAAAGAGATCCAAGGAGGAAAAGGAGCAGAGGCAGAAAATGACGATATGCTAAGGCTGTTTGCAGCTTTTCAGGTGGATTCTTCACCAGCCATACATCCTGGTCCTCTGCTGCTCTTCCTCCATCCCTTCCTGTCCCTGCCACGCTGTCTGTCTGTGTCTGCCACCCCCTCCATTGCGCCAGCACAACTGTTTCAGCAGCCACATTCTGTGAACTGGATTAACAGGTCTAGCTCCAAAAGAAAGAAAAAAAACCCAACCCAACATAAACCATTTTAATTGCCAGGCTATTTTTAAATTCTCCGATGTTGCACAGCATGGCAGGTATAAGTGAGGGGGTGGCATTTATCAGCACAAGGTAAGGGCAAGTGGAGAATGAGGATGCTCTTAGTGGGTAACACCAAGAAAGATTTTGTCAAATGAAATGTACGTGGTAACTTTCTCCTCCATTATAGTTCCCAATGGCTGCTTTGCCTGTCATTTCTTTCAAGCTGGTCTGTTTCTGGAGTCATATTAGCCTGTGTGCCAGCACAGATATTTAAAATCACTTCTAATGTCTTCAAGCTTCTACATTTTGACTGATAAAAATATTTAAATAAATCTACTTGCTCTTAGAAGAAAGCCAACCACACACAAAATTTTCAGGATTTATTTTTTTAAGGATTCTTTGGCAGGGTGCACAACCTACATCAAATACTAGTTCAGCATTGCATGGCTATCATGTGTGTTACGAAATTGTCTGAAAATACCTGGGGAAAGACCCTGTGTTGGACAAATCACAGTCAGAATAAAGACGTATACAAATGAACTGGAACTACCATCCCTGGAAACAGTTTTAGATGGAGAAATGAAGTAGCTATCACTTAAATATTTTATGCGAGAAGCTTAGGAGGATTTTTGGAAGCAGAAACAATTTTCAAAATTCACAAAAGAAAAAATTTGGAGTTAACTCACTATGGGTTTTTTACTGATTTAACTATTCATGTTTGCAACACATCATGACAGATGAGCTGCTGAGCATTTACTGCTAGAGATCAGAATGGATATTTAAAATAACCCCTCTATTACAGGTGAGTAGCTGGTGATGCAGGTGGGATGCTACATATGTTTGTGATTAAACACACTGGCAGCAACCACCTGCATGGCTCTGACTGCCATTTGATTATCAGCCAGCAATCTTGAAATGGTGCTCATAACAAAAAATTCCTCCCATCAATATAAAGGTCAAAAGCTGTCTTCATGTGAAAACTAGATTATAAGTATTTTTTCCCATTTAAAGCTTTTATGATCAAACTCACTGAATTCTAGTTTGTGCTTCATGACTAAAAGTTATGATTTTAAAATATGCATCCCTACTTGATTCATATCTCCCCAACCATTTATTCAATCTGACTACAAAGTCTTTCCGTAGTTTATGCCAATGTAAAACCTGGAATAAGAAAAAGCAGTGCCCATTGAGCTTTTACTCTTCATGGGAAAGTCCTCATGGTAGCATTTGTTCTTTAGCTAAAGATTTTGATACTTGGTTCAAAGAATGATATTCTAGTCCTACTCAATGGTAAAATGTGGTGAGGCTAAAATTTAAGCCCAGATTTAAGTTTCTTAAGCCTGCCTGCTATGTTTGAAGTAGTGCTGGTCTCCAAAACCTATGTCATGTTGACTTAAGTATAGAGCTACACTGCTTGGCCAATGAGTATTGTTTTCCTCAGCCTCCCTCACCTGCAGCTCTTCCTGTGGCATCAGGGGTGCTCACAGCTCCATAAACTTTGACTCTCCCCCCAAACAATCCCTGCACCTTGTGGGATTTCCCAGCCATGCAGTGTGGCTGAACTAAATGGCCAGCAAATCTCTACTTCTATTGTATTTATGCTAAGTGGCACGGAAACTCTGTGTCAATTAAGAGAGTTTATTTGGTGTCACCGTGATTTTTTCTCCCCACTCATTGCTTATTTATATATATACAGAGGGGAAGGAGGGAGTTCTGCAAATATGGAAGAGAGTTATGAGTTCTTTCTTCAGCTGTTCTGCTGCTGCTTGAAGTCAACTTGTAGGGATGGGGTAAAGTGAAAACGTACACTATAACTCTCAGTTACACAGAGGTTTTCTCCAAACAGCCTGGAAGTGAATAATGCTAGAAGGTCCATAAATGTAAATGGCAACAGAAGACTGGGAGCAGAATTATTTTGTGATGCAAAATGACCCAGTTCAAAGAAAATCTAGAAGGATGTTCTATTGATCCAATTCTCAAAGCTGGAGTAACCAAAATATCTCTCTCCCTTGTGCTTGGTTGACTTTTGCTCATGAATTGTGCAATATTTAATATCAATCTGGACCTTCCAGCCTGCTTTTGACATCTATGTAGCAGGCACCAGTTGCTTGCAGAGGCTCGCAGCACCTTCAGCTCCAAACAACCCTTGGTTCTGTTAAGATGATAGCAGAGAACAGGCAGACTTTCATTCATTGCTCTCACAACGTCAGCCAGGTTGTAATTCGCTGGGAACAGGATGAGGCTATCAAAGCAGCACTGGGGAATTTTGTTCACTGCTATTTTTCTTCCTAAGCCCAGTGTTTGCTTGAAAATGTATCACTTTATCTAGGAGAGGAGATTTTCATTCACAAGCAATTTGTCAAGCGACTTCAAACTTCTGGGACTGTATTGATTCCAGAACTGCAATTGCAGTTGTCAGCAACATGGGCTCCTGCAATCTGTTAAACACATTCCTCGAAGGTGGTTAGTATCCTCCCTTCTCTTTTCCTGTGGGAAAGACAGTCACAATGGGCTCTCACTCACCATCCACTGAAAGGCTTCTCTGGGATAGTTTATTATACTAAACCCCTCTGCTCTTTGCCCTTCCTCCCTGTGAGCCTGTCTTGCGGCAGAGCCAGCTGGACTGGCTGATGCCTGGCTGTAGCCTGCTGACTGATGGCTACTAAGTAATGGATCAAGCCAGCCATAAGGGCTGGAAACCCTGTGCTCACCACCTCTGCCACCCCAGGGCAGGGACAGCAAAGCCACAGGGGCAGCCAGGCAGAAGGCAGCCTCAACTTAATTTGGACAAGAGTAAAAATCTTCCTTTCAGTGTATCTAAACTTGGGGTAAGAAGAGGGGGTTTTTGTTAGCATTTTCTTTTTTTCCTTTTTAATGCATCTGACAGGACTAGAACAAATCAGCACCAAAATGCTTGATCTCCCACATATGGTCAAAGAGCCAAAAGCCTGGTAGTTCAGTTGCTGTTCCTTGCTGCTGCCTTGCTTAATTCTGGCTGTGACAATGCCTCTCTGAAAGAAAAGGCCCCGAGTCACACACAGCACTGAACAGACTCATTCTTAGGTCCCCTCTTCTTCCATGTATCTTTCCCTTGCAAATTAAACCCTTTTTTTTAGACACAAGAGCAAGGTGAAATGAGGTATAAGAAATCCCTTGGGCTGCTCGGCCAGCCCTCCAGCTCACAGAGCCTGGCAGAGGGCCACCGAGAAGCAACGGTGCTGGGCTGATTTGCACCAGCTAAGGCTCTGCCAATAACCCTTTTAAGGATTTGGAAAGAGTCCCTGTGAACTAACAGGCTGAGTGATTTTAATCCCAGTGAAGGGGAAGGGCGATTCTGCCTGACCTTCGCCTCCTCTGAAGTAGGGGGAAGGAAGGCGGGAACAGTGGAGCAGAAATTATCTTAAATAAAAGCAGGTGTCAGCATACACAAGGTACTGCCTGGAAAACAGAAAGCTGCTGCAGCCTAAAGCAACATTCCTTCATACCAGAGAGATGAATAATATCAAATAATACATGCAAGAAAAACACACACCGTTCTCATCGATTCTGTTTCCTTCCCCCTTGCACTTCTCAACTATGACCAAGATCAAAGAAAGGCTATTCCAATGTGTAGCAGAGGCATTTGCTTGATTTATTTTAAATAAAAATGCAACAAACTTGCCAAAAATAACACTCCAAGTATTTGCACCAGAACAATCGCACCAAGGGTGAAATGTGGACAAGTGGCACCAGGGCTAAACTCACGACAGTCAAAACCCAAGAGGGATTACTTGGCTTTGTTGTAAGAAACTCCTCTCTAAGCACTTTCTCTTTCAACACTGCTGAAATTGTTGCTAGCAACGAAGCAAAGCAAAAACAGAAGAAAATTTGGATCTAACATGCTTTCAGCAAGAGCAGGCATTAGCTGGCAGGCTGTATGGCCAAGCAAACCTGCAGGGTATCTGCCAAGCTCTGCCAGAAACACAATATATGTAGTCAGCCCTTCAAAGTCTGCAGTTTGCCTTTAATTAATTTTACTGTCATATCATCTAGCCATATTCAATACTCTTTACAGGAACTGCTATAGATATCACAGTTATCACAAAATTATCAAGGGCAAATGTCAGGTTTTAAGAGCAGCCACTTGAACTGCAGCTCTTTTTACTAAATTTACTCAATTAGAGACAAGCTTTCTCCATAGGCATCGGACACTTTACATCAAAGCCTTCTGGGTCTGTTTCTAAAAAGGTGTATAAACGCATAAATGGTCCTGTATCTCCTTAGAAAGCAGAAGACATTGGATAAATGCTAAGTGCTGTTGAGAGAGTAGGACATACTAAAGGCATTCATGGAAATACCAGCGTACAGACAACACTGATGTACATATGACCGCTATTATATAAATTACATTGTATTAGTCATCATGTTCCTCTAGATATTAAAATCCCTTTCTCTAATGAACTGCAACCATAAGCTATTTCAATTCTCTAAGTAGGTCACAGGACACTGGGACATGAAAATCTTTCCATCCATAGGCAGCAGCTACAACAAGAAGTGCAAAATAAAAAACATTTGTATTTCATCTGATCAACCTTGTTTTGCTGGTATGCTTGGCTTGATACTCTTTGCATGTGGAAAGGAAGAGGCAGCACAGCATATATGTTTATGTTTGTATATTTCAGGAGCATAGGGGAGCAAGAGGCAGAGAGAAAACAGTCACCCTGAGCCCCTAGGGGAGCAAAACTACTTGGCTACTATTAGAAAACCTTCCCCAGTTTCCAGCCCATACCTGACCACCCCATTGGATTCTGAAAGGGGTCTGGGGCTTATTTTGGGGGGTAGTTGGTGGGATTTAATATCCCAAGAATCACCTGTGACATGACAGGATTTCCCATGTTGGCTTTAGTTCTATATCGGTTTTCCCTAGCAGGTACCAAAAATGCACTGGGCTATCCTCTAGCCTCTCCTGAAAGTCCCTAGTCTGCCCTGCCCTAATCTCATTCCTGTTTTAAACACAAATTAACAACTCTGACCAAAGAACCAGAGACCCAATTTCCAGTACAGCCCTAAGTACAAACAGTTGTACAGGCACAGGGTGGAGGTTGAAAGCTATAGTAGATGACTATGAAGAGGGGGCAAAGCAAATATTCCCTAAGCCAGCTTCATGGATGAAGAAAAGAGTTAGAAACAGTTTCCTAAATACATGTATACAATAAATTATATTGGTATTTCATTCCCTGCCTGTACCTTCTACTCCACTGCCTATATCAACTTCTTGTACACTGTACATACAATTGTTTTAAATAAAGTAATGGAGGTTATTTAACCGAGGCTCTGTTCCACATAAAATCTTCTCCCCTGGGTGTTTCTGATTCATTTTGGTTAAAGCTTAATAGAGTAATACATATTGACAGGCCTTTCCACATTTCTCACTGGAGAGTCCCCTCTTCTCCTGCCAGCTTAGGCTACAGAAACCTCTCAATTAAAAAAAAAAAATCAGTTGAGATTCATTTAAAGAACTCTTCCTCCTCTTTAACTTTTGCAATTCATTAGACCTCCATAATTAAACCAATGGGAAATCTTCCAGCTCCCCAGTGGGTTTTTGTTAGTTGGAAAAAAAAAAAGTTTTCCTGCATGTGCCTTTCAGCTTGCACTGAGAATCCCAGGCTTTTCGTGTGAGCAGCTGCAGCAGGGTTACCCAGGGTCGGCTTGGGTAGGAAGCAAAGGTTTCCTCCAGTCAGACAGGGGGAACATAGCCATGGTTGGCAAAAGGGAAAAGAGAAAACAACTTCCCTTCAATTCAAAGTGCTTTTAAAAAGAAAAGCAACAAGAAACATTTTGAGAAGGGACTTTGCTAATGGAGAATGATGAAGAAAGGAAAAAACAGAAAAATCTAGATGCAGTGCTAAATATTCAGCAAAAAATGTAACCAGAATCCAAATAAACCACTGACACAAACTTTTTGTTTTATATCTATACATACAGCCAGGGTACTTTAACATTGCAAACCTGCTTAATATCTTTCTTCCAATCCTCAGTTTCAGCTGAAGCAGCTTGGACTCACATGGTCCCTCCATCCTTCACTAAGCAACCCATATCCCTAAGAGCTTAGCATCCCAGGCTTCCCAGGTGCTGGTTACGCACAGCAGCATGAGCCTGCACACGCGGCCCCATCGTTTTAATCTGTAATCTTTTTTCTTTAATTTTAATTTTTTTACTGTATTTACTTTGGAGCAGGGCAGGAGGAACATCCCCTCATCTCTCAAAACAAAGGGGACAAGTAAGTATTACAAGTAAGTATTACAAGAAAGTATTACCTGCCAGCAGCCACCTCACATGGGCTCAATAAATCCCAAGGCAGTATGTGAAGATGCCCAGGTCAGAAGGCAGGTATGCTCTGCAGGTTTTGCTGCATCCAAGGCTCCACCTCTCTGGGGACTTGAAAGTCTGTAATAAACAAAACCATCCTGCTCCTCCTCCAAAATCCTCCCAAACCCCTAAAAATGCACTATGACTTGCAAGGTTCTTGGACTGTCAATTTCCATCCTGTTTATGAGAAAAGGCTATTCTTAGTCATAAAAGAAAATCGAAGTTGATCCATTTTAACATTACTAACCTCAAGAGCAGCTCTCTCTTTTCTTCAAAGCCTGCCCCCCACTTGTGCACATGCTTATTCTCTTTGTTCAACATGTGCCACTCATTAAAATCTCTGGAAGACAAGTCTGCATGCACACCTGATGAAAACACCTGCAGAATTATTTTCATACTGGCAGTATTCATAGCTCCTCCTAATTGAATAGGGAGGAAAAAAAGATACACTAGGCTTGAGAATATTTGCTTAAAACTTAAAAATAACATATGAGCAAACTAGGTTTTTTCAGAAGAAAAAGAAAGAAAAAAACCTGTGCAGCACCTGGCAGATTACAGTAGCTGCAGAAAATTAAATTCAGTTCATCTCCAGAAAAACTGCAAGGAAGGGATGTAGCAGAAGCTACTCCAGCTAGCTACCCTGGGAATGCCTGCCTTCAGCAACAAGGAACACTCCTCTGTCTCAGCACAGAGGCTGCACTGAGCAGTGCCAGCTGCATTCTGCAGAGGCCCAACAGCCAACAGGGATGTGACACAGGGATGAACTGGTGGTCTAGATATTTAACAAGACAAACAAAAATAAGCATGTTTCCTCCCCCCCCCGCTCCCCATATTAGTGTTATTGCAACCAAATAACTTGGTGCTGTTTTACATATTCTATTTTCTTTCCAAAGCATCAGCATATATATGTATATGACACACATACATTGATGCTCAAATGATCTCCAGACCCAGTATTGATAGGTCATAGATTTTGTTTACCATGTTTCTATCCTACAAGCTGAACATCTCACTGGGAAACCACATACCTATAGAAAAACAAACTAACAAATAAAAAAACCAAACAAACCCAAACAACTCTTATTATTTGGTTCGTGACAAGATTAAGGACTTGAAATGCAGACATTTCAGACTACACCAATCCTGTAACAGCAGATCCCTGTTGTGAAATGAAAAAGAGTACAACTCAATATGCTATTCATGAATAATCCAATGTGGATACAGAGTTATTCAGCTACAATGCAATTAAGAATGAAAAAGAGAGGGTAACAGTGGTAAACACCCAGGGATATTTTGAATTTAATTGGGATTAGCATGTAATACTCTTACAGCCTTTTGAAGAGAGGCTACACAGTGGCATACTGAGAACATAGGCATTTGAAAGCCCCAAGGACCTCATTTAATGATCTTTTCAGCTGGTGTAAGTTGCTTTCAACAGTGGGTTCATTTGCAGGGACTTTAACCCAGCACTGCTGCTTGAAGCTGAACTCTGCTGGGGGAGTAGCAGGTTCCAATGCAGAAGTACATTTTGCAGTTTCTGGGCAGGGGAGCTGAAGCATGAGGGTATTTCTGAAAGCTCATGATCCAATCACTTCTCTCACACTCAGCTCCTCTCACACAGATATACTACATGCAACCCCAGGGAGTGTTTACCTTGAGCAGAATAGCAGAAAAAGACACATCTGGAGCATTGCCAACATGGTGGGGGAAGTGTGTGCAAGGCACCTAGACAGATTCTACTTGGAGAGCAGGTGTCATCTATATGCTTCCTGTGCACTGTTCTTCTAGGGGATATATAAATAGAGAGGAAATAATCAATGACTATTTTCAACTTATGTTTTGGGAAGATGTATAGGAAGAAATCAGGCAGCCTTTGATGGTTTATCCTCTGCTCACAGAAGTATTTATCAACAACTACCAGTGTTCTGGTACTGCCCAAGCTGTTTAAAAGGCAATGGTGCAAATATCTGCAGCCTGTTTGCAAAAGCAGAGCACCCATCGGCTTCTCAGACAGTTGTGCTGCTCTCAACTTGAAGAATGCTTCAGGGAAGGCAAAGAGCTGGTTCAGAGTCTGTATCACTGTTAGAGGCCCCAAAATATAACCAGTAGCTATCAAGCCCACAGAGGGCATCTTTGAGGCTTTCACAAGCCTAAGCAGAGGGGCAAAACTGAAATACTGTGAATTTTACCTTGTGAAGTTCCACAGCCTGCTCATTTTTTGGTGAATGAGTCTACAGGAGGATAGTAGAGAAACTTGGGCACACAGGGGAATGAAAAATAAAGGATGTCTTTGATGTTTTTTCCCTTTTAACCTGCTTCAGATTTCTCTTTTAGATTGCAAGTGTCAGAATGGTTTTATAAAAGCCAAAGTTTGTGGTAGGGCTCTCACTGCAAAGGCACTATTGTCCTTATGTAGTCTTTGAAGATTTTCTTCCAAGCTGTTCTCACCGTGTGTCTCCTCAGTTACCAAACCCAGTGGGAATCAGTTGCACATGTTGCCTCAAGTATTTCTACAACTGCACAGCTTTGTTTGTATGTGGTGGTAGTGGGGGAAATGGCTTTATTCTAAATATATCTCCCTCTTACATCTGGGTGAAGAACTAGGGATGAGGTTATCCTTTTAAGTGCTGGTAACCGGGTCTAGTATATTTGTTATTGCTGCACCTCTGAGAAAACTGAATTAGGGACTGTTGTACTAAGTGTTGTTTTTCTCATGTAAAGACAATCTCTGCTCTGGTGAGCTTATACAAGTCCACCTTCTGCCAACAACTTAGCAAAACACAGAGCACATATTCCGCTGACTTATGTCTGCAGCAGTCCCACTGAAATCAATGAGGTTGACCTACTTGTAAATGGAGCAGAATTTGATTCCTGTGTTTATTTGTAAATGGTTATGGAAGAGGCTGACCAAGTCTGCATGGAAAAAAGATAACCCAGAACATCAGAGGTAGCTTCTGCTTGGACTAAACTTCTGAGGGTTTGAGGACAGAACATGGGAACGGATGGATGAATCCTTACAAAAACAGCAACCGGACTTAGCAGATTTGCTTTGTTAACCTGAAAAACGTTCAGGGAACCCCCATGCTGGGAGAATTAATGTGATCTTACTATTACTTACTTCCCACTTCACTAGTTTTCATTTGTGCATCTTACTTGAATAAAAGGAAACCAGTTGCAGATAAATGACATACCCCAATACCACAGCAGTGGCCAACTGAAAACAAAAAGCAAAGGAAAAACTCAGTAAAAGGTTTTTAACTACACCATGCAACCAGCAAGGCAGCACAGCCTGAGACATGCTTCATCAGCCAGGCATAGCATTTGCAGCTGACCTGGGCACTGAAGGCAGCATAGACCCAAGCATGTGCCCTGTATTGTAACAGCAGAGTATTGGTATTGGCCAAGCAACTTCTGGCTGCCACACATTTAACAGGGGCAGGAGAAGTGAAGGGACATAGCTCAAAGTAATTAAAGGTTTGGGCTGATGGCTGCGATTAAGATAACAACACCACTGTCTATCTGTAAGCACCCAGGAATCCTGGGAGCAGCTGCAACCATTGCTGAGTTGCTATGCCAGGTTCAGCAAGCACCTTCCTTGACAGCCTGCAAATACTACTCCACAGGGACAGGAAGGGAAAACACATAGATGAAGCCCCAGCAGCCTGGAGAATACTTCTGAAGCTTGCATCTCACCTGCAAAAAAGGGGTTTTTGGAGACAAGAAGTTTTTAAAACCCTGGAAAGTATAAGCACATAAGCATTGGAAAGACCCAGGACTTGCATTTGGAAACAGCTGGGAATAAAGCATCTCTCCAGCATCCTGCAGAAAGCAAGCCAGCCTGCTGTCAGATCTGACAGAAGCTGTGGTTCTCACCCATTGACTAGCCAGTGTGCTGGGCTGAGAGACAGATAACATCATGTCTGCACCCTCATTGCAGAGGCAAAAACCTGGGCAGGAAAAAAGTATACTACCATTAAGTGAGCAAATATAGAAATTATTTTAAAGCTCACTGGGAAGAGAGGAGGAAAAGTCTGAGCACGGGCAAAGTAAAACATCTTAAAAATGAGCCTTCACACAGGGCTCTCCATCATTTCCAGGATGCTCTAAACCAAGCTGGCATGCTGCGGGTATGAAGCCAGTTTTCACTGGCACACAGTAGCTCCCAGCTTTCAGTGATTTCCAAACTCGGCAAAAGCTAGGAGCCAGGAACCACTACCTCTCACAGACACTGTACCAGCATGCTTAATTTGGGAAAGGAAAATACAGTCTGGCACATTAGCCCTGAACAGCTGCCAAGGCCTGCTCTCATCTGTGCAGTGCTGGAGCCAGCCAAAAAACAGGGGGAAAGAAGTCCGACACCAGGTTGGATTCCCTCAGTAACAATCCCCCTTCCCAGCCATCTCAGTTTCAGTGTGCTTACCTCCTTCTGAGCATTACAGGGAATCAGTGCTTATATTCAGAGCTAACGGGAACACCAAACCACAAGCAGTCGGGGAGAGATTGGGGGCCTGGTAACTCTGAAGTGAGTCTACAGAGGTGCTTGCACACCCTATAATGTTGAAATAACCAGTTCTAGAGGTTGTGCTAGAGCTTGGTTCGCCATCCCGCTTGATACCACCACCAAGCACAACAAATATTTTGCCTTTGAGGCTGCTCCACAGTGCACAATCCTGTGCCTAATCCAATTATAATTAAATAAACCTAATTTCAAATGGGAAGATTTCAGACCTATTAAGAAGAAACCTGCAGCTATTATATGGATTAAGAAGCATTTTGGAATTACTAATACATATGTTACTAACACAAGTCTAATCAGAAGAAAACCCCTATGTGTTTGAATTGTTTACTACAATCACCTGGATTTTTTCAGAAGTTTTAAAGTAAACACATCTTCATAAAGGAGTTTTATAAAAATAAATGTATGATAACAAATGTGGAGAGAGCTGTATTTATTTACATTTTAAACCCTAGGAAGTACTGATGTCTTTTTTCATAACATTCTCTACAAGCAAGAAGACTAAACCCAGAATTTTGGGTGGGCTTGTTTGGGTTCGTGAGGTTTTTTTCAAAAAAATCATTTTTTAATTTAATCACTTGTTTCCAGGATACTGGGCTTTGAAGAAAATGTCAATTGTCATCAACTGACACGGCTGAAAATGGAATGAAATATGTTCTTGTCTGCAAATACATATAGGATCTTTGATTTGACTTTGACCAGTACTAACCAGCAGAGTTTACCCTCAAAAAACATGCTCCAAAAAACAGACTGAAGTACACAGCCAAATGTCTTTGCTTGCCATCTTTTGTTGCAAGTACTGGTGACAAAACTTTGAGAGTTTTCTGCCTTCACTGAAGGAAGAGCAAGAAGAAAGAACTGTGGTAACACACTGTAATGCAGGACAACAATATGGTGTGGAGATCACAGAGCATAATTTAAAGCTATACTATACATCCACAGTCTCATTAATTGCTTTTAGCCACAACTACAATTCCTATCCCCCATCCCCGGAAGAGCTCAAGGCCAGACTGCATAAACTTAATGCAAGCGGAAAGTGTCCCTGCCCATGGCAGGGCAGCTGGAACTAGATTATCTCTAAGATCCCTTCTAACCCCACACATTCTATGACTCTATGAAGGACGCAAGTAACAACAGAGCACATTTGTGTCCATCACCCCCCAGTGTTCCCATTCAGCCATACCAGGCCACAGAGCCTGGTGGGGATCTCTACCCACTACACCGATACTGGCCATCCCAGGGAGTCAATCAGCTCCATGCCTCCCACTTTCCTCCCAAACCTGAGTGACTCTGGAGTTTTCAGCCCCAGGAATAAGCCCATCCTAGCTGCAATTTCAATGGGCAGTGGTGGGACCAGCTTAGAGGGTTTTCTCACAGAGATGAGCTTGTGCGCCCTGTCTCCTCAATCCATTCATTCCCCAAACCAGGAAGTACCAGACAAAGTAAGGTGTCCTCTCTGGTCAAGTATTAAACAAAGGGGATCAAATCATCCATTCTTTTGAAATGTTCTTACAATTTATACTACTCAAGATACCATAAATCTCAGAAAAACTAACCAAAGCTCACAAGATGCCATCTTAGATTAAAAAAAATAAAGGCCTGTCTTGGATAGATAAACTATTGAGAAAGGTCTTAGGGGAAAAAAAAAAAAACCAGCTTATTTTTTCCAATGAACCATACAGGTAAGGGAAGTGCCTCATTTTTGAACCTGTATTGATTTTTGATGTTTTCTTGCCTCCTCTTAGGTTCGATCAGCTAAAAAGTAACTGCTCAGAAGCGAAAGATAGATATAAAAAGATGAAGCCACTCATTCATGGGAAGCAGACCTGCTTGGAAAGCAGCAGCAAACACTCTGCTTGATCCACTGCCCAAAAGAATTTAGTGTGTGAAAGAGTACAAAAACCTACGTAAATAAGTAAGTTTTTGTAAGCCCTGTTCTTACAAAACCTTAATATTCTGGACT
Organism: Illadopsis cleaveri; assembly: GCA_013399915.1. Lineage (NCBI taxonomy): Eukaryota > Metazoa > Chordata > Aves > Passeriformes > Timaliidae > Illadopsis > Illadopsis cleaveri. The sequence continues at coordinate 498,730 of VXBB01011471.1, forward strand.
TATATTGCTAACTTTTGAGGGAGTTGAGCAGCTGGTCTGTCACACAAGAATGACCCAGCCTCTTGGACACAACATAGACTAAACAATGATAGCCCACTTTCAGAACCTGGCAGAAGTGTTCCAGCCTCACCCCATCCTTTTTTAACCACAGGCTCCCTTCCTTGATCTCTTTATTTAACATTCACCACCTGCTTGCTGCTCAATGCCTAAAAACTGCCTTAGTCTCTGGAGTTACAAGAATGCTGTTTCTCTCACAACCCAAACCCCTTGGTTTTATCAGAGAAGAATGGAACCCATCTTTAGCTCTTTCATAATTTGTTTGAACAAACAATGTTTTCAAGAAGAAACAAAAGGTATTCACATAACCAAACAAATGAATAAAGACAAATTCCACTTAAACTGACCATCCCTAAATGGACAAGTATTTTCTCTTACAGTGCTGGCACTGCCCAGATGAAGGGGCTGAAGAGGTTTGTAAAATAATTGTGATGTCCTCATGGTGCCCACCTTGCTTCTTCTCTGTCTTCTCTAAGGAGAAATGGTGAGTTTGTAATTAATTACTTAACATTTTAAAGCAGTAATACTGCTTCATGTATCTTTCCCCTTGGAATTTATCTAGGGTCAGGTATTGATGGTATCTAATGGAAAGCTTTGAGAGGAGTTCATGATCAGCTATCATTTTCAATCATGTTTTGGTAAAGAACAGAGATGCACACAAACACACCAAGGAAAATAAGCAGAAGAATATGTTAAAAGCCCCTGTTTTTCAGGAGCACCATCAGAAGTTAAAGTAATAGGAAGAGGACATCTTCAGTCCCAGAGCTTTCCCATACTGATCCCCTCTCTCCTCCTTGATGGATGGTATAGACTCCATGCTCCTGTTTATGCTGTGCTTCCACTCTAGCCCACTGGAGCTCAGATATTTCATAGGTAGCCACCATAGTCATGTAAAACATGGCAGACACAGCTACTGGGGTCAAACCAAGTTAATCTGAACAATGTGTGATGGGCCAGAGGAAAAAGAATGGAAAGGGAAATACAGTTCCAACATTCACACTGGGAAGCTGACTCTGAAATTAAACACAGCTCTTTCACTTGCTCTAGGAAATATGAGCCATACTAGAATAAAGGATGCCTCATACCTACTTTCCTTGTAAGCATTTCCATGAGTTGTCCTAGAACAGGATCTTCAGGGCTGTACTTCATTATCAGCCTGAGCATCACCTTTTCTAAGAGGACCTTGGTCATACCTGGGACCACTGGTAAGCCTCCCAGGAATGAGCATAACAGGAGCTTACCTCTTGACTGCCTCACTTGCAGACAGTGGAGACACAGTTTTACACAGGCAGAATTTCATGCAACAAATCCTTGTTTCAGCTGCATTAATTGACTATCCCCAAGAATGCTATGGAAAAGCATGCTTTCCCATTTCAGTGCATGCACATTCTCTAGCTGCAGGGGACATTAAGCTTCCACAAAGACTGTTTTAAGAACTCAACTCATCTCTCTCTCTCTCTCTTTTTTTTTTTAAATTCCTGTACTCTACTATGAAGTTGAACAAAACAAGACAATTTGTCATTAATCTGTCAATTCAGATAGACCCACTGAGCTAAGATAATGGCATATATTGAGTGGTACAAGACTTAAGAATTATGCTGAGCCGAGAATGCGTTAAGCTGCCATGAGAAATCTGTTGTGTCTCAGCATGCTATCACATTGTAATTTCCATTCAAGGGAGACCCTCTCAATCACGATGTATTAGAAATGATCTAAGGTTTCTGGTGTTGCATGAAAAGCTCTCAAAGCACCAAATTTACACCAGCGCTTCAGTTTCAGCTTTCTATATAAGAGACTATGTCAGTGGTTGGGATGTTCAATGCTATCACAGCATAAATAAGTCAAGACACTTAAGCAAAAGTAAATTAAAAGATGCCCCAAAATTGAAATGCAAATATTAGAGCATCTTGGAAAACAAGCAGCAAGTCAGCATGGAGTAAATTGTTCTGGTCATAAAGGGCAGACCATAGGAAAGTGATGGACAAGCCTCATCCCTAAAGCAAAGCAAAACAAAACCCATGTATTTTTTCCTTAAACAAGTGTTAGAGGACTTGTAAATAAAGATTTCATCTAAAAAAACCCCGAAAGAGTAAGTACCTATCTGCTCTTCTAAAAGAGAAGTGAAATCTCCAGCTGTAGCTAATAGCAGCCCATGATGGGCACCAAATCCTCCTCCCTCCTCAGCCAGGCCTGCTGCTTATGTGCAGTACACAGGCATCTTCAAAGTCTTCCAGCATCACCCGCCCCCTCACATTGCTCCCTTTTGAATTTTTTGGCTCAAGGCTCACCTGCCCCATGTTGCTCCTACGACATGTTTGATCTGTGTACCCAAGTTGCCATGGAGTAGGACAAAACTTTGTAAATCTCCACTGTTCAAGCAGATTCTCTCAAGATGTGTCATTTTAATGCATTTTCTCAGCATCCTTTTACATACCATCTCTCTGCCCTCCTCCCCTCTCTGCCCTCTCCCCATCTCTCTTCCCAATACCTTCAAGAACAGTATATGCAGTAAGAAGTGAAAATGCAGCAGCTGCTCACTTGTTAAAATATTTATATTTTTCATTTCTGCTTTACAGATTGACCCAGTTATGCTTTCTGACTCAATATTAAAAAATATATAGAGCTGTATGTTTTATTTAATCTAAATAAAAATGCAAAGAGTTCATGGCATTTGGGAGAGACAAACACAAATGGCAGGTTGGAAGATGGGACAAAAGGAATGTGCTGGCTATTTTTTTTTAATGATACTATCCTGCTTTCCAATCCTTTCTTGGGAATGTTTATTTTTGTGTTAACACCACAAATTACTCTAGCTGCACTGTAAATATTTCTATTAATTTCCTAGTTCAGTTTAAATTTCATTAATATCTTAAATACAGAAGAAAGGAAAACTTTAAACAATCAACAATATGCAGAGAATTTCTTCTGGGATGCTGGAAAGGTTCCTGTTGGGTACTGGGCCCACTCCCTCCAACAGCCCCGTAGTGGTTTCAGTAGCTTGCTCTAAAGCAGGAAAGAAATTCTTCCCAAAACACTATAAAGTTGGAGTAAAATGTAACTAATGTGCATGCAAAGAGGTGCATTTTCTGCACTGGTAAGTACAGGAATTAAGACCTGCTTGGGTTTCAGCTGCATTAACATTACTTAAGCACAAAAAGTCAGTCCATATGGAAACAATCAGTTAAAAAGAACACTGAAGGCTTGGTCTGAACATTTCTTCAGCGTAGCAGGAAAATATATTACTTTTCAACTGTACAAATGACCTTAGCTCTTTTTTTCTCTTTTCCAGTAGAAAACTCCCACTGTTCATTAAGGCACCTCACATACAAAAGAGGCCTTAAAAGGAGAAGTGGCTCTGGCCAGACGAGCAAGATGGGTATCTACCCTGCCCCTACCCCTACAGCCTTCTCAGCTCATGAAATGGGGAAAAGAAATTATTGCTGCAGGTCTACTCTTTCTCCTCTTCATCTCTTTAATTTTCCTCTTCATTTATCTTTGCCTTTCACAACATTAGTCTGAACTGAGGTTGGATAACATGTCATTAAGTGAGAGCTGAGGTTAATACCTATCCATGGCTTTTTACTTACTTCCTTTTCTATTTAGTGGTTCTCTAAAAAATAGAGGGAAACACGTCTTCAGGTGGACAGTTACTGTTTCAGACTTTCACTGCTCTGTGATAGAGACCCACAGACGTGGCCTTATTTAGCAAATAGCCCAGGCAACTGAGTATCCACCCATTTCCCCCCTCCCCGCGCATGTCCAGGCCCTAGCTCTGCAAGCAGAGGCTGATGGACCCAAACCCTGAAAATCTTGGCTTACATTTCCTTCCTATCCTGAGCACACCACTAGGTTTTAACTTCCAGCAGGTTCAGTGTCTACAGCCTATTTATCAAGCCAGAATTATAGATATCATAGAAGGGAAGCAGACTATCACATGGGCATATGGAGCTCTGCTTTACCTTATTTGTTTTGCTCATTTCTGATGATCCATCTTCAGGCAAGCCTTGCTTTTTCATCTTCTTCAATTCACAGATGAAGATCCTAAGTCCATATTCATCATTCCTATTGCACAGACAGTTTTCTACCTTTGTTTTGAAGTCCAGGTTAGTGCAGATAAAATGCTGGATGGAGCAATGAAGAGGGCTGACCTGAGATGACAGCTATATGACCATGGACACTGGTGCTGGAGGAAAACCACAGCCCCCACCAATGCAGCACAGGGACATTAACAGCAGGGAGTGACAGCTGGAGGAAACCTCATCAGGGCAGGAGAAAGGGACACCAGCAGGAAGCAGAGGGGGAAACAGCTGCTCTTTTCCTGCCTCCTTGTTGGTACTGGTGATGTTTATTTTACCAGATACTTCATAAAAGGATGTAACAACCTCAGAAACAAACTCTAACTCAGTTCATTTTCTTCATTTATTCAAACAGTGGCAGTGCTGAATTTATTTTCCACAGAAAGACTCAAGACTGTCAAGAACTGGCTGGTTCTTACATCAAAGAACCAAAAATTGCTTTGGTCCTTCACACACAACTCAGATTACTTCTAAAGGCAGAGGCGAACCCCACCCAGGTCTTTCTATTTAGCCTTCACTCAAGAACTGACTTGCCACAAAATTTCACTGGCTCGCAGCTCAGGAACCAGGCAGACTCTTCCAGCAGCTTCTTTTTCATTCCAGAGCTACAGTTTACCTATCCTTGGTACCTTAAAAAAGAAGAGATGCCAAAGCCTGATGTTTGACAAGGGAAAACGAGCTCTTGGTAATGCTGTCCCTTGAGACATTGCTGCTGGAGCCACGGTGGGTCATGCTGAACCCTCCCACCTCCCCCTTTGGTTTGAAAAGCAGGACTGGAAAGCTATGGCTCCTCGATCATCCATGATAAGAGTCCCATGGGAGAACATAAGGGTTTCAGGTCCGCCACAGGCACGACAGCATTTTTGTTGGGTTACCTGGGGCAGGTGATGTGACATTTATTTTGACTCAGTGCCTTCACACCACCTTCATGACAGCTGCAGAACAACCACTATCTGCTCAGGCACCAAGCCAACTGGTACTGAACTACATAATTCAGCTTTTCTTCTTTTTTTTTTTTTTTTTTTTTTTTTTTTTTTTTTTTATTTTTTTTTTAAATTTCAGATTTTAAATAAAAATCTTGAGACTGGATGGGCAAGGGCCAACAAAATGGGATTTACATCTTTGTGAAGCCACTACAGGCCAAAAATAGTAAGCAGGGGAGAGGGATCCAAACAATATAGATCCAACTGCCCATCAGACTTGGCCACTGTTTAGCACTGCACCTCACCCTTGTCCTTCCAGTCATGCCTCACAAAAGCCTCCCACAAGAAACAACTTCTCCAGTCTGCCAAACGGCTTAAGAAAAGCACTAAGCTCCTCCCTGAAGAGAGCCTGAGGCTGAGGGCTTGTATGCAGCTAAAGGAAGATGCCCTGACAAAAGTCCTCCCTGTCCTTGCCAGGACATGCTACCTACCATACCTCTTCTGGAGCTGGGTGTGTATTGTTCACAGGACATTTTGCAGGTGCCATGACCCCTTCACCTTCCTGGTCCCTAACGCATTTTCAGTGTTTTCAGACCTCTGATCCACTACACCAGTGTGGTTCCTGGTCTAAAGAGCTCTAAAAGAATTAATCAGCATGAAAAATATTTCTAAGGAAGAGAAACACTCCTGTAGGCACTTGAGAGTCTTCAATTTCAGCTGGTACAGTAAGGTAATTCACATCTTCCTTTTCATTTTAACTCAAACTCTTAAACAATTCTATTTACCTAATAAAGCCATTCTTAATAATCTGTCTACTGCTGGGTTCCAAAGCTAAGGCATAACACAAATATCAAGCAGATTTTCTTCCCTTTTTCTCAAACATTCTCAGGCATTTCTTTGAGGGGTCTTTAAAAGAGCGTATTTAGACTCAAGGAAGTGGAAGTACATGTTTTTAAATAGTAGATTGCTGCATATATACAGAAGACCAGAGAAGACTTTGCAGACTTGGTTTGAGAGAAACCCCTCCAAGCCCCATACCCAGTGGTCTTCAAACTGTCAGTGCAGACTCACTGCTGGAGAATGCATGAAGCAGCAAGCGGACAAGAGCTAGAGCGAAGCTTTTCACCTCCTACGACCATCATTTTAGGTAGCTGAATCTGTGATGAGCATAAACCGCAGTGCTAGATCCAGGTTTTTTTGTCTAGGTCTGGCTTTATTGTAAAGTGAAAATGCACTTATATTCTTGTGCATGTAAATATTTGGGGACACCTTCTACTTTATGAAAGGATCTGCTGTTGTTACACCAGATGTCTCTTCATTTACAAGAAACTATAATAAAAATTCCACTCCTTTTTTCCTTGTATTTCTGAAATGTAGGCCTAAAGAGTTTCATCATTTTACCTTAGCCCACCAAACGAAGTTCCTTTGGTGGCACTATATTTAAGAAATCTGGTGGCCTTCTCACCTGCAAACCATCACTGCAAAAACATTGAGATAACAAAAACTACATTTCTCATTTGGAATTTTAGGCTTTAAAAGTCAGAGATTACCTGAAACCATTTAAACCCCAATTAAATTTAGTAGTAAAATCTTCAAGCTATTAAGTGGGCTTTAGTATGAATTTCAGATGTTTTCAGGCACTATGAGGTTCTCTTTGAGCAGAAAATGCTAAAAGAAAAATAGAGCTAATCCTACATTGGTTGGTTAATCCCTGTTTTCCAACACAAATATGTCTGCTGGCAGATGTTGGCAGGAAGCAAACTCTAGACCAAAGGTTAAAATCATTACAGGAAGAGAGCACTGCTATAGAAAAACCCATCAAGATAGCAACTACAGGAAAGAGTTTTCCAACTCATGATTTCTTCCTGCTCTTTTATATAGTTTATGTATCAGTCCTTATTTTTTGACCCCTATTCAATTTCCCTTCTGGCAATCCAGCCGACAGTGCTGATTATGAGGTTCAGGTCCCCAGGGGTAGCAGTGCTGCAGTGACAGCTGATGATCCAGCTTCAGCAACTGCTTAAGAATGGATGTCAGCTTCAGGAGTTTTTGTATAATAGGTCTCTTTCCTCATGCAGACTCCCTCCCTCATCTTTTACAAGGACTGTTCAAAATGCCTTGTCTACCCATCTGTACAGGGAAGCAGCATGGGTTATGGAGGCAGCCTCACCTATAGTGACTCAAAAGTTAGGAACTTTAACAGAGAGGGCATGGCTGGGAGGAATAAAGCCCCAAACCCGAATAACTCCAAGCACACTTGGCACCACAGGAGAGCAATTATGAAGGGAAAAGACTCAGAAATGAACAAATGGCATATAAGGGCAGTGGTTATTTCCTGTTCACTTACTTCTCAAGTTTTTTTTTCTTAATGTGTAAATTGACCCCATCTGGTTCTTTTTATTCAGCCTCTGAGGGAGAATATGGGCCACAGTTTAATAACAATGTTCCCACAAGACTTCCCAACCCAGCATTATCTCAATACATTGTTCCAAAACTGAGAAGTAGGAGGAACCACTCAAAAGGCCATAAGAGTACCACATGACAAGCCATCACCATTTGCAGAGACCTGCAGGATAAGAGTAAACTGACAGCATAACAGAGAAAAAAACAAATGTAATCCAAGATTAAACACTGACGAAAGAGTGTACATTGTGAAAATCAGTTCTAGCATGGCTGCAAGCAGCAAGAGGACTATCCCACTGCAACTCATGACATGAACTTGGATGGTAACCATGGAGCACAACAACATTGTGAGAAAGCCACAGACCGAGGAGACTGTATTTTAGAAGCCTCTCTAGATATTTCTTCTGAAATTTCTTCAGATTAAACATCATGGGAATTGAAAAATGTAACAATCTTTCAGCAACTCTGCAACATAATATTCTAAATGCTACCAGGCTTTCTCTAAACAGCGCTATTGAAGTCATGTGAATTACTGCCTGACTGAGGTAGCCATACTCCTTCTTCCAACAAAGACAAGCATTACTTCACAGGAATCCATCTTAAACTCTACTTTTACACCAGTCAGCTTTGGGTACAAGCTTCCAGAGTTAAAGACTGACAACATCACATCTTAACAGCTATGTGCACACTGACTGAAACCTTCTTTGTGGACAAAATAATCATTCTGTATTATTTGCATTTTAGTACTTTTCATACACATTTTGAAGGTTGTGGCCTTGCTTTAGATGCAAGTCTTATTCACAACTTGTTTATAATAGCCTCTTCCTTAAAATAAAAAAGTTGTCATTCCTATTTCTCCCACACACCTTGGGACTAAGGTAAACAACCTTGCACATTACCGTGGTCCTTTAATTTGGGGTTACAATCATAAAGCACAAAGTGATTTATTGCCCTGGCATACTCTATGAAAGGTACCCAGCTCTGAAAACTGGCTCAAAAAAGGGAAGCTTTCATCACCAGGTTCATAATAGAAACATTTGAAAGAAAAGGAGGAATAAAATAGAAAACACATGCACAACGCAGATGTTGTAGGGAAAAATCTGCTTGTTTCTAACACACTAGTGAAATTGGTCAAGATCATCACATCTGCTCTGAAGCACAGGTCTCACAAACATGGCCACAAGCAAAGGCAAGGATCAAGCAGAAAGGAGGAGAGGTATAAGGCCTTCACCCCTTTATCTGTGCTGACCACCCTGGAATATACCCTCATACTTTATGAGAGGCTCAGGTGCAAACACATACTCCCCCAGAGATATGTGACCCTTCTTGCCTGAGCGTGAGACACAGGGATGCGCTCTCAACAACTCTACACCAGCTCCTTGGGAAAGCTGTTCCTATCTTACTGCATCCATCTGCTTCGGGACACAAGCACAAATCCCACTGCAGATTTTTTTTCTGAGAAAACAAGAGACCTCATAAAAAATAGAACAGGAAAAAAACCCACAAATCAGATGCCTTTTCAGTAGATTCCAAAACCCCCCAGATATTAGAAAAACTTTAGTGAACATAGATGGAAACTATATTTTTGGAAACACAAAATTCAAGCATGTGTAAATTGAGAACAGCCAAGCACTGTCCACCCTGCAGAAAAATGCCTCCAGAGCATTCCCTCTCAGCCCTGCAGTTAGAAACAAATCATTTTGCTATACAGGCAATCAAATTCTAAGTAGAAATTTTGACTATTCAATTTTCATATCAAAGTCAATGGTGAGTTCTACAAAACAAAAAACCATAGTAGCTTGGTCCAGTGAGACTTGTATGTGACCAAAAAATTTATAGAGATGAAATTATATACTCTCAGGGTAGTTTCTGGAAGCAATTGTTGGATGCAGCTAGTTATAAAAAAAAGATAGAAAAATCAAGTCTGAGAAAGCTTTTGATATGTTGTATTTGCCTAGAAATGCATGTAATAACATGGTACACTGAAACAGAACGGTGGGAAAAATCCACAGTTGCCGAGGAGGAAGAAGCATGAACAAATAACTCATTTTCCTCCAAACTTCACTAACAAAAGAAGGTGCTCTTGGGATCCTCAGAGGTAAAAGCCACTACATAGCAACTCAATAAAAGAACAGCTATGTTATATAGAGCAAATCTTTATTAAGATTAATTACAAAACACTGTGGAACAATAAGCTTTCCTTTGCTGTGCACAGTTGCCATTTTCTTTTAAAACCTCATGACCTTCTCACTGTGCCCTTGAATTGTACCATTAGTTATACACAATATATTGTGAACTAAAATGAACAATGATCATCCATGCCCAAACTTTATACATAGATTTAAAAAAACATTGGCAAATGGGCTATTAGAAGTGGATGCACCATATTGATTCCCCCTTAAAGCAATTTACAGTTAGACAGCACTTTTCACTCAGTAGCTTTAGAACAAAAATTGCTTGTATTTGTCTTGCTGGCAAGGAGAAAACACATCAGTGCATTAGAGCTGAGATATGTATCTTGTTAAAACAGTGCTAAAAGACTGTCCATTGTATCTAGAACAGACCTGCACATGTGCTAATGTAAAAATATTTTAAAAGATGAAGATTATCAAAAGAAAGAAATATTTAGCCATACAATTGCATTTCCAAGTGTTTCCCTATGTTCTTCATTCCTCAGTGATCCTTCAAGACAAGTAATTACAGAAAACACTTTCACTGCAAGATGTCTGGAGGTTTAATAGTGCATTTAATCAAGACAAAAATATCTTTATATATGATACTTTAGCTGATGGTCCCAAGAGCAAAAAGCACATATTATAGGGAAAGACAACCACAGAGGCCAGGAGAGGAAGGAACAGATATCTTGATGGACAAAACAGTGCATAAATCAAAAAAGGAAGTCAATGTGACTAGCTCCTCACAGTACAGTGGTTCAGGATAAATTCCCTAGCATGCCTTCTTCTCTCACAGGCTTCCACTTAGACATTTTTTTCCAGGTCCATTGCTGGAATTATTAGAAAAATGCAAGAGTATTGCATTTTGCTTAAGTCAGTGAGAAAACCACACAGTCCATACTGCATACTGGTCAGTGTTTTATTACAAATACACACTGGCTCTCATCAGCACATCTGATCGAGTCACACTTACTGGTTTCAAAATCTGCCCACCCTCACCTGACATGACTTTGGGTACACACCTTTCCATTTTACACCTTTCCACTTTTTCTTAAAAACCCCAAGATTAGTTTAGCTGGTGAGTGAGAGCATGGTGCTACTAACACCAAGGTTGTGGATTTGATCCTTTTCTGGGCCATTCACTGAAGAGTTGAACTTGATGATCCTTATGGCTGCTTCCAACTCAGAATATTCTGTGATTCTGTGAAAAACACGCTTCCCAGAAAGTCACACAGTGATCAAAATAAGTTATTATGGACAAAAGAGAGACTGAGGGAAAGGCTTACTTTTGCTGCTTTGGAGTAAGATTAAACATGAAAATCACTGTCCCTATTGATTGTAAACCTCATTTAACTCAGCTAAGGACTGAACCAGAAGTTAAAACAAGCAGAGATGCCACTGATGACATCTTAACATTATGTAAGATGACTTGAGACTGTTCCTCGTGTATCACCAACCACTGCTCCACTGCTCCATGCCCAAGCACCTATTGGTAAGCATCGAGCTACATTTGTTCCACCACAACATGATGTCACAACATGATGACACCCTGGTCTTGACCTGCATTCCTCTGCTGCTCTAGTTTGGAAACTTCTTAAGTGTGAGTGAATGCCATCTTTCTTTCATACTTCTTACCATCAGGAAAATATTTCCAACTCAGGTAAACAATTTTCTCATTCTGAAAAATTCTGAGGTGGATCCATGAAAGGGATTTACTGATTCAGGGATACAGCTGTGAAAAACCAATCTCATGTCTGTCTGTAAGGAAGGAGAGTTTTGAGACTAGAGTATACCAATGCCTCACACGTATTCCTGCAGTAATAAATTAATCCTTATTCACCTAACACTAATTATTTTGTTCTTGATGAACTTAGCAGATATCATCAGGGTTGAAATGTCTAGTGCAAGTTCAAGAGTTGGTGTCCTTGCAATTAACTGATCAGCCACAGCATGAACTGAAAGCTCTTGATAACCACAGACCACTGTCCTTTTTAGACAGTTTATGGGAATGCATTCTAGAGAAACACAGACTTATCTCCAAAGAGTCTAGAGAAACAAGGGAAACCACGGAAATCCTATAGCCTCAAAACTCTGACAAAAACAGTGAGGCCTTCTCCAAGGGGTGTTTATCTGACATTTGCCATTTTGGAGGACACTAGAAGGCACGTCAGGCAAGCCTCCTGTGCCAAAGCAAAGGAATCATCTGTGACCTCTGAGAAGAGTAATTTTAGTCACATGGAGTTCACGTACATACAGGAACACTTCCAGTGACCAAACATAACTGGCATGTACTGGAGATTGGAATCAGGACACAGAACAATAACAAAAACCTTGCAGCTGTCTCCACGTCATGTGTTTGGATTGCACAAGTCATCGATAGCATTCTTCTACTGACATTCTACAGAAAAGCCTTTTCAGTCATTGATGGCTGAATGTGATTGCCTCCCATCTCTTATCAAGGGGCATCATGCCTCCAGACACACCCTAAGCCTGAATGCTCCAGGCACTCCTTCTGGCTTTTGGGCTTCTTAGCTTTACTCCCCATTAGTACATATATTAACATGCAAAACACACCACTGCACTACACACCTTGTGCAGCAGATCAGATTTTACTACCATGTTTATCACACAAACGTCTCATCAGTTACACATAAACGCCATGACTGTAGAATAGGCAAGGAGTCTGTGTACTTTGACTGCTTAAAGGAAAAAAAGGAAGCTTTTGGAACAGGCATGAAGCAAAGGCGTACAAAAACTGCGTAACATTCATCTGAAAAACAAAACAGAGTTTCAAGTTTCACTTTAGGCTTTTCACTGGCTTCTGGAGTCATATTAGTTACATCTTTATCAAATGCTCTAAGAAAAAAAGTTGTTACAGAGATAAAGAGTATGTCAGAGATGTCTTTTTTTCCTTAAAGTAGATAGTTATTAATATACTGGAGATGGCCAATTTACAAAGGCCTGATCCCAAAAGTCACACCCATGCACTGACTTGCTTTCTTCAAATCAGTGTAAGATGAAGTTATTCAAAGCCTCTCCAGAAAAGCTTCAAGAAACAGCTGTATTTTGCACTTTAAACTGCTCTTTAAGAATTTACAGGCAGGACAGTGTTAGTAAATAACCAGATAATATTTCCATGACATGCTCCATTTCTATCTTCTTGAAAGGGAATCTAATTTTACGACTAAAGCTCAGTTTTCAGTGAACACAGCTTTAGCACAGATGCTTTTGTGCTGCTAAAATCCACAGTAACTGCATCCTTAGCTATTATCACCATTAACTGAATGGATCTGTGGTTTGCCAAATCTGTACAGGCAAAATGAAGGGTCTCCTTCCAATTCAGATAAGTTCCTAGATGTCAAACAGGACATTCTCTCTGAATCAGCACTTCTGGTTCTTCAAGGCAGCAACTGAATTCTGCAAACTAGACAGCGGCAATTTGCTCAGCTCCTCCGAGCGACTAAGGCTCATTAAAAAATGAGCAGAGATATGTGAAGTGAACAAGTAGCACAAGAGCCCTCCTGGAGATATTTGTTTTTAGTGGGTGGAAGGTGGAGATTTTCATCCAAGAGGCTTTAGCTTAAAGAGGCGTCATGATCATCTTAAAAATAGTTTCCTGGAGTTCCAACCAGTGAATGCTAAAACATAAAGAGCACAAAAACAACAGCAGCATCTTCTGCCCGTCTGAATATGACTGCCAAGAGGAAAGCCAAAACTGGTTCCTGGTAATGTCAATAACTTGAAGGAGCTGCTTTGCAAAACCATTTATGGCAGCTATGAGAAGCATCTAGGGGTCAGAAGACTGCACTAGGCAGCACCAGCAAATCAACAGGAATCACATTCAACCAGCTGAAGAACTGCAGATTAATAGCCTCTAGTCCACTCAGCAGTGTCCTGGTTTACTGTAAAACATCTGAAAATGGATAAATTGTTTCAAAGGCTCCACAGGTCAGCTGAATAACAAAAGCAAAAGCCTATAAACCATACAGATACCAGACTGGTGGTGAAACAACTTCACAAGAGAATTCACATGTTTGGACTCAGCTCCCTTTTTTAAAATCCAAAATCTTGTTTAAAATGTTAAGGATTGTTGTACTGGACAGTAGTCTGGGATGGACAACCAGCTCAAGTTATTTTCTTGGAAATTGCTAGAGAGTGAAAGGAAATTCTCTGAAATTTGACATCAAGTTCTACCATTCCTCAAAATCTTTGCTTTGATCATCCATTTCCTGCTGTCAAGTCACCCTGTTGTACACTAGTCTGCGTCCACTATACCGCCTAAGAGAAGGACACCCTCTGTGTTAGAATAAACTACTATGCTAAAACTGGGTTGGCAACTATTCAATGAGAACAGGCCAGGCTAATTTTCTTCTACACTGGCTTCATGTCCAAGGATACATCTGTTTCTTTTCTCCTTCAAAGCCTATACCATTTCAATCCCTATTTTAACCCGTGCAGAATTCAAGTAAATCAAGCTCAGCATGTCTCAGGACTGTAAAAGCCTTCTGGTCATTTGAACAGTAAGTCTCTCCACCTTGTCCCTGCTCCAGTAGTATCAGCCACAACGGAAAGCAGTCAGGACAGCAGGGAAGTACTAAAAATACCTTTCATGATATTTTTTATCACTCCATCCACCTGCCACTAAAATAAATTCTGAAACAAGGGGATGCAGTTCTATTTAAGGGTACTTGATAGATATTTCATCTACAGATCTCCCCTGCTTGCTCTCTGAACCTATGTAAACACTGTGGTAAGGAGTTCAAGGGTTTTAAAAAATTCTAAGTAAAACTTGACACAGCTGTCAAACGGGACATAGGATACAAAGTACTGTGGTATTTATGTGGTTATCTATGAAAAGCAAACATAGGAAAGCCAAAGGCATTGGTGGATGCTTTGAAACGGGAATGCATGGGGCCATGTCTCAGCCCCTGTGGCAGGAAGAAACTCATTAGTGACACAGGGCCGTGCTTCGAGTGGTTAAATGTCCTGCAAACATTTAGGCTCCAGCTCAGTTGCAGTGAGATTCCTTGCATGCAAAGGCAGTGTGTAAATGTTTGAAGAATGCCCCTTCGCTAACTGTAAGAGCACCGGGTATTTGTTATTACCTTGGACAACCTGGGAACTCTCAAAGAGACGCTACATTCCTATTCACAGAGGTATTCCGCAGAATTTGGATCCCACAGCACAGCAGACAATTTCAAAGGAAGAAGATCAAGGGAACAGACCTGTTAATGAAATGCTAGAATTCACATCTTTTGCTCTTCCACTTCAGAGCCTGTCACCTGAGCCTCTTTCAGCCTCAAAGCCTCTGACAATACTTAGTTCTGTTTCAGAAGCTCAGAACCCTGGAAATGTATACAGTTTCCAAATACTGTGTTACAAAAATATTCTGCAGATTTTCTTCCTCTAGTCATAATGACGGAGCAAAGAAGAAAAAAAATTTAAAAAGGATCGTTTGGGATTTTTCTAAGTACATGCCCCCGTTTAGGATTGGAAGATAACGACTTTTGCTTTGCTGCAGAGCAATTATACAAATACTTCTATTTACCTAGAATCTTTTATCCTGGGAGATCCAAGGGATATTTATGAAACATAGGCCAGAATTTTTAGCTCAGGAATGTGTGTAAGTGCAAACAAACACTTTCTGGGCTTGCTCAATTTAAACATTTGCACGTAAGAGCATCCAGGTACGTGCTCCATTTCATCTCCTTTTAAACAAACAAACAAGAAAACATCCTATTTGCAAAACTGATTTGTAGAAATAAAATTCATGTGTATTTGGGAAAATAATGAAAAAAATTACACTATGAAACACTCACTCTGCTAGAATTACAAATTCAAGTGCTGTCCTGTTTCAGATTCCATAATAACTATATTTAATTATACCAGTGCATACCAATTTACCATCACTTTCTCTGAAATAGTTTTATTGCTGCAGTACAAGAGTATCTCCCAGGCAACTCACCTGGGGGAGTGGTGACAACTGCTGTTTAATCAGTACAGCAATTAACTTAAGTTCTGCTTAATGGCTGAACATTCAACCGATGGCATGGACTGGAGTGATGTTTAACTCCAGGGATGCAGCAAAGGCAAAAGTTTAAATCACAATCTTGTTTCAGGAGAAAAAAGTCTGATGAAGGTTAAATAAAACAGAAACATTAAATAAAAGAAGTATCAGACACTAACAAAATTGCAGGCAGGCTCATTTGCAGGATTTTTTTTTTTTTTTAAATAAGTGCAGTCCTCTTGGCCAAACACAGTAACACAATTCCCAAAGTGAACTTCCTAAGGGAGGGCTGAGGGTGGGAGGGGGAAGGAATCTTCCTCCCACTGCAAAACGGTTTTGCATCCGATGGCTGAAAGAGTTTTCTGCAGCCACTCTGCTCCAGAGAGCTTGGGGCACAACCAGGAAAACCCTTCCAAATGCTTCCAGATGCACCGTGGATAACTAAAGCGGAAAAGCCACCAACCCTTCTATCCGATTCGTGAGCAACTGAGTCTTCCGGAGAGGTCAAGAACTGGCTGTGGGCTGGGGAATGCAGTTCTCCAACCCTTCTGGGAAGTGTTAGGACTTCTTATCCAAGCTGTGAATCACAATGTAACTGTTGCTGATGAGGTGGGGAAGGGCAATACCGCTCTAAAAGCCTTATGGCCCTTGTTAAACTCTGCGAAAGAAAGGCAGAGAGACAACCAAGCATTTAACATCCGGCAGTGGACACGGGTTTGACTGAAATTCTGATTTGGGGCTTGATAGCTTTGCCAGGGACCCAAATCAGACCTTCTGAGTGTGATGAGAATCCAAGCTGTACTGCCTCATCCTACACTTTCTTGAATAACACTTGAGTAATTACTGTCCTACAGTTAGAAGTGAAATCAGACCCTCTTTCTTAACGTAGACTACATTGTTATTAATATTATCATTTGCATGAAAAATACCTAAATAAAGGATGCTATTCATTCTAATAAAAGCTAGGGAGCTCTTAGTAGTCACAATATAGTATTGGAGTTGAACTCTCAAGTGAACTGTTTTTATCTATTCTGTGATGTCTGGTGTTATCTGATCTTTTGAATATCTTTTTTGATATATCTTTTTCTTTTATTTGATCTTTTGAATACTTTTTGCAACAAGGTAATGTTAAACCTCTGCTATTCAGAGGACAGGGCAGAAGATACAATTCAATTTACTTTAAGTGGACATAATTCACTAATTTTTAGAAGCATATGAATAGGTCTCCATGTTATGTCTGTGCCATATATAAAGTTCATTAACTTTACCACCTTTCTTTTGTGTGATTTTTCAAGTCTTTCTTCTGAATGAAAAGTGAGGATCAAACCAATTTATATCCTCTGAAAACAAATGCACTCAAGTCCAAAACAGATGTTAAAGTGCCTGCTGCATGTAAAAGGCATGCAAAGCACCAGTATATTAGGGGAGGGGGGGAAAGTTGGTGCATTAGTAATGGGCCTGTACCATTCTTTTCCTTCCAGTCAAAAATACCTTGTGGAAACACTGTACTGCTAAAAAAAAATCTGATTATATGATATCAGCCATCTTAGGCCCATGTTCAAAATAACAGAAGAAGTTTTCCCAAGTGCCACAGAATAAACCCAAATACATATAATCAGTGGGGCTGCTTTAATGCAAAGCTTCACACACAGACACACACACATTGCTCTTCTACTACACCACCACCCACACATTGTGCTCTTCAGAAGTATGTGCTCACTATTAAACAGACAGCTTTCCTCTTTCCTAATCTGCTTTGACTTTTCAGAGTGCATCTGGCCACACATGGAGTCACTCTGACCCATCAGTTTACATTCAGCCCTTCGCTTACACCTCTTCATCCAGGACAGTGCTTGCAGGATGCAACCTCATGTAATATAAATACAGGGGTAGGAAAGCCAGCCAGGGCTCCTTCTGGAGAGAGACTCTTCTCCATGAAGGCTGTGGATGTTGCCCTTTAACCACTTTGTCCTTCTGCCACCAGATCATCCAAAGGGAAAGCTGGGTCCCACCTCTGCCGTTCCTACAGGCGATCCCAGGGCTGAAACCTTGCTGGCGAGGGCTGCTGCTGCAGAAAACCATCTCAGCTTGCAGCTCTTCAGAGAGGGCAGGGTGTAGTTACACCAATCAAGAAGTTCAAGGCAGAGGAGGGGAAACATGTTCCAGCTTTCAGTACAAACACAAGGACCTCTACTCAGCCAAGCTGAAGTCTTTTTGTCTCCTTTGTGAAGCTCACAGAGGTGTTCCACATGGCGGAACAGAACAACAGGGTTGTTTAGCACCCCGGGCAAAGAGCAAATGTTTATTAACTGAGAGAAAATATTCCTGCTCAGACATGGCCTGGCATGTACAGCACTGATGAAAAGTCTCTCTAGCCATCTACATTAATCAGACTAAGCTCTTCCTTAAGATTGAAAGAAGCACCTGCTCCACATTTTCATCATAGCTTTTACTCTCTCTTATTCTTTTTTTTTTTAATAATATACAAGTTTTTCCATTTTAGCTTTAATTAATCCATTATTTCTACCTGTAGTAATTTTCTGAGTACATCATGGACTCAAAATAAAAAGAATCTGTTCAAAAGTGTCCTCAAAATTTCATATGTAAACTTCCATCCCTTCTTCCATCTCTTAAGAGACTTCAAAATACACTAATTTATTTTAAATGCTTCAAGAAAACATGCATTTTAAACAAATCTGAGATGAGTTCAACATCCCAAAATTTTAGCAATGTGCAGGTAAAGTAGAACAGATGTTAGGTGTCTATGTGCAAAAGGAGCAGAGATTTCAGGAGCAGGATTCTGTTGCAGAAACATTTCATTTTAAAACTGAGTACAGAAAATGTTTAAAAATTCTCCTGAAGTGAACAGTCAAATTTGCATTTTCCATTGGTATCAGAGCCACAGTACATACACACAGTTTCACAGTGAAAATAATCTAAACTTCTTTCCCAAGCAATATCCCTTATTTGTACTTCCTGTCTACAGATTGCAATGTCCCTCCCACACGGGCTAAGTGCCACCACTGAATTTGGATGAGTAATGACCAGCTGGGCTGAAACGTCTCCAGTAAAATGTTCCTCCACCACAAAGTATGAAACCTTTTTTGTTTTCTGGCTTTCAGTTCAGACTACAAAGGCTACAGAAAGTATCCTATGTCTAAGCCAAAGGTTTGATCTACAGAAAGTTCATGCTTGCTTGGCAATGCACACTATCACCTGGAAGGGACTAAATCACAGAAACAGGGTGACATGAAGAACAACACACCTTTAAAAAAACCCCAGCTGAAATACAAACCACAATAAATTACTTGTACAAAAGAGGAATCAGCATTCCTCTCAGTAACACTCTAGGTCCTAATTACATATCATGATCTTGCCAGGTAGCAAGTTACCCATCAGATCTGCCACCTCAGCACAAGGGGACAGATGCTTCTACCACAACATGCATGTTTTCCTGAGAATTGTAGAAAAAGCCAGTAACTATCCCAGGCAACTTAAAGTCTCTGTCCCAACTTCATTTCTCCCTTTCAAAAAAGATAGGTTACAGCAGTTTTCCTCACAAGCAGTCTTAGAGGGAGTCTGTGACCCCAGGGCAGACATTCTGAAAACCCTAAAGATAACTCTTGGATAGAGAAGCAGTGTTACTGTGAGGTCTAACAGAACTCCCGTTCCACACCAACTGCCCATGGGACAGCATTTTAAAATCCAAACACCAAAAAGACCCTCCTCTCCAAAGCACCTTGCTCTCCCAGATAAAAAGGGATGAGACAACACAAGCAGAACACGTGTCTTTGCTCCCCCAGCCAGGGTCTAAGCAATGCACCTCTAAGTGTCCTCCATGGAATGGATTCCATGGACTGCAGTGTTGGCCATGGGCATTTAACTGTATGCAGGCAAGCACCGATCTGAAATGTGGGAAGGGACCCAGAAATCTCTCCTCAAAGACAAATGCATGGAATTCAACCATGTTATCTATAAGAACTTGGAGACTTCCCAATAGCAGGTTAGGACAGCCTTGACATATCTGATGCTTCAGCAAGAGCCCTGTGGGAATGACTCACACCAGCCTGTGCAGCTGGCAATTATCCAGCTTCTACACAGAAGATCAGGAGAGTCCCAAGAACTCAGTGGGGCAGTGAGGAATGATTAACAACTTCAAAATCAGAGCAATTTTCCCTTTTACAAGGGTGGGAGAGAAGACCTATAAAGATCAACCAGCCAAAACACATTTGCAACTGTCCTGTAGTTCTTCAGTTGTAACCTTCTGCTTCTCTCCTGGAAGAAGTGAAGCACCTTAAATCCTATATTTATGGGATGCATGGAATCCTACATGCATTCCAAACCACCAGCAAACACAGTTCCGTACATCAGTGAAATTAGCAAACAACTTTTCTACCAAACAAAGGCTACAAACAGGGTCAAGAAGTTCCTCCATGCTCCACTCCCCAGAAATTTTTATAAAAGTAGGCTCTCTACAATAACCCCTGCACCATCTCAGTTCAGCTCTAAACGTTCTATAGAATAATTTCTGGTATTAAACTCCTATGGCTAGGGGGGGTGTGGTGTTTTGTATCACTGTATGTTTGTATTGCTGCAAGTTTGAAAGCTGATTAATCACCCTTCTCAAATTTGCCTTAGGGAAACAGTTGTTCTCTCTCATTATTTATTTATTTATTTTTATTTTTTTTTAACATTTCATTACAGCCAAGACCTAGATTTTGAACCCAGTCCCTACCCAAATTGACATACTTTCTCCTTTGGAAGGTAAAAAGTAAAGACACCTTTCAGCTGAAAAGCAGTAAGATCTACCTTCACATTAGTGACTCCTCCCTCAGTTCTCCACTCTGTTTGCACAGCAGGAGCAAATCAGGCTAACAGGTTGCACTAGGGTCGTTACCAACCTTATCTTCAGCTAGTAATCCCACATATCTTTAAGAGGTAGGAACAACTTTGGAGTGTGTAATTGTGAACAGCCCATGAGCTTAAGTGAGTGAGGTCTGGCATGGGCCTTTCAATTCATTGCACTTCTACCTGGGAGGTACAGAAAAACATCTCTTTTTCTCAACTCCATGGAGTTCTAAGTGAATTTCAACAGAGATGTAACTGCACAGGATGCATCTCCTTTCCCCTCAGCGAGTGGTAGGGCTGCAAATCAACGTTTTATATGCCGCTCCTACTTATTTAATCTAGCAGTTCTCATTATGTTTTCAAGAAAAAATAATACAACTGGATTAAAAAAAAAAGTAAAGGCGGTGATTTTTTTTTTCCCCTCACACAAATATCTGCAAACTCCCTGGATGTTCCCATAATTTTCTGGCCTTGTCTTTAAAGACATTAATATGCTTAAATACTTGGGAATTAGGTTTCAATTACCAGAATCCCCCAGAGGTGTTTTTACTTTTTCTTCTCCATTATGCAAAGAACATGAAGAAAGATCAAGTTTTTTATGAGCCCACCCACAAAGGCTTCAAATATGCTGACTCTTAAATACAAATTTGGAAAGGAGAACCTAGTCTTGGTGAATGTATTTTTAATGTTAAAAAAAAAATTAAAAAGAAAATACGAAAGACGTCCTCTCACTCTGACAGAGCAATCACAGGACAGGAATGAAAATAATGTGACTTCCCAGTTTCCCTAAAACACCATTTTATTTAATTTCATCACCTACAAGGGTGCAGGGCAGATTTAACTATTGCTGCTGCCCTCTTAAAAAAATTTGATTTGGCACCTTCACTTTCATCCTGTTTTCCAGGCAGAAACAACACTAGCCATCACTCACTACACCTCCCTGGTGTTGGAAAGACTGAGATGTTACCAGAATAATAATGCAAAAATCAACAGGTGTAGACCCATAAGAGGCAATTAATGCAATTATTAATAAATACAGCAATTTAGTGAAACCATCCACTTACTTTGTTTACGCTCTAGAAATTTTTGGCCTCCTTGGAAATTATCTTTCATCCTCTGGGAATGGAGTCTCATGGCTGGCTTCAAAGTTGCTGGCACAAAGCACAGACCTTTTGTTTAATTGCCCTCTTTTGAAGCAGAATATTAAGTCAGACTGAGTATGAAAGGGAGAACCATATTGGAGTTGATGGGAATGAAAGACAGTAGTACAAACCATATCTACCCCCTTCTCCTCAGCTCTAATGGTATTAAGGGAAGCATACTTTCCCATCCAGACTCTGAAAAAGGCTCCAGCAAGAAAAGGGGGGAAAAAAAAAAAAAAGAATGTTTTGGATGGAAAAAGCACTATACTTCCATGAGTAAATTTTATTTCATTTTATTTTTTAACATACAACAATATTCACACACTGTGTATCTAAAGCTGTCAGTATCAGAAGTACTGGTGCTAGAATAGCTCCACTTGTCAGGATATACCTGATACTAAGTTGGACTAAGGCTGCCTGATAAAAACTCCATTGGTAATGTTTTTAAAGAATCACGGTTTCTACACAGCAGATGTGTGAAAATAAGAACAGACATATATTTCCATGGATACATATAAGTAAATACATACAGAA
Organism: Illadopsis cleaveri; assembly: GCA_013399915.1. Taxonomy (NCBI): domain Eukaryota; kingdom Metazoa; phylum Chordata; class Aves; order Passeriformes; family Timaliidae; genus Illadopsis; species Illadopsis cleaveri. Next base: position 520,894 of record VXBB01011471.1, read on the forward strand.
ATGCACCACCAACCACACCTCTGTGGACACTAAGGGTTGGTTTGCCCCCAGGACACAGGACTTTTCCAGCATGTCACAATTTAGTATTTGCATTTGTCAAAAAGAAACTGCCAAAGTGAATAGCTTGAACTGTTTTCATTTGCTGATACAAGTTGTTACACAAACAAAAGAGAACAACTACTAAGAACATATGGACATGCAGTGAACTGCTTTACTCTTCACAAGAAAAACTTCACAGGGGGAAGAAGAATGGTCTCTTCTCCTTTTCCTGTAACAGCAAAATTTTCTGTTCTTTTTACTGACATTCAGGGCATTGCATACTTAAAGCTTCCAGAATTTAAATAAAACCACTGCATTGGCTTTATCCAGTTAAGTAAGCAATCATAGGTGCTACAAGCAATAAACCCCTTGAGCGCAAGGAGGTGGGTTGCTTAGTCAGCTCTGTTGACTGCCCTGAAACTCCTCCTTAAAAACACTGGTGCTGGATTTTTATTTAGTGTTTGAAGTATTATTTTCTTTTCCTTTGTAAAGTCTTAGCCTCAAGTTAGTTATAGCACACTGGGATCTGATGAGACGAGGGGCAAAACCATGTCCTTTACTTTTGGCCCTGGGAAGTGCATGTCATTCCCATGCAGGAGATAAACTGTGCTCCTAAAACGGATGTGCAGCCTGGATTTAGAGAGTTGATAATGAATCATTACACATAACATACAAAGAAACACAGAGGCCATGTGGATCCAGACCACTGCGTGCATGTAAGACAAATGCTTTCTTGGCCAAATACAGAGATGCACGCTCTTCCCTGCCACGGCAGACAGGGAATTCTCTAGGCAGGCGTAGATCCATACCGTACTGTAAATTATGGCCTGTTCTAAATGAAAAATGCTGATTTGGGGATTGTTCACTTTGTTATAATTTTCCAAGAGTAATATCCTGCAGGGAACAGCCAAGTTAATACAATGTTTCCACTCAAAAATTGGCAGTGTGAGCACAGCCGATGGGGTGTATTTAATGAGACTTTGCCTGCTGATAAAATGTTATTGCAGAATGTGCAGGCTAAGGAGAGCCTCATATTTTCCATCCCGGATGAAATGTTAGCCTAGCAAAACCCAGTAACTAGCAATAGTTCTCTGGACGTGTAATACGATGTATAGTCTTAGTCTGTTTTAGACATGTTCTGTAATTCATAAGATCTTTCAGCCATCAGAAACATACAGATGTCCTTTTGTCTGGCTTATTCTCAAAGGGAGAGGCTTGGGATCTGCCATGGATACAACTCATACCCGTTATTTTTACACTTGGCTCTGATGTGCCACACAAAGGTTCATCTGCTCCATCTGAACCTGAGCGTAACTTAGGAGCTAATCACCTCCAACACAAGTGTCTGCTCATCTTTCCTGAACCTACTCAGTATTTTCTCCAAATTTCCTATTTTTGGCACAGGGAGTGAATAATTTGCAGTGAAATGTGAAACTACAGTAGTGCACAGAACAAAATCTGGGATTGAGCAACTGAACTGAAAAAAATCCAAAGTGTCAAAAAGCCCCTGCTGCTCTGTTGTGAGCATGGCATGAAGGTAACAGATGTGTGCAGCCCTGAAACCATCCTCTCTGCTCCTCTCCCTGCCCTATGCCTGCAGCGCTCAGCACTCCTTTTGCATCCATCAGCTTACATAAAGCTCACAAGCTGCTGAAGTCTGAAACTCATGGAAACATAACACGGGGAAAACTCCATTTCACGCTACATCTCCATGATCAGCATCATGCACAGATTGAAGTTTCAACTTCTGCATCCGTCGCCAGATGACAGATCAGTGCCTGAACAATGAGGGCTCGAAAGAAGAAGCCAAGTACCACAAGAGCCCCTTGGGCTGGGCACGGGAGGTTGCACAAATCCACACCAACAAATGTTACAGGTCTCCCCCAGGGAACTTGGGGAAGTACTGAACAAGATGCAAATCGCATGGAGTAACAGTTTTGCCCTAATCTGTACAATATCATTTTGCAGCATAACTGTTTAACATCCAGTATCGTGCAGAGGAGGAAAGAAACCCCCAAGCACTGCCTTGAGATCACAGGCCAAGCGCTTGCTAGAGCTACTAACAAACACGTGCATGTGTGTCAGCATGTGCGTGTTACTCCACAGCTCTTTTCTCCGCCCCCATACACAGCACAGGGAATCTGTTAATGCTTAAATGGTGGGGAAGGTCAAAGATTTATTGTGGGAAAGCCAACAGTAATTTTGTTGCCTCTCTAGAATACTGCGAGCAGCCAAATCGCACAGCTTAAATAGAAAAATATAGTTACACTTTAATGTCAGACTTTAAAGAAACTTTAGGTTTACTGGCCATAGAATCCACCACCCAAGGGTACAGCCCCACTGTATATTTCCATAAACTGAGGGCAGGAAGTTATTCCCTCATAAGCAGAGCTTCTTCTACATACCGTGACAACAAACTTTCCAAAGGTAGAATTGGAATGTCAGAAACTTCCTTGCTTACAGACCTGCCAAAAGCCCAAAATCCCTGCCTTTCGCAAGAATTTCTCCAACTTTCCTTGTGTCCCTTCACAAGAAGAGGAATGCAAACACTTTAGTAAGAGGCAAAAAGGTCTCGTGGGAACACTGTGGAAAGCGCTGTGCTCAATCTGGAAGCAGGATTTCCTTTAACACCATGAGGGATGAACTAAGAGGCTCTCTCCCCAAGCACCCATTTGCCTCTGGTCACACACACGACTTTGGGGAACACCAAGTGCTGCAACTGTGAAGTTTCCCAAAGAGCAGACACAACCAAAGGCTTATTCAATCTCTGCACGGTGGCATTTTGGAAGACGTTATCTGAACCCCCAGGCTGCTCCCAGGCTCAGTCTTCGCTTATGGGAATACATTTTTCCATGGAAGAAAGCTGCTAGAGGAAAAGACCCTCTGTGCTCAGGAGTGGCTGCATATTGCAACACCCTCGTTTGGCAGAGGAGGCTGCAGCGTCCCTGCAGCTGTCCTGGGTAGCAGCCAGGGGCTCTCACCGAAGGTGCTTCAATCCCGTGTCCAAGTCTTTTATGAATCCCAGACTTGCACAAGAGGACTGATGCCAAGTTCAGTATGTTCTTGGTTTTACCAGCTGCCTTTTTAAATTATATTATTCCAATTCATAATGGGATGAGAAACTATGAACAACAAGGTGCAAAAGCTTCACTTGATTTTGTTCAGATTTCTTGACATTTAGCTGGAGATATTCACTCTACAGCCCAAGGCTTCAGTCAGTGCCCGTGGTTCATGCAGACTTTTCTCTGGTAGGAGAAGGAAGTTAAAAGCATTAAAGTGCCAATCCTGTGTAAAAAGCAAGGAGCATCTAGCCTGTCCTATGCTAAAGTAATGCTAAGTGACATAAAAAGTGAGCATCTCTATGTACTTCATCCCAAAGCTTCCAGCAATTTGTTCCATTACCAAACTTCAAACCATTCATTTTTTCAATCAGTTGCATTTTAGACCACTACTTTTTCATTCATTGCAGATACTCAGAAACCAGGTACTTTACGATTTTTGCTCTCTCTATCCTTAAGCACACTATGGAAAAAAGTGTGGCAATGCTCAGCGTCAAGGCCTCCCTCACCACAAGTAGACCCCCTGGTGACTGGGCTCACCAATGAATATTTTCTATGCTGTGTAGGGTCCCAGGCCCGAGGGATCTTCTCTTGCATCATATAAATTTCTCTTCCAACTGGCAACTTCTTGCCATGATGATCACAAAAGCAGATTAACAAGCATTCACCAATTTGAGAAGAAATCCTGAGCATGCTACATGAACCAGCTGGGTTTGGATAGCATATACCCTGTACAAACAGCTCCATCCTCACCAGTGAGGGTAATGGAGCAAACAAACCAGGCCAGTAGTTGAAACGTTCACTAAAAATCACTGAAAAGAAAATAAAAAAATTCAATTGCTGGCCTCACGGAGTACCATCAATACATGACAGAACGCAAGCACTTGGTTTCAAAGGGGCCATTAAGCCTTAAACTATTCACTTAACAGAAACGCCAATAACTGGTCAAGTCAATGTTTGTGCATGATTACACTTCAAATTTAAATGTGAAGCTGTTGTACATAACAGGATCTGTGGAGGCCTGTTTCTCTTTCTAATGGATTTAAATTGCCAATAAAATGGAGCCCAGGACAAAGATACAAAACAAGATTGAAGAACAAACATGCATTTTCAAAACACCATGAAGTTATCAAGGGCATTTTGTGTTGCCTGTCCAATGCACATAATTTGAAAGAAAATATTCAATTAAAAATAAATAAAAATTGTGGGGAAGGAGGACCTTTTGAATCAGATCATAGAATGGACAGCCATCATACTGTGCTCTTCTCCACTCTTTCCAGCTATAAGATGCTTTTCCTTCCTATGAAGCTTTGTCCAAATCAGCCCTGAGAATGCTCAGCCAACTGAAAACTTATGACAGGTGAGTGGTTGGGCAAAGGAATACACCTATCTCACATCTGGAGAAAATAAAGCAAACACAACATGACCAAGATTGCCATCAGGTTCTTTGGCCAAGGAGAAGTGTCCAATCCTCTTTTTCACAGTTCAGTCTGGCCAGTTTGCATCCTTGTGATACAGTAGTTAAGTGCAGAAGTTGTGCAGCACCTTTTGCAGGCTTCCCAGATATTACAGGGCTGGTTTCACCTTATAAAGGCCTTTTGTCTTCAGAGGTCATGTTAGGTCTGCAAAGCAGCTATTGTCCTGAGATTTTGCCAGTGGACCAAACTGTCTTTCAATGGAAATAAGTTATGCACTCCTTTGGCCGCTATGGTATCTAATGATATAAAAATAGAAAGTAAGAATGGAGATGTAAACATCCCACCTGCTATCCTGGCATGCTGCAGAAAGTAGTGTCACTAAAAAAACACCCAAAACCCAGCCAAAGAACAATGGCAAAAAGCAAACACCCAAACCAGAATTCACTATGCCATGTAGGTGCCTCATAAATATCCTCTTCAAGTCTTTACCCGCAGTTGAATTTGGATTGCAGCAAAAAACCTCATTTGTATTCAGCCAAAGGATTGCTGCTAATGTCGCAGAAAAACACAGTGCAGATTAATTCTCAATATTAATGAAAGCAGAATATCCTAAAGCGGTGAACTAATAAATATGCAGTCACAGCCAATGACAGTTTGTAGACAATATATAGTTCAAAGCTTTAAAAGTTTCTTTTTTTTTTCCTCTTCCCTGTTTTCTATTGGCCCACAACTTAGAAACCCTGATAGACTTTGCAAGAAAATGCCATGGACAGATAAATTAATGGGATCTGAAGGAAGCTGTTACACAGCCCTCACCTAGAGAAGTTTTAACAGGGTGAATCATGCCTAACCCAAACACAACCTCCCTGCTTATCGAGGAGGCTCCAGCCCCTGCAGATGCCAAGCCGGGGCCAAAGAGCAGAGCTGGGCTGGAGTGCCAGGGCTGTGAACAGTGCCAGGAGCCATGGGGCAGGCACAGCCTTCCCCCTCAGCATGCCCAGACAGGGCTCCCATGGGGCATCACCCACCCAGCAGCAGTTCCAGCCCAGCGTTTGGCACTCCAGGATGTCCACACACTCCCTGGAAAGTCAGAGGCAACTAGTAATGGGTACATTTCCCCAAACCAGTGTATTTTGTGGCAGCTTCTGTACATGCACACACAAGCAATTTTTAAGATCCCACCACTTACACATAGCTGTGGCTTCACTCACCCTTTGTTTTACATCTAAGAAAATGAAGTCTCTTTAGTACACACACCTTGTATTGCAGCACATAATTCTTGATAATGCACAATTACTTGGGGTTGGGGGTGAGGTGGGGCTTAGACCATATCAAATCTATACAGCAGTGTAGACAATTATAATACACAGATCCTGATTTTATAATCCTCTTTTGACTATCTCATGGGAAATCCATTATTCTGATACAGTCAAATCAAAGCCACCCAAACAAAATCAAAACCAAAGCTCTCCCCAAAATCCAGAGCTTGCTAAGGATTTGATACTTGAATTCAGGTAATTTTAGCTCGCCCTTGGTATATCTTTTTCTAGGGCATACTTCCAGCACATATTCTGAGACACTAAGTCAAAATCCTCTGCTTTATCTGCAACAGATTATGATTTCCATAATTCCTTATTGCAGTTACAGTGGCCTGAAATAAATACCCAAAAAAACCAAAAAGTAATTAGCAGACTATGGCACAGGACTTCTCTACGATGAATCATAAAGGACAAACTTTTTTTTTTTTTTTAAACAAGTCCTTTACACCTGGCAGCCCAGACTGGGAGCAAACCTGAAAGACTTGCATCCCTGCTTTTGAACATTGCTTTTCCTGACTGTAGACCCAGGTCTGCTTTCAGACCTGAGCACAGTACCTCAGCATTTCAGCAGGGCTGCAAAAGATTTACCTAAGGGTAGAATATGACCTTATGTTTCCATATCACAGTGCTGCAGACATGTGCACTGTCCCTTTTTCATACCTGTGCATGTATAAGTATTGTTAGCTTTAGATAACAGCTGCCCATGCAGCTGCCTGCAGCACAGGTAAATGTTTGCTATTCCTTCCTATAAATGAAAATATGCCAACAAACTTGCCTGGCTTTCAGAAGCCTCTGGTGTTTAACTTAGTCCATAGCTAAAGCAAGCTCTCTCTCTTTAGCATATCATGTTGTATACAACCAGGAAACACAGCAAGGGAACACATGCATTTTAAACTGGGAGTGTTAAGCATTATAATAAATCCGGTGCAATGAAATATGGAGTCCATGAAATAACTTTTTAATCATTGGGAAGCTTCCTTTCCCTGACATCAGTCACTCACTTTGTGCACAGGCCATGGGTTATGGACAAAATGTCATTTTCAGGTATCAACCCTATCTACCACAACATCCTTTAAGCAAGGCCCTGAACTTCATGTACTGAAATAGTGCTGCTGCCTTTGATTTTAAAATTCAAAACAAACTGTCCCCTCAATGTCTCTGTGAGCAGGTGGACAAATAAATTTCCTACCTGGTTAAACTACTATGAATGGTGAACCCAGTTCCTCTGCCCCTGGGAGCTTCTTTCAGATAAACAGTCATCAGACTTCTAAGCTTTTCTGCCTCTATGTCTCCAAAACCATTTTTAATATGCATCTCAAGCAGCTTGTTAAAAACCTGCTAGTGCTGGAAAGCATTCCCAACATAACATCGAGTTTATCATCAGAAGTGAGTGACTAATTAGATATCAGGCAGACAAACTGGATTTTTGAAGGTGGATGTATATTTCTGAGATAAATCACTGCTTGCATTCCATTTTTGCTGTAGTACATTTAAAGTGCTACATACAAAGAACAAAATATGTAATTAAAAATTCTGCTTTTGCCCACAAACTGACTCCTTTTTGTTGTCTCAGGCAAATTATCATACATGTTACGTGTCTGAACACCTTCACTACACACCTATTCATTTAGCACAGTACTGAGAACATGCATGAAATGCCTTTTATGCACTGGACTCCCTCGGCAAATTTGTACCAGAACTAAACTGAGTTTCTGAAGAAACTTCTAAGGGACCCTCTCGATTAGTTTTTCTTATTATCTGGGCAGCACCACAAAGGGGCTCTTTCCAGTCCCAAGATACAGTCACTATTGCTGCCTTTAACTCAGTGAATTTCCAAGTGCTTTTGGCATCTGTTCAAACAAAACATACTGAGGCTGTAGGATGGTTATCAAGTATAAACCTGCTCCACCATCCTAAAATAAGAGTGACAGTAAAGATAGTTACCAAGAGAGAGAATCCATGATCAGAATGGGGATTACAGAGAATGAATATCAGATTAAGTGCTGTGGGTTATACTACAGTGAAGGTGTAAAAGGTAGAGGTTCAGAAATCATCCAGAACAGATCTTTCAATGTTTGTGTCTACCTGATCCAGGCTAGAAGGTGAAAGCTGCCTTACAACCCAGCATGGTTTTCATGCAAAATGTGAATTTTCAGAGGCATTTTAATGAAAATCTATAGCTTCACCAGGGCTTGGGTTCAGCCCTGAACATCCAGCTAGAGCAGGGTCTTCTTACACCTCAGTGTCTTAAAAGAACTCACATAAGTTTACACTACTAGGTTCAGACTTGCTTAAAATCTTTCCTAGTCTTTGGTCCCTTGCCTCCCCTTAAAAAACTACATTTTATACTACACAAAGTTTTACAATGTACCACTCTAACATTTAATAGACAACAAAACACATTTATATACACACCACACCCCTCAACACAGATTCCTTGCTATATGAAATACAGGTGATGCACAATGTAATATGAAACCTTGTCCAAAACTCAAAACTATCCACAAATCAAAACTTCTTATACTTCCAGTTACTCATGACTTCCCTTTCAATCATTTTCAGTGGCTCATTGTAGAGAAATGCCAGGTATCTGCCCTCATCAGTCACACCCTACAAAAGTGTCACCACTGGAACCTCTCAAAACCATCACTCCCTTTCACAATGCAATTTTTGTCACCTGTAAAACAAGACTCTTGAACCTGTACAAACTCTAGCCCTACATAGAACTCAGCTGATTTCAAAGAGATTGCACATAGACTTGAAATAACTCATCTGTCAAAGAGCTTGCTGAATTAGATCTATTGCTATTTATTTCCATTAAGAACTTTTCTCAACTTCTGAACAAATTCATGATCTCCTTCTACTGTAGCATTCACCAAGTGTTAAGTTCCTACTCTCACTTTAGCTACATGCACTTTAAAAATCTGTCTAATGTACTTTTATAAGTGCTACATTGATGGGAGCTGCTTCAGTACCGGGTGGCATAGCAGTTGCTGTGGTAACACCATTTTTTCTTACATGATAAAGCAAGAGTGCCAGAGGCCTGTAAGAATTACATATTAACATATCATCTCAGGCCTACAGTAAATAGTTCTCAGGAAGAGAGAGAGAGGTGTATGCTACACACACACGCACACACGTTTCTTTGCAAGAGCTCTCATGTAAAAATTTTGGCTTAACACATCCAGTGTGTGTGAGTGAAATGCCACTCAACTCCATCAAGTTCATTCCAGCAAGTTTAGTGATATCTCATTTTTGCTAATCCATGAGACCACCTCTTTGGCTGGCAGAAATCAATGCCTGAAGCTACAGCGCTTTACACAGCCTAAAGAATTCACCCAAATTAATCACATCCAAAAACGTATCTAGAAACAATCTTTTCGGAAAAGAAAGTGGAAGGACAATTACCAGAATATCTACTTACTAGACTTACTTGCCTTACCCAGGCATAAGACTCATTGCAAGTTAAAACACTGATACCATAAAATCTTGGGATGTGATTATCATCTTACTTTGTTTTGGGAGAATTATTTTTTGGCATAGTGTTCATATAATACAGTGTGGTATTCCATATCAGTTTTTCCCTTTAAACTGGATGAGAAGAATTTTCTTAGGCAAATAAAGTAATAAAAAAACACCTAAACCTGCAGTGGCAGGCAAAATATCTACAGACTTCAAAGGGATATGATGCCTATGGTTTGCTGGATTGAGCCTGAAGAGAAAATGCATGTCCTTGCTGCAGTGTTAATGTAACTGAGAAGCAAGAGTTCCAGATTTTCTTCTCTCTCCTCCAACTCCCCATAATTTTACCTTTTCCAGAATCTTCTATGCAATTTTTTTTTCAAAGTTGCATGTTTTGAAGCTGGGGAGCCAAATCATTTTGAGGCCTTCCTTGAATTTCACTTTACCACTCACTGTCAAGTACATCAGGAAGGTGGAGATGGAGTAAGCAAGTTTATCAACGGGCCATTCAAGATCATTAACTTAAGAACTATATTTTTCTGGATAAAGCACTCCTGAAGCTGTACAGGTGGAGACTGGAGAATATATTCCCCCAAGATACTATCCTACCGCTACCATCACCCCCTAAATAAAACAAATAAATATGGGCAAGCAGTAGGTCTAGGAGGACAGACCTTGTGTCTATTTAGCACATTTCTGTTCCCCTCCTTCCCAGAGTATAAAAAATGAAACTCCACATACAGGCAGGTAAACCAGCTCCTCCTTTCTATCCCATGCTGCAGAGGTGGAAAGTCCATGTTTAACTCTTCATTAAGCTTTGTATTAGCAATGCTTACGCATTGGATATGTTGAATATCACCAACAAAATATCAGAGCTGGAGCAATTCACTGCTTGACTAAACTAATGACATATTTTCCTGCTGTCCTCAGTACATTATCAGTGCAGTATTAACAGTGATGTTGCTTAATGCACTGTTAAATACCCTGTGCTATTTATTTTCTTGCAAAAGAACTTCCTTCTCTTCCCACTTTGGATTAAAGCCCATTTTGCATCACACTACAGCCAATAATTTATCTGACCAATCATATGGAAGGGATGAGGGAATAAAAAGGAGATAGGAAGGTACTAACTGTGAAAACAATTTGAAGGGACTATACATTGACACGGCTTGTAAGTTATAGAGACAAAATTTAAGCACTTCTGTGCTTCTTTTTTTAAGTGGAGTATTAATGCTTATGAAAGTAATTAAGGCCTTTTAATGTTCATGTTCTAGTAATGGGAATGCCAAAAAACTCAAAGTGAAAGCTAACAACAGAGTAGAAATATAGTAAACTTAAACTGTTTTTTAGTTTTCATACAAACCCTGCACTGACATTGCCTATTTCTGCTGACCTAGTGAGCAATTGGCAGAAGTAATGAAAAAGTGCCAGTCCTTTACACACAGGAACTTCAGATGTAAACCCATCTCAGCCCAAGCCAGGTAAGGGACTTCTGGGCAGCTACAGCAATTGTGGACCTGAGTAATTAATTCGTAGCTGACAGTATTTTTTATTATTTATTATTAGAGTTATTACATCTTCAGACTGAAAGCCTTATTTTATGAAATTACATAAACACAATTGATGGTAGCGAATTATTTCAGGACCTGAAGACGCTCACTGGCAATCTAACGATGGATGGAATTATTGTTGACAATTTTACAGAAGCTTTTATGAGAGTTTATGGGCCATTAAGCCCAACAGTGCGATTACCAGTAAGATATCATCTCTCTCAGTGTTGGCCCACAACAATCCGTTTTCTAATCCTCTCTATTAGAATCAATCTGTTTACTTAGAAGTCATGTGTTTGCTATTTCTGAAATGATCTGTGTCTCTGAAACTGTATTTTAGTCCACAGACAGGATCCAATAGTTACCATACTAAACAGGATAAAATAGCCCTTCTTTAAAATTCCAACAATCAATTCAGATTTTCTCTTCATAGGTTGAAATACAAAACACAGATGTTAGCATACCTGTATTAAATTACATGATACAGGCAATACAATAAAAAAGGTAATATTTCTCTCCAAAACATCAAAAGATTCAGTTCTTGACCCGAGTTTGTCACTGACACCCTTCCATGCCCTATGCTATAAGGAATTAATTTGGCTTGTAGTAACTAATGACCTGACAGAAAAGAAATAGAGAAGGTGTTAATTAGCTATTTTTATTCTTAATTCACTGAATAACATGGGCTCATTGATGCAAACCAGACTGCTGCTGTTCAAATCAAGATGACCCTCATTTAGAAAAAAGGTTTGTTCTTCCTTTTTTGCATATGCTAAATCTTTCATGTGTCAATGAGAATTATCCACACATACTGATGGGAGCATCTTACACACTGCTGAACACAAACTTCCTTGGTGCTGGATTAGTTCATCTACCATGGACAACTGTGATAAACTGATGCTGCCTAGGGGATCTGCCTCATTAAGGAGGGAAAGAGAGAACAAGAGCAGATCTGAAATAAAAAAATCATTAACAAGAGCACCTTGAAGAGCTTATTAGGTAGAAAACAGACTGAAATACCATTGTTCAACACTTAATTACTTCTTGAAGACCAGATGGAAGTAAGAGAGCATTTCAGCAGTCATCCTTTCAAATTAAAAACAAAAAGACAAATATCAAACTGATCCATTAACTGGGCATGTATCCTAAAACAGATGTTTTAAGAAATAATGAGATCCTACCACATAACTGAAGATGCTCAAGTTTTGACTTCACCTCTTACTGCAGACTCCCTCACTGCAAGAGGTCAATTAGGAACAACAAATTACTTTTACACCAAATTAAAAATGCTGCAACTCAATTACTTATCCTTACAGGCAGGTGGAAGCTGAACACACAACATACATTTGTCTTATATGCTTTCCTTTCCAGATCTGCTGTGAAATACTTGTCTCTGCTCCTACTCTCGAAGACTGAACTTCTGCTGTTGATTCTGGGGTAGTGACAATGGCATCAGTATCTACCCAGCTGTTACAAACGTGGCAGTAAAGGCAAAGTGTGGAGCTGATACCACCTTGCAAGCTCCTCACTCAGTCTGCTGCACAGACACCAGCTCAATTCTCATGTTGACCTTCCTGCTACACGAGTGAAACTTTGCATAGAAGCCTGTGCCGTGTCCCCAACATGTTTGGGTACACAAGGACCAGCCAGAAGGGGCTTTTTTCATTAGAAAGCCAAACACCAAATGGTCCATTTGTACAGGCAATCAGTGCCCTGCTACCCATTGTGTCTCCCTAAGGACAGTCTCAGAATTCTGATACCAGTCAAAATTCAAATATGGAACCTGAGGTGGAAAAAACTCTCTTGCTGGGCATAATTCATCTTCTGTTCACATCCCCACAGGCCTCCATCAGGAAAGACCTGGATCAGTACCTGAGGGAGGGGATATGTGACTGTTACTACTGGTTTTCCGACAGCTTGGTTTTTAGGAATGTTTTCAGAGCCAGGGAGAAAGGGAGAGAAATCAAAGTCACACTTCCACAATTTCCCAACTCTCCTGAAATGCCAAGGGCCCCACGTCCTACACACTGCTCTGTGGTGCAAAACCCATGTTCATGCGGAAACGTACCAGCTTCAATTACGGTCCAGCTGTGACAAATCAGCTTCCAGAGTCAGGACTTTGCCAACTAACAATTCTGCTTCCAAAAAAATTGGTTTGTTTGTTCTGGTTTAATCGGTTTTTCACTTGGGGTTTTCTGTTTGTTTTTAATGGGGAAAAAAAAAAAAAAGGCATGTACAGGATGCTGAACTAGTCTGAAGAGCAGTAAAACAAATTGAATCCTGTTCAAGAATTGAGAACGTCAAAATCCCATTCATGAGAAATAGGTTGCAATAACAATGGAGAAGAAAAACCACTCCACTCCTGTAACTTAGGTTTTCACTAAAGGCCCTTACTATTCAGCAGTTTCCAAAACATCATGCCAACCAGTCACTCAGACTTCAGGACAACTCCCCCACATTTTTGTGGAGGAAGGTTTCCTTGTCTTCATGTGCCCAGCAGATGATCTGTGAACCTTCAGATTTAACACTTGAGAAGCAAATTTGTCAAACAGTCACATCTGCTCAAATCACATCTGTCCCTTCCCAATGATTAAAGGAAATGAAGAAGTTTTTATTTTTCTCCCAGCTTCTAAAGTTTGTGCAAAATTCACCACCAATGCCTTCAGGTAGCAGAACCATACCTTCCACTCTCAGAAGAAAATGTGATCACATATGGAAAATGGCATTTTTATCAGGGACTGAAGATCTGATATCTTCATTATTATGAAAGTCTCTTTTATCAAATAGGTATTCCTTGTTTCTAATGTACCTTTCATGCTATATTAACTAAAAAAGTCGCAAAGAAACATGATAGCAAAATTTTCTCCTGAACAGAGCAGATGATCACTTGGCCAGTCTTACCTATTCTCCATATCCCCTTCAACCTGAGGTATTTATTGCCTTTGACAGCCCAGGGTGTATTTTATTACATTAACATCGCTTTGCCCATGGTACAAACAGGTATGACAGAATACTAAAGTGACCATACATTTTTTTAAATGCTATTTTCACAACACCAAAACCACCTGGGATTTTTCAGTTTGATAATATAGCTACCTAAAATTAAGCAAAACTACAAAATAGCATCAGGAAACAAAGAACAAGAAGACTTTTTCTTCCTTGTCTTCTACATTAAATTGCAATGCTCTCATTCCAAGTCCAAACCCATGAGCAGAAAGTTGCAGGTGATCCATGAAGCACATCCCCTTCAAACCACCAGGGTCAGCACATAATCCAAGAACATGTCTGAGAAAAGTAGTGTTCTGCACCTCTGGTTATGTACATCCATGGGAGTTGATGGCCAAGTAAGACATGAAGGAAAGTCAAGACTGCAGCAACCATAAATATTTGGGAAGCACCTGCTTGAGAATTGCCCACTACAATTACAGAAAATGGAGGCGCCCTTGGCCAGGTGACTTCTTTTTTCTGATAAGTACCCATCTGTAGAAAATTCACATGAAAATATAAGTGTAGAAGATACAGCACAATGCCACCTGTGCAAAACAAATGTGTACCTCATTTTAATGTGAGCTCTGGTTAAGTGGCTTGTGTTGAAATGCTACCTAGCATTCCAAGTGTAAACCAGCTTAATCATATCTATTGAAAACCACATAATAAATAACATGAAATATGCAGGATGCCATCCTAATTGCAGAGGTTGTCTCACTTACTAGAAGTCATTTATTTATTCAAATGACTTGAGCTACGTGATTCAATCTGAATCATGGGAACTAGTTACTGATTTGTGCAAACAGCCTCTTACTTCTTTGCTAAAGGCATTGTTGAAATAACTGACCCAACTGCTAAAACAAGCTTCTTCCTTGAACCCTGCCTTCTGCTTTAGTCTTAACCTCCTGAGTGAACCTCAGAAAATATCCTTGTTCGACGCAAAAATTGTGAACTTAATTTTAAAAAAGATTAATTCCAATGTAATGAATTAATAATGCAATGGAAAAATTGGTATTTTCAAGATCAAATAATTTCTTAGTGAGAGGGAAGTGCACATGCAGCCATAACTTCACTTTGCAGAATTGAAGTACACAGCTCTCAAGAAGAAATATCCACTGCCTCAGATGTGAATCAAACTCAACTTTCAGAATTGCACATATGTCTCAGATCTTAATGGGGGAGGGGGAGCAAATACATATCCCCAGACAGAAGAAGCTATAACTTTTTTTGTTGGTTGGTTGGTTGGGTTTAGGGTTTTGGTTTTTTTAAGTTAGGCCTTGCAAATGTGAAAATTGCCATTGTAACTATGCTGCAGTTACATAGAAAGCATAATTTAGGAAACAGTTCAGACTTTACATCTGCTTACACCCAACCTTGATTTGCAGCTACTGTCTCACACTGCTGTTATTTCAGGAGGTGCCAGGGCTTCCCCGGGGCGGTGGAGCAAGGGGCCAGGCATGCTGAGCCCTACCACAGGCAGGCAGTGAGCACGCCTCAGCCGCCAGGAGCCAAGCCAGATGCATGCCACCACAGGTCACCTCATCCCAGGCTCTGGGCAGCCTCCATCAAGGGACATGTCCCCAGGGAAGGGCACATAGAAGGCCCTCCAGGAGAGGGAAGGAATGATGGTCTGCATGAGACATTTTTTCAAAGCTTGGGAATAAGCCCCAAGTAGGATGTTGGTTACCTTCAACTTCAGGCAGTGTTTATCATCAGCTTCGGCATGGGGTGAGAGGCCAAAAAACTAGCAGGCAACTTCATCAGTGGCCAGATGTATTGCCTCAGGCAAGCATTCAAAGTCTCTGTGGCTTCGATCCCTTGAATCATGATAGGGAAAACAATACTTTTCCCTATGTAGGAAAAGTGCTGTGTGAGCTTGCAGTGCCCCAGTGCCAAGACGGGCTGATTTCCAGGGCTTTCCTGGTTGTCTTCATATTTACTGCAGAATCTGGAGATGGGAAGGCAGGGATTATGCCACCATGTCCTGATTACCAAACATAAAAACACCGTTCCCACAAAGTGATAATTTTCTTCTTACAAAAACCAGAGCTAAAATACTACTATCCTGTCATCAAGACTGCTGGTTTATATCCTCTTCTCTTTCCTTCCACCTCTTACCCAGAAAATATCCTGTCTGGCACGGTCCCTGCCAACTCATCCAACCCTACTGGTCTCTGCACCCAGGAAGGAGCCATTCACCTTGGCAGAGTGGTTCTGGCACACCTGCCTTTGCTGATCCTGAATACTTACCGTTTTTCAGTTTGGGATGGAGGGGGCTGGCAAATCACCCACTTTTCCAAGAAGCTAGAGGATACTCCTGGGGAGACCATTCACCTTTCACACAGCACCTTTGCAAGGTAAAGCAACCAGAGAGAGGTAACCCCTAGACAAGAAGGCTTTTAACCCACACAGAAGTGTTGCTGGCCTTTGGGGCATTGCTACTGCTCAGCAGTGTCACCCTGCCTGCCCAG
This sequence comes from Illadopsis cleaveri, assembly GCA_013399915.1. Taxonomy (NCBI): domain Eukaryota; kingdom Metazoa; phylum Chordata; class Aves; order Passeriformes; family Timaliidae; genus Illadopsis; species Illadopsis cleaveri. The sequence goes on from VXBB01011471.1 coordinate 537,200, forward strand.
AGCCCCCAGCCGCCTGCTCCTGCACCTCCAGCAAGGAGCCTGCAAGGCTCGGGATACTCCTCTGGAGCTCAGCAATGTATGGTGAAGGTACCAAACATGCAGAGGCCAGGGATGTAATGGATACAAGCTTCTTTTAATTTAAATGTATTTATTAATGTCTATTTCATTGTTTTTACCATTTCATTATTTCAATTTATGAAAATAGAAAAAAGTGATCACAAGCACTTTGGACTTGTTCACAGAGATCAGAGCAGAACTATTAATGTGTATACAAATGACAGTTTACCCCACTCCCAAAACCTTAATTTTTTGAGCCAAGCTCAGCAAACATGCCTTGGCCAAAAAACTAAGTGGGAGGGAGGTATAAGAAAATCAAGTGGTATTCTGGTATTTTCAAAATAAACCTGCACATTTTCATTTCAAACAGCATTTCATTTTGCTTCTTACCCAACTTGAAAAGAAACTGTCTCAAGTCAAATTTGATCTTCCAGATTATATTAAAACAGGGCTTTTTTCTTGGTATTTTGTTGCTGGGTTTTTGTTTTTTCTCCCCTTCACTTCACTAAAACCACCCCTAACATACTTGTTTCAATATGACTGGAAATTATTCTTTTTTTCTAGGTTTTTTTTTTCCCCTCTTCAACCAGTGAAACAAAACAAAAGCCACCCATGATTCAATGCACTCTGCTAGTAGAACATGCATGTGAACACGTAGATGTTTACTTTCATGTACACAGATGTGCTGGGCAGATGAAGGAATGCTGGCAGAAGGAGAATCCCTGCATCTGCCTTGCACGGATCTGACAACAGGCAAAACACACTTTGCATTGAAGCTTCCCAAAGAAAGCTCACACATCCCTATGGGATACATAAATCCAGTGCATCTCTCTCCTAACTATGCCTTCTGTTTGTTAAAAAATAATTTTAAAAAGGTGTGGTAGCACTTGCACTTGCTAGCTCAACAGCCAACCTACACGGCAGTGTCTTTTCACTCTGGTCATCAGAAAAATGTCCTGTCTAAACACACAATCTCACAGGTAGGTTTCTCATGTTTCGTTCTTTGAGCAACCCTCAATAACATTAAGCATAGAGAGCACCATACTCACACCTACATATTCCCCCTATAAGACAAACTACAAAGTTGTGTTGCAGTTCCTAATACATAACCATCTTGCTTCAGCAGAAATAGACATTTATTTTGGTCCAACTTCTCTGTACAGAGGAGTACATCATTTTTTTTCCACATTTCCTTGAAGAATGACTTCTTCTGCAAATATTAATGCCAAATGTTCTGTAACTATTTCTGAAATTAAATAAAAAATACACTATTACTCAATACTATTAGGTCAGCAGAATTCAGCCATAAAAAAGGAAGCATTACAATTCCGTTTGCCATAGTTGGAAGTCAAGAAGTAACATAACCAGAATGGACTGAAACACCACTAGTTCTCATACTGCACCTACTAATAGTGTTCCTGGATGTTCCTGGAAGAAGGGGCACAGAAGAAGGTCAAATCCATATGTACTTAACAGGGTCAGTAAGTACTGTATTGAGCTGAACGAGGACTGTCAAAGTCCACACAAAACATCAACCAGTGGATTTCCACCCTAATCACCAATAACGTGCACCAATAATGCCTGGAAAAACATAATTCACCTGAACGCTTTCTACCAACACCTACACAATGCTGATAAACCCATAGTGCAGGCACTCCATGTCCTCACGCATTTCATGAGCTCTCTAAAGCCAGGAGGTATGAACAGCAGAGGTTCTCAGGAATGGAGGACTTCTGATGAGTCACATCCAACAAAGCTTTTATACCACCCTCATCACCAGAGGTGTGTGGCATTGCAGAAGCCTTGTTTGAAGGGTGCATCCCAGCAGTGAGGGGCCCCCCCCATTATTATCCCTGTTCCTCTGCCATACAGCCCAGTATCAAACAGCTCCTGGCCAAGGTCCCTATCACAGGTGCTGGGTGAAGCACTGCTCAGGACCCAGAGAGGCAAGTTATGCACTTCGAGCAAGATGTGTTGCTCAAGCTAACCTCGAGGTGAGTGCGAGACAGGCAGTTATCCCTGTCACCACAGAAACTGCTGCTCGAGTGTTCATCACACGCTACACACCTCCTACAACTGCCACAAAGCAAATGCAGGAATCAAAAAGTGAGAACCATCCTTCCACTGAGAAGCAAATAACAGCTCTGCTGCATTCCCTAATAACTTTCTCTTTCTGATAAAACTAGCTATGTCCCAGCCAAGTTGAACACGATTCTTATGCCAGATGAGCCCTGACTGACAGAAGTTCATTTTCCACTAGTAGATGCCCAAGGAGAGTAGCACAGCAGGACGGGTGGTTGAGAAATTATAAGCACAATTAGAAGATGCCTAATGCAATTCACAAAATTCCAAAAGGATGACTATTTTATCTAGCAAGTAATCTTTTTACAGAATTTGACTAGTCTAGATTTATAAAGGTTTGTCAGCCAGGTCACTGCAGGAAGCGTTCCTAATACAGAACAGCCAGAAGATGCTTTTGTGAGTACAGCCAGTTCTGACTCCCTCAAATAAAAGCTCTACAAGTCAAATTTGTGTTACACAAACCCTTTTGCAATACAGATTCAAGCCTAACATGAGATTTAACACAAGTTCTCATACCCATTAATGCTGGTGCTTATAGCAGCATGCTGGCAAAAATTTTGAGTATCAGCTCTTTTTGGGATAATCCACTCACACACACAGGGACTGTACTCTCTGATGCACACATACTACTGAAACCTGGACTAGAGCAAGCGTTTGTAGCAACATCAACAGTTACTATGCAAAACCATTCCATGAAGGTACTGTCATCCTCCCAAAAGTGAAGCAAACCTTCCACTAGGCTTGTTTCTAAAGAGTTATTAAGCAAAGGCAGTTTGTGCTCAAGGAAGATAAGGACACTTTCTGAAGGAACTGGTTTGGCTAGTCAGCTATCTTGCTGCTAAAGCTAGCATAACCCAGTGATTTCAGTGATACATGGATATCTAAATGCAAAAGTCAGCCCTGAGGACCATAATGGCATTGTGCGACACTCCCCAAAAGTCTCTCTTTATAAATTAACAAATAAATTACAACGGACTACTCTGATTGTAAAGTCTCCAGGGCATTGATCTTGATTTCCTATTTATCTGCAAATCTCTTAATATACTCTCGATGCAAGAAATAACACATTTGTATCTAGTAGTACTTTGACATCTAGTTTGCTCACCATACACACACAATTTGCTGAGAGTCCAATTTCCCTTGTAAAATTTTGCACATAGTCACTATATTTTACAGATTGCCTGAATTAAGGAGATGACTGCCAGCATTTTACCTTCCTTTTGCTGATCTTAGTGATGGGTTTTGGGTTTCATTCTTAAACATTCACACACTGAGGCACTGGAGTAAAAGCAGCTCTACAATCAAGACTATTTATTTATTTTTATTATCTCACCAAATTGGGCTGTATGAGTATCTAAATTTCCATTTCTCTAACTGTATTTACCATCAAGACAGCACAGATTTATTTTAGATTCCAAATCCAAAAATGTTTGGTCATTTACCAAGGAGAATAGTAAATAATAGATGGCTGCATAGACAAGACCTCACATAATAAATACCTACACAAACATGTTAGCTCCTGTCCACATAGAAAATTCCACTTGTGTCAGTGGTAATATAAACACAGGAACGAGAGAACAGTGTACCAGCTCTCCAGGGCTTTAAACCAAGTATGAGACATCCTTCACCTGGTACCAGGAAGACCGAGGACACTGCTGATTCCTCAGACAAGCTGTGGATGTGTGGGCAGCCCCCTGCTCCTGGGAGGCCCCCATAGCAGGCACAACTCACAGGCTTCTCCTGCCAGATCTCTGCTCCACACAGCAGTGGCCAGGTTACACTGGAGTGCATCTAAAAAGACACTGGATGCTTGCGTGTAACTGGATCAAGTTCTGCACCATCCACAAAGACTCATCTACTTGTACACATCTGTCACAAATAAGCATAGAATAGTACACAGTGCAGAAATTACAAGACAATGTAAAGGGCAGCAACACTCAACATAAGTACACACACAGCCCACACGTAAACACTGCACAAGATATTAGACAAAGGTTTTTCACTTCACATGGACATGAGCACTTCAATACCCTTAAAGAACTTGGTCGTTTGTACAAGACTCCAGATACAGAAAGCTACCACCGTCCACTCCGACAGCTCCCGAGCTGCCCGGCATGCCTGCGTGCACACTCCTGACACGGGGCAGCACACTCCCATCCCACAACGGCTGCAGCTACAGATCAAAACTAGAGATATAAAACCAATATATAGCAACAAAAAGCGATTTGCTGAACCGTAGCACTGTTGCCGAGCACTGGCACACAAAAAGGACATGGGTCAAATGCATCCAGTGTAAGCGGCATGCCAGCTATCACAGGTATTTACCTCAGGTACCACCAAGCAGGCCTCCCAGGGTACATCAGTGGAAATCCGGATTCCAGTTCCACTGTGCTTAATGTGGGTCAATATCAGAGCAGGAGATAGAGGCTGGTATTGATCCCTGTGATGAGAGTACTTCACTTTTGAGCAATGCTGTTTGATTCTGGAATATGTTCAATTAGGGGGGTTTTTTGTATCTTAATGACACACAACCAGTTTTCTCTCATCTATCTTCAAGAAAACTAATTCTACAATTTTGGGAGAAAACACAATTATATTTAAATTTCCATTGAAACATTATGTTGATTGGATCTTTTAGGCTGATTCTGATGTTCTTCTAACAGTTGCCCAGGCACCTTTTCTTTTTTTGAGACATCTCCTTTTGGTAATAGAACAAATCAGCTTGAAGTTTTAAGAAGTGTCACTTCACATGCGATTTGAACTTGCAGAAGTGTTGCATATATTTATGACAGCAAGTTTCCTTTCAGCATTTCTCTGAATTCTGGTGCTAGGTCTTATCATTTGACCAAGGAGGCAGTCCCCAACATACACTGATCCTCTGCTACCTGCTGGACCTGTTGCTTCAAATCAGTATCTCACAATTCTCAGATGCTGCTTCATTTTGTGCCTCTGAGGAATTTTCTTGCTCATCTTCAAGTGTGCGGAGAAACTAATAAAGTCCAGTCAATTGATTAATGCTTTCTGAAGAAATCCTTCTGCCTTCACCTCTGCCACTGAGCCTCCAGCTCTTACCAGAGGACAGTTACTTGCTGACACAACATCCTGAGAATAATCTCTATTGGATTTATCATGTAGCTGTTGATTATTTAGTAATCCTCAAAATACTGGCCACCTCCTAAGCTTATGAGACACAGAATTAAACATTATAAACAAGGTATTTCTCCTCTCTCTTTACATATTATACAGGGCATGTGCACCTGAGACTGCATCTCAAAAGACAGGTAGAGCAGATTGGAAGCACTTTACTTCTCATCAGCTTCAAAGGGTGAGGAAAAATAAATAAATAAAAAGAAAATCGGGAAAGAAAAACTGCCCATGTTACATCAACAACAGGTATGAACTTGATTTCTGGAACAAGAGAATCTTTCCGCTTTTTAAAGGTTGTGCAACTAATTCTTTTGGATGGGGTGTTCCCCGCTTTCAGGGCAGCTTTACAGTCCACAGTCACGAAAGACTCTAACTCAGTTGCTCTAAGCCATGCAATCAGCTCTTCTGGAAAGTAATAGCTCTCTTCTCCCGCTTTTTCTTTAAAAAGAATGAAAGGAAAAAGAAGAAAAACCAAACCACCCAAATCTGCATTTTTTCCTCCGGCTGGCAGATTTCCAAGATAAAGAGGACTGCTCTCCGGCTGGAACAGCAGCCGGGGCCTGCTCTCCAAACTCACAAAAGAGAACACCACACACAGAGAAAAAGCGACGGGTCTGACCGGCCAGAAGCGTCTTCTCTCCCCCTGAGACAGCTTCTCCAATAAAGAAGGAAAAGCCAGGCACCCGCGGCAGCCCCACGCCCCGGCCCCACAGCCAGCCCCGCCGTGCTGTTCCCACGCACCGCCGGGACGGGCGGGCAGCGCCGGGGCTGGTAGCGCCGGCGGGCTCGGGACGGGACGGGACGGCGGCTCCTTCGCGCCGGGTCGGACAGGGATAAATCGCTCCTTTCTGATAACCGAGGAACCAGAACCCACAGGAAGTTTCCCTTCTTTTCAGTCACACCTCCCCAAGTGTATGCTTCTTTCCATTACTATGACTATTTCTAAACAGGACAAGCGGAGGTGTCCGTGTCAGAGCGACAGCGGGTTACCGGAGCGGTGCTTCCTCGGGAACCCCGCGGCTCTTCCCCGCCGCCACGGTGCAGGGGAGCCGGGAGAGGCTGTGCTGGGCTGAGCCGGGGAGCGCTCTCCGGGGAGAGACGGGGCAACATGGGAAGGGGGGAAGAAGAAAAAAGAAACACTAAAGGAGAGAAACACGGCCGATGAGATGTGCCAAGGCTTATTCCCTTTTATTTCCTCCACCCCCACAAAAGAAAATAAGCCAAGAATCAGGAAGTCAGGGCTGCGTGATCGCTGCTATAGGTTTGGTTTTCTCCCCGTTTCTCCTCTCTCTCTGTTTTTGTGGTGGATTTTTTGTTTCCGATCGTCTTTTTTCTTAGAGAAATAAGTAGTTGGGACTTTCCCTCCGCCTCTCCCCACGGGAGGCCGCGGCACGGAGCCGCCCGCAGCCCCGGCTCCCTGATCCCCCGGGACGCAGCTGGCAAAGGGCGGCAGGACCCCCGCGCCCCCCTACCTTTCTTTCCCTCCACGGCGAGGCAGAGAGCGAGGCGCCCCAGCAGCAGCACCAGGACAGCGGCGCCGCGGGGCCCGGCGGCAGTGAGGGGGCTGCGGCCGCCCATGCTGCGGGGCCGCCGCTCCCTCGGTGGAGTGCCTGGGGGGTCGGACGGGACGGGCGCACGGGTGATTCTGCGGAGCCGCTCCTGCTCTGCTCTGCTCCTCTCCCGCGGCAGCGATCAGCGATCAGCTCCTCTCCGGCGCTCCAACCTGCGCGGCTCCGAGCAGCATGCTGGAGGGGCGACCGTCGAGGTCTGGGCGCACACGTGCGTACCCCGCTGTGGGCGGGCTGCTGCCTTCCTCCTCCGCCTCCTCCTCCTCCTCCCACTCTGCTCCTCCTGCTGCAGGCGGCGGCGGGTGCACAAGGGCTCGCGGAGCGGCTGGAGCCGGCTGTGGGACGGGGTGCGCCCGGCTGCGCTCTCCACTCAGTCGCGGAGCGCAGGGGCTCCCTCTGGGGACGCCAAGGAGGAGGAAGATGGGGAGGGAGCAAGGAGGAGAGGGGAGGAGAAACCGGCAGCGCCTTCCCCGCCCAGGTGGAGAAGGGGCGGGTCCCCCACCTGTCCTGGAATATGGGATGAGAGGAGCGGGGAGCAGGGATGAGATAGTTTAGTCGTTCCTTCTTGCTCAGAAGGGTGTGTATGTGTGGATTTTCTACTTCCTGGCAGTTTCTGCCCGGCAGCTGCCAAAGGCATGAGCGAGCGTTTGCGCCACTGTTCTCCAAAAAGCGGAGTGGCCCTAACGCCGCTCTTGCCTTCCCCGTGTACCCGCCCCGGAGTGGTGTGGGGGCAGAGGTTTACAGCAGCGCGGGTGTCCTGGGGCGGGTTACAGCAGAGGCGCTGTCCCGTCCCGTTCCTCAGGAGAGCTGTCCCGTCGCAGCGCCAGAGAGAGGAGTGCGGGCAAGGGCGAACTGAGACGTTTCACTGGGGAGCAGAGAAGCCGCTCTAGAGGTTCGATCCACACCCCAGGGACGCATCTCCGGGGCTCCGGCCTCTTCTCTCCGAAATCAGCGGAGCCCACGCGGTCTCTGCGGATAGTCCTGCTCTCGTTCTGGTCATTTTACTCCCTATACTTGTAAGGCCAAGTGTGAGCGTGGAATGAAACAGCGCAGTTTTAGTGCATATTTAGCACACGGATAACAAGGTCCATATCTTGCCCGTACCGCTTGTACTCCCCTGCCATCAGCACTGAGAAAGTGATCCTTGCTCCACGTTGCAAGTTACTTAATAAACACAAAATAGCACAAGTGTTGCTGAGGTGTTCCAAAACCACCCACAGACATTAAGCAATAGAGTATCTATATGGTGCTCCTTTCCCCCAAGAGGAAAACCCAAGATATTCACTAATCATTAAAGCATTCCTACGGTTTTTTAACAGGCAACTTTCTCTGGAAAGTGGGAGGAAGCACTGTCTTGTCACTCAGGTATGTGACGTGCCACTTGTCTGGGCTGGGGTTTCACCGGCTAATCTACGATTCAACACTCAAACTTGCTGAACGCTGGTGGTAATTTCTTCATAAAGCTCATGTGAGGGCTTAGGTTACACAGTCAATAGGATATGAAGACTTAAAACTGCTGTGATGAAGTGGGAACTCCAGAACTAAAGCCAATAATGACATGAGGTTTGGGAAATTCCATGCTAAATGTCTGTGTCTGTCACAGGGCAGTGGAACACAATAGATTGCAAAATAGCCACTGAGTGTACCTTGACTTTTCTCTGTTATGCATGTTTCTCTGAGAGATGCATCACCCTTCTCCTACCAATCAAATTCTTCTGTAAAATCTTTTTTTTTTTCCTGATAGTTTAACTAGTCACTGTCCTAACTAGGCAAAGAAAATTACCATCCCATTTACACATCCTAGCACAATGCCCCATGCCTGACCACATGTCTCCTGACCACGTCTTTAATCATTTATTAAGATGAGTTGCATTACAAGTCAGCTTTCACATGCTGTAGCTGACATTCTGGTTCGATTATATTTTGTAAATAATGTAAAAGATGTACTTTGAAGTAAACTTAGACATTTAGTATCTGAGGAACTCTATTAGTATGGTTGTTTTCATGGCTGTAACCGAGGGCAGAACCTGACCTTATAATACAATATTAGTACAAACATGCTTCAAAGATTCTCAATAGTACAACTTCATAAACACTATGTGTATATGGTTCATTTTCATTTATTTAGACAAATAGGAGGATCTTTAAAAGTGAGAGAGACCTAGGAAAAAGAGATCAACTTCTAGGGATGGAAGATTTTCAAAGCATCCTCAGCACACACTAATGCTAACAGCTTGCATTATGATAAAGGAAATGCAATTAAGACAACCAAGAAATGAACTTCAAATCAGTTCTGTATGTAAATAATAAATAAAATTGTGCCCCTAGACATGTACGCTGGGTATCAAGTTACCACTGTAGAAGGCAATAGGGTTTTCAAAATCTAGAAGAAGAAAGGATTCAAAGTGACAAATGAAAATCAAACCAAACTAAACTAAACTAAACCTAAGAAACAAAGAAAACATTTTTGCATATAAATTCAGTGGAGAAACTGGTCCAAATCCTGTCCTAACATGCTGAAGAACAAATACTTGCTTTGCAGAATTTTTGTGATTCTACCTGCTACACTGAGAAGGAATATTTCATACTTGCTTCACCTCCCCATCACGTACTGCCCTTACATAAATGCACATAAATTCAAGTATTCAGTCCTAACTAAACATCTCCTTCATTGCTGACATGGTGAGCAAGGGGAGACTAGGCAAATTCCCCTTTAAATTTTTTTTCCCATGCTGCAGATATCCACTACAGGAGACTCTCATCTGCTGCTGGGAGTGCAGTGCTGCTGAAGGAGCTGTACAGCAAGCTGCCATAAATTCCGTCCTCCCACCTTTGTGAGCACAAATGTGTTACTTTTGTGGCATTGTGCTCTGCTTGCCAAGGTCACGAGACACGTAGAGGAACTCTAAGACTGAAGTTTGAGAAGCTTACCACAGGCAGGAATTTCGGGCCTTTTTTACACAACTGAGCAATTTCTGACATGGTTTGAATTCAAACGTGACATTTTCCCTAAACAGCTGGTCACATACTTAGTGACTGCCTTTGGTATAACTCCTTTGAAGTGAACATGAATTTTACCAAGGGCATGCAATATTCATGTTGCAAAATTTTATTACTGGCTGCATGTGTGCATGAATCAAAGGTCATGGAACAAAGGCCAACCTTTTGATTACCAATTTTTAAATTGATAGTTCATAGTGAAAATACTAAATGCAACATCTGTCTTCAGCTTTCTTTTGATTTGTTTTCTTTTTGGTATGTCTATATGTGTATTTATATATATCTTGTCTTCTATGTATTACACATAAACATGCTGACGTATGAAGTGAAGATCATGTAATCTGGTAGTTCTTCCACATGAAGGTACTTCTGGATTGCAAAATTTGACTGCAGATGCTTACCACCACTTGCCTGCACCACTTGCCTGCACCACTGCCACACGTGGAGAGAAGTAGCTGTAGGAGGATGAATAACTGATTTCCCTATTAGTGGAAAAAGCAGGGCTAATTCTCCTATCTCTTCCACATTCCCTCAAAACAGAATACAGTTTCAAAATCCTCTCAGGAGTAAAAAAATCTCTGCTGCTGGATCCTTTCCTTACATGAAAAAAAAAAAAAAGTTACTTTTCAATATCCACCAAGAGTGGGTCAGCATTTGACCCTCAAAAAAAATTTATCAGCAACCACTCCTCCATGGCAATGCTGCTCTTGTCTGCAAGTTGTGAAAGTGATTTTAAAGGGCAGGCCTTTTGCTGGAAGAGAAGAAATTAAATAGAAATGAATTAGTGGAGTTTTACAATCCGGTTTGCTCAGATTTGGCATGGGGTTTGAAATTGTCAACATTGTACTTTGCATTGTAGTTTGTATTCTATGACTCCTCACTCAGGTTTTAAAGCAAGGGCTGAGATAAAAATTCATGGTGCTTTATGGCACTTTGCATGTTGAAAATATTGCACACACATTAACTAATTTATCTTTGCAAATCTCCTGTAAAGCAGGTTATTAGCTATCATTTCCATTTTATAGATGTAAAATAATTTGCCTTGGGCGGAGCATTAGTGGCAGAGCTAGGGTTATCACTCAAGAGCTCTATTTAAACCTTGGATCATGCTACTTCTAGAGAGTGTCCCTGCTGAAAATGGATGCATTTTTACACAGATTATCTTTCCCTCTTCACTTAACACTATTTGCAGTATCACAGAATATGCTGAGTTGGAAGGAACTCATCAGGATCATCGCGTCTAACTCTTGGTCTTGCACTGGACACCCCAAGAATCACACCAGGTGCCTGAGAGTATTGTCCAAACACTGCTTGAGCTCTGTCAGGCTTGGTGCTGTGACCACTGCCCTGGGGAGCCTGTTCCAGTGCCCAACCACCCTCTGGGGGAAGAACTTTTTCCCAATATCCAACCCAAACCTCCCCTGACACAACTCCAAGCCAGTCCCTCAGGTCCTGTCACTGGTCACTGCAGAGAAGAGATCAGTCTCTGTCCCTCCTCTTCTGTTCATGAGGCAGTTTTAGCTGCAATGGCGTCTTCTCCAGGCTGAACAGACCAAGTGACCTCAGCCACTCTTTGTATGGCTTCCCCTCAAGGCTCTTCACCATCTTTGCTGCCCTCCTTAGAACACTCTCTAATGCCTTTGTATCTTTCTTATATTGCGGCATCCAAAACTTCCCCCAGCACTTGAGGTGAGGCTGCCCCAGCGCCGAGCAGAGTGGGACAATCCCCTCCCTTGTCCAGCTGGCAATGCTGTCCCTGATGAGCCCCAGGACACAGGTGGCCTTCCTGGCTGCCAGGGCACAATGACTCATATCCATCTTGCCATTGATCAGGGCCCCCAGGTCCCTTCCTAAAGGCACTGCTTTCCAGCATCTCATTCACCAACCTGTCCATACATCCCAGGTTGCCCCATCCCAGGTGCAGAGTCCAGCAGTTTGTTTGTTTATGTAACACCACTTAAAAAAGACAACACCAACAAACACATGAATGTTGAAATTAAACTTTATTTATAATAAATTGCACAGTCAGTATTTCAACACATGGCCAAGAGGTTATCTCAGGAGGGTTCCTTCATGTTCTTTATTTCTTTTTTATATCCGTGTTAAATTTATCTATCATCTCAGTCACCAAGTTCACTGTGGCATTTTTCAGCAGAATTCTCTTAAATCAGGAACAGACTTCTAAAATTATTTAAACTCTGTTAGGGATTCACAGCACTAGCTTATGTATTAATGAAAGTAGGCAACAAAAAATCAATTTAAAAATAAAACCTGTGTGGCTGTAGTGGTTTTTAGCACACAAAGATTTATTGTGCCCATTGCATGGGAGAAAGTGTGAACCATCTATTTTCTGAATTATGACTTCTCTTTGAAAAGACCCCCAATTTTTGTTCAGTATAAAGAAAGGGAAAAAATTGGTTTTGTGCATTTTGATTAACATCTAAAGCAATTACAAGAGAAAAAAAAGCTATGGGAAATTCTTTCAGTATTGAAGATAAACATGGCAATTGATAAGATAAACTGAACAAGGTTATCACAGTTTCATAGGAATAACTACACTGTATTGACAAAAGTATTCAGATTTACTCACTGTATTGTTGTTCTTTGCCCTCTCTCAAAATCTCTGCTGAACTCCTGGGGAATGTGGCACCTCAATTGCCACCTAGGAGATAATTTCAAAGGGTAGAATGCACTTCCTGCTTAAAAGCATCTGCATTTTGTTGTTTGTAACTTCACATAGAGACTACTGTGGTTTTTCACAAACTTTAACAAGTACCAAAACTAGGCATTTCTTTCCTCAGTAAGTTTTACAGTCCATGAGGGTGAGGACAAAAGGACTGATACTATGCTGAAATGAGGTATATTATATACAAAATCTTTGTTACTAAGCAGTACAAGTTTCCTACAGAAAAACAAGCTCCAGCCTTATTTCTGTACTTGACTTGTTGAGGTGACTTACACCTTGATGTTAGTATGGTACATATATTTCTTCATTCAACCAGAAATCATACAACTCCGTATGACTGCAGCAAATACAGTTTGAGCATGCTGCCAATTAATGTGATGTCAGTGGAAGCAGAGCTAACACAGAATCACAAAATGGATCAGATTGGAAGGGACTGCAGTGGGTCACTTGGTCCGGCTGCTCTTCTCAAGCAGGATCATCCTAGAGCAAATGGCACAGTATTGCATCCAGATTGCTCTTGAATATTTCCAGTGAGGGAAACTCCACAACCTCTCTGGGCAATGTGTTGTGGCCAGTCTGCTTGCTCATCTACACAGTAAAGAAGTTCTTCCTCAGATGCAGATGGAGCTAATTGTGCACCAGTTTCTGCCTGTTCTCCCTTGTCCTATTGCTTGGCACGACTGAGAAGAGCCTGGATCCATCCACTTGACACCCTCCCTTCAGATATGTACATGCATTCATATGGTCCCCTCTCATGGACATGGCTCATGGCAGCTTGTTGTCCACCAGGATCTCCAGGGCCTTCACCACAGAGCTCTTTTCCAGCAGGTCAACCCTCAGCCTGTGCTGGTGCATGGNGTGGCCAGTCTGCTTGCTCATCTACACAGTAAAGAAGTTCTTTCTCTGATGCAGATGGAGCTAATTGTGCACCAGTTTCTGCCTGTTCTCCCTTGTCCTATTGCTTGGCACGACTGAGAAGAGCCTGGCTCCATCCACTTGACACCCTCCCTTCAGATATGTACATGCATTCATATGGTCCCCTCTCATGGACATGGCTCATGGCAGCTTGTTGTCCACCAGGATCTCCAGGGCCTTCACCACAGAGCTCTTTTCCAGCAGGTCAACCCTCAGCCTGTGCTGGTGCATGGTGACACTATCAGAGCACACTGTATAGTTATTCAGGATGGGTGAGCAGCAATGCTAGGTGTCTGATTATGAACACTAATACTGCTAATTGCATTACTCTCACTGTCTGTTCTGCACTTTATGGCCTTGCTCACCTAATTCCTGACCCTGTCACATCCCATATATGTCTGCAGTGACAAAGAGGTGGGGACAACAAGGCACAAGCTCATGAGCTTTGACCCAGGAAGAGTAAAAGTGCCATGAAGCCAGGCTCAGGTGTGGTGGTTGGTTTGGGTTGGTTGTGTTTATCCTGAACCTTCCCTTCCCTTCCCTTCCCTTCCCTTCCCTTCCCTTCCTTCCCTTCCCTTCCCTTCCCCCATACCAAGTTCAATACCACTTGCAAATACTGCAAGTGTTTGCTCAAAATGCTGTCTCCTTAGGTGTTTGTAGTGCCGGGAAACCTATGGCACAGAGAGAGTGAGGAAAGCTGGTAGCTCTGAGTAAACACACAAAGAATATGAGTTGCATCAAGGGTGTGGCTAATGGGGGTTTCTTCTGATTCAGCCATTTCCTGCCATTTGCATCCAAAGTGGACACAGATAGGAATGATAAGACTAAGACATTGCAACACTGTGGTTCTTCTGAAAAACTACAGCAACCAGTTCCTATATAGGCTAGCAAATATAAGTCAGCCCTCCCTTATATCCACTCCTTGTTTTGCACTATTTGTCTCTACCTTAACTGACTTTTCTACATTAATTCCTGTATGTTACTCAAATTAAAACAAAGCTACACAGAGGCTGACTATACAAGTAACTGTACAGGGCCATTCTCCAGTATGAAATTAATTGTCACAGAGTACATTGTATCTATTAAAATGTTAAAGTCTCTCAGCCCACAGAGTGATGTGTTTGCATCCAGACTACCCATAAGGAGCACTCCTTGCCCTCTGCTGCCTCTCAAACTGTATGTGGATGAGTACTAGCCAGTCTAGCCTGGGACTGTTTGTATAAATGAATAATGCAGATGATCTAGCACAATGTGCAGGGAACACTCCCTGTACAATTGACCAACATGAACATGGTCATAGTTATTGCCCAATATTTTGAAGTGAGCACTTCTGTTCCTTACTTATCTCAGTGCACATAGATTCAATAACTAAAGTATCTGAGTAGGTAAGATTTCCTTTCTAGCCAAAAAAAGCAGAGATGAGTAAGGAACAGTTGTTTTCTTCCAGTCCTGTTAGTAAGTACCCTTATGTTTATAGACATTTCCTTGCTTCCTCCTTCTCTGTGATCCCAGAGATATGCCACTGAAATCATTGCCTTGCATATTTTCCACAGAAAAAGCTAAGCCCAATAGCAAAGCTGTCACTGAAGAGAAGGGAAAAAGCATTTTTCTGTCATGTGCTTTGAGGTTTTGTCCCCCCAGGGTTTTAACCACAGAGTAGATAATCATTTTTATTTAAAGCAAAACAAGTCATAATGCTTTATTCTATCATGTTTTGTTCAGCCCTGCATAGCTAAATAATAAAGACCTATGTGGCAAAGTCTGGTCAATTCGATATGATTAATGTAACCTAAATCTCAGAGATACTGCAACTGCACTGAAACAAATCCTATAGGACATGGACAGGCAACCAGCAGACTTTTTTGCTTTGTTACACCTTTAACTCTCAAAATCTTTCTCAGGTAAAAGTTTTCTGCAGCATGTTAGAGACTGTCAACAAATGTGGCAGAGTAGAAGAGCATGCTCTGGAAATCAGAGATGTCACAAAGTGCCCAATTTTCCAGCAATGGCATCTTCCTTTTCTAATGAGGAGGAGCCAGTGTAAATGTAAGTCCTTCCCTGAGGAAGGCCTTAAGGCAGTTTGGCCAACATAGCAAGGTACAATATTGAAGACTGAGATCTGGGTAAGTGACTAGGTGTTGGAGGATTGGATTTGTGAAGTAAAACAGCTGCAACATAAGACCTGTCATTATCACTGCATGTGTTTCTGGGCATTTTAGTTCAGACTGCCTCTTGTGGTCCTGTGGACTGAATGTCCACTACTCATCAGGGTATGCTATGAGTATTCCATATGCCCCTGGAGCACATCTTTCAGCTTAGCTCTTTTTTGGAAGAAACACAGGTATTGCACCCAAAGCCCATGGCATGAGGAAGATCAGTCTCAGAAGTGCACTCCCAATCCATACCAAAATGCTTTTACAAATGCTTGCCCACAATCTGCAGTTTCTAGAAAAGAGAGAAACAATAAAATATTTTAGTTCCTATAGAAGTATGAATTTTAATCTTTAGAAGGCAAGACAAGACCTAGAACTTCAATCTTTGAGGTTTCCAAACTGGGCTGACCCCAAACCCAGAACATAAACAGACACAGTCTCATGGATTACCTAGAAAACCACTTGATATGAAAACGGCAATAGGATGAGAATGCCAAGCACTTCCCATTATCCAGTGATTCTGCAAGGTAAACAACATACATAGGACCTGTAATGAAAAGAACAGGCTAAAAGCAGCCAGACAGCTCTTCAGGGAGCCATTCCAGTGGTACATATCAGCAGGCAGGCAGGGTGGGAACCAGGGCTGGCCACTGCATCCACAGAAATCAGGTGCTGCAACTCAATTAGGACAAAGTTAGTTAGTCCATAAACCAGATAATCAAGACCTGATGTCACATTTTAGGTGCTGTCCAAACATGGCTACAAAAAGGGGTTGTGAGGGGCCACCTGAGTGCTCTGAGCTTTTTCTTCCTTCCTATTTATAGCATGGTCCCCGAAACACCTCAGGATATCTATTTGATCTCAGCTCTCTGGTATTTACTTCTTAAGCTCCCAACAGCTCAAGTACTCCCTTTCTGTTCAGACAGGTGAGCAATTGTTCAGGCATTTCAGTAAACCTTCCAGAGGTAATTAAGATATAGCTGTCTCTGTGGCTTCCTCTTCTCCAAACTCAGAGTCAGTCCTTAAAATCCTCATGTGACTTGACAGCAAGAGGATGTGAACCTCTAATCAATTCCGTGTGCACACTCCCACCTCCATCAGATCCCCAGCTACCAGTGTGTGATATCCTGCACTGCTGGCAAGAACACAATATCCTGGTGTAATAGAAAGCATACCATAAAAGAGCCCAGGGATATATGAGGATAAAGAGACCTGCCTCCTGCCAATTTTTTTCTGAAATGGGTCAGATTGGATAGGTTACTTCACATTCTCCATCATCCCATCTACATAAGCAGCTCCCCAAACTTACAAGCTCCTTGTAATTTGATTTCATGCATTACTTCTTTTCCCAGTCACTTCTGCAGAACTAGAGACCCAATTCCTTTTAAAAATGAGACCCAGTGCAAGAGCATTAACTTTTCCAGACCTGCTTCCTTCCTGACCTCACTGCTTATTTGACTGTAAAACAACTGATGCTGCAGTTTTCAAAGAGGCGAGTGTGGACCACAATTTCTATTCCCAGTCTGTGGGAGTGGGAAAGCAACTTCAGCATAAATACATGTAATTTGATACTTTAAATATATTTTAAACCAGCTCCTTTTCCTTTAAGCCTAATTTCCTCTGAAGATAGAAATTTATCATCAATGACTCAAGCTTCCTCAAGGTTTTATCAATTTAAACTTCAATAATGCTCTTCCTTCATGGGTTCATGCTACATTGCCTAGCCCTTGCTTATCCAGCCAGCACTTGCTCATGCAAACCAATACTTCGGCTTTTCTGGCTTATTTGCATGACTGCTTTTTCATTATGTGCCTTGCCCAATCTATTAATTTGAGATGAGGGTCTTGTGGGAATTAATAAGTCTGCAAATAGATGAGCTGTTTAAAATCTTCCCTGTTTTCTATATGGTTGCAGAATATAGAAATGCTTCTTCTATATGGAGCGGCAACAAATGCGTGGATCTCCTAGCAGGGGAACTACTGGAGATTGTTTTTCTTCAAATGATTTTGCTTTCTCCCTTTGTTGACTGTCATCTGCAGTACACTCTTGTGCCCTCCAACACCAGCTGGATTAGAGACAGCTGGTATGGAGATGTATCCATGGTAATTGGCCACATGGGCTGATGGTGATACAACAGTTGCTGAAGCTGCAGCATCTTCGCTTTACCTACCACCTGATTTCACAAGGCTTGGGAGGTCCTCACTCTTCCATGGTATTTGGTTAAAATTAGTTAACAGGGATGGGGATCAATAGATGGAATGACTGCATGAATCTTTCTTCCGAACTAAAAAATTGGAGGCTGGCAAGAAGCTGTGATTGTGTGACTTGAAACAGTTGAAATGTGTCCTTAATGTCCTTTCTAGCACCTCAGGAATAATGATAGGTTTAGAGAGTGCAACTCTGTGACCTTATTTGAATTGGAGCACACTGCAGTGTGTCTGAACAGCTCTCTCCAGGCTTTTTTTGGTAAGTTTAAAGAGACTATATCAGGATATCAGTGTGATCCAAGGTTACCAGAGTTGTTACGGCTCATGGCAGAAGCATATGTGCTCCATGATTCTGATGTTTGTCATGCACAGATCTGCTCCTGACCTTTGTTTTCATCTCTACATCTCACCCTGAAGCTAACATAAAGTGCAACAGAAGCCACGTCTACTTGATCAAGCCCACACAGAAGTCAGAGGGCTTCCTTGGAGAGTCGGCTGCTGGCTCACAAGGACTTCCCTCAGGAAAGGAAAACAAGAAGGTTGTGCTTGTTTTGCAGTTTCTCAAGAACCAGAAGATTTACTATAAGCAAACAAAAGTCTTATCTGAGTATGGAGAAGGAAGTAAGAGGAAATAAGAATTACAATGAGAAAGTCTCAAAAACACAAATAGGAGCCTGTCACTACCTTTCAGGGACACCTATGCAGCTTACTAGTGCAAAAAAGTAAAAAAGCCTGTCCCAAAGGAGGTAAATTTTTATGTGTGGCCTGAAAAATTAGATGCTGTAGTAGGAGCCGGAGCTTCAAAAGCTGGTAGTCTGTGTAAGACCAACCTTCCCTTTGTAAAACGGGGATAACAAGTAGCACAAAAACCTAAACAATTTTTAAGAATAACAACTGAATAACCACAGGGTGCTTTACATCCAGGAAGGGCTTCAGGAATCCTAAATATTCTTAAAATCTTGACATTCCATAATGATTTTAGTTTGGTATCTGCAAGGGGATGTTTTCTGTTTCAGAGACCAGCTGCACTCTCACTTCTTAAGTGAAGGTTCTTCACTGAAATAGAAAGATGTCCAGGTTGATGAGATACAGCATTGGCATTGCTGCTCTATTCACTTTTAATTGTGGTGACAAGAGCAGTATAAATCAAGCCAGTCCAGCCAGGAGATCTTACCACAGGCTGGTTAAGCTCTACATTAATATGAACATCTGACCCTTCATTTTCTAGAGGGGATTAAAACAAGGGTAAAACCTTGAGGGAGGCCACTTTTTTGTGTGTATGTGTCAAGGTGGGGAGAAGAGAGACCATGGGCAGGCAACTCCATGGCTTGAACCAGTATAAATTCTTCAACTCTCCCTTTTGCCTGTGATGTGGAGCCCACTTAGGCTTACTTGGAGCCCAGTGTGAAAGAGGGCAATGAACTCAGGTGTGGTTTGCTGCATAGTGGTTGTGTATGTGCCTCTAGGCAGGTCCGAAGCACACAAAAAATTCACTGCTCTTGGTAATCAGAGTGGAATGATGTATTTGCTTTCCTTTCATTTTAAAACAAAAATCCAGCCTGACTATTTTAAATAGCAGCATTTCTCTAGGAAAGGCATTTGTTTACTTTAGTGCCTGTAAAATTCGTCAGAACAAGAGTATGGGAAATGGAAAGCCTTGTGTTATTCACAGAACAAGTATAACAAGTTCTGCAAGTTCTCTTCCAATGTTTCACCAATTCAATCTACTCAAAGCTGGCAGATTAGACTTCATAGTCAACACAGTACAAGATTTTCTTTAGTTAACGAATTAAATACTGCAGTCTCTTTGTAAATCTGGGCCCAACACATATAACTACCTCCCACCCAAATAGCAATGGCATTGCTAACAGGCACCAGTTTTGCTGGAGACTGGGCCAGAGATTGAGAAACTCATTCTGCTGACACTCGGCCCAGAAAAGCAGAAGTCACTGGCCATCTCCTGCAGGCCCCATAGCTCATATTCTGCAAGAACATAATTTTACCAAAGCTGGACTTTTCCCTTCAGTGCCCATCTTTGCTGGGAAGGACAGTGCCATAGGATGTGGTGATGTATGTGAGTGATTTACAAAAGAGCTCAAGTTCATTGAGGGTTGTTAAATACTGGGACACAAACACAATTGTTGACTCAGGAAAGGTATAACACCACAGCAGCAGTTGGGATTGTTTGGGATGGAGAAAGCGAAGCATCGTAGAAACATTGATTTTGGTTTGACACAGTACAGTCTCTCTCCCCTTAATTAAGCAAGCAGAAATGGAAGTCCTTAGGCACTGTTCTCCAGCTTTTAAGGCATTGACATATACAGAGCACCTCATCTCCCTCCTCTGGGGAGTAAACAGCCTTTATCCACCACCACTGCAGCTATTTCTAAACTGTAGAGAAGGCTTTTCCAGTGTCAACTCATGAGCTGCTCTCTTCCTGAGCTCATGGAGTGGGACTCATATTCTGTCCAGCTACTAAAAATACTTGTGGAGTGTTGGATGTATAGGGACTGACAAATCCCTGAGATATCCACAAAGGTGGGTGATAATTTGGGTTGAGTTCCCTTGATTTGGCTCTGATACCAGGCTGCTGCCCATGTTTCTGGCTGTTGACTTTATTCCCACATGACATAAACCTACGACCCAGGACCTATGTGGGATCATGTCGACCCAGTGGTAGAGGAGGGGAAGAGACCCTAATATTTGTCCCTAATGCTACAAGGAAAGGCTCTAAAACTTTACCATGTGTTAAGTAACGCTTCATTTCGCTAGGAGCTTCCCTGATCTCCAAGGCATTACTCATGGGGGAGGGACCTGCTCACCATGAGTAAAGGCTTTGGAATCCTGCCTCTAGTGTGGAACACTACAGTAGCAATACTGAATATGTAAATCTCTGCTTTGTACCATATGTGCATAAAATTAGGAAAACACTGCATAACAAAGAGCAAAATAAGGCAAGCATGTTCAACACCTCAGTCTACATTCAAGCTGCTGATTTACAGAGCCAAGGGACAAGCTCTTGATCTTATGTTCAAGCAAATTGCAGGAACAAGATGCTGACAAGTTATCTAAGGAATGTGGTCCTCCAAGAACTTATCGAACCTGTCCATTAGTCCATCCATGCGCAGAGGCATTGCAATTTTGGACAGCACTAAGAAAAGAGACCAGCCTCTATAGGCACATATATGGCTTCCACAGATTCTAGAGAAGTCTCACAAAAGATGAGGATATTCAGGACCATGTATATTTGTGGCTTGAACTTCCTTAATCTCAAGCAGCAGATTCCTCAGAATAATTTACAATGACAGAGAAGGAAAGATGACAGCATTTGATCTTTTGCTTTGCTGTGGAAAAGCAGAGCATATGGCAGTACAGAAAGTACATTTTCCGCTCTGCTTGTCTGCTAGTACCACTATAAGAAATCAAATTCATCAAATTATAGCCTCGTGAATCATGTATTTCACTGACATTGTAGGGGAGGCAGAAAGGGAAGGAGAAGGAATGGAGTTTGTTTCAAGCTTGTCTGTCCCCATGACAGAAAAAATAGAAAGAGGAAAAAAATCTCTTTTAGTTATTTTTGCTGTAACAGAATGGTGTTCAATGACTACACAGCAATGACACAGGTAAGTGTTAAAATTATCTCATGTCATATATCACAACAATACACATAGGTTCTTCGACTGCTTTAGTCTCATATATAGCTTGCAATCCACAATCTGCAATGAGATGTGAGACTGTGGTTAAGAGTTGAGAAATTAATAAAAAAACCCCAAATGTGTTATTCTAATGAGTAAATTCTGCAGTCTATGCCATATTATCTCCCTAACTCCACTTGAAATTAAACAGTATCCACTCTGAGCATCTGCTCAGTTCCTGTTCTACACAGAGGTGTCGACAAGAGGGCACAAGCTGATTTTTATGATGTGAATCAAGTCTGGTGGAAACGATTACTTCTTAAGTTTCAGCAGTGGGTTGGCCTGATAGATGGTATAAAATAAAGACTATCCCTGCCCTAGGGGGTTGCAGTCTAAAAAAAGACCAAAGGAAAGTATTTGTCTCTTGCAAAGTGATTTATTCAATTGGTTCTCTCAGTTTATAGTCTACTTTGAAGGTGGGCACATTTGTCATGTAAATTCTAGTTTCTGTGAGAATAACAGAATGGGCCATAGTGATGTATGCTGACTCCAGAAATTGTGTTTGGTTAAAAAAAAATCCTGTCTGTTCAGACATTTTGAAGCTGAAATAATTTAATTTATTGGTTAAGAATAAATTTTATTTCTAGACTTCTTTGAATAATGTGGCTAAATAAAACATCTTATAGACAAAATATGTCACTTCCATTAGTGATTCTTTTTACATTTTTGTTTTAGGGGAAAAATTCTGGGGAAAAAACTGTTCTGAAGGAAAATATTCCAAATCTGAAAGCTGCCAAACAGCCTGCTGTTCAGTAAATTCTGCCACAATAAACAAGACTAATAATTTCAAGAAAGAGTGATCATTGTGAACAAACCCACAGCAAAGCAAAGGGCTGAACTAATTGTTGGATCAGGTAATCTGCAGGACTCTGATTTAGTGTTCGAGGTCATAATTGGGTCCCTGACCACCTGCTTTGGTCACTGGAAATGAATGCAGCTGGACTTGGCTGGTCACTCTGTCAGACGTTTGCTGAAGGATGCACTGAGTGCTTTTGTTAGCAGTTGGTTGCTGTTCAGGCTTAAGTCAGTGTAAATTGCTCCTGAGCTTAAGTCTAGCTGTCACTAACACCAGAAGTAGTAAAGGCTCTTAGGTAAAGAAATAGAATTTCCTCTCGTTTGCCACAGGGATTTCTGAAGCACAACAGCATGAATACATGTTAGATAATCTACAATTCAGAATGCTTCCTACACACAAGAGGCAAAAAAAGTAACATGGTTTAGTAGAAACTGCAGGCTTTGTGTCAGAAACCTGGTGCCTCAGTGCATGTCTCTGCTCTGCATCCTTCAGCAAAGGGCATAACCTCTGACCCTGCATTTTGCTTTCCTTTAGAAATGATATCTACCCTCTTTTTAAAAAATGTTTTTAAATATACATGTGAGATAGGTTGGATCATTACAGAACAAGCACACAAACAAATGTACACACACCCAGACAAGCCATAGTGATACATAAAATGCAGACACTCCCATGCAGAGAAATGTACTGATGACCTTAGGCTAATTACTGGAGTCTGGGTGGTACTGCTGGCATTCGCAGAGCACACACTCAAATAGCTGTGCAGGTCTGTGCAGGCAGCCAGAGAGCCCTTTTGCATGAGGCTGGCTAGCCTAGATGTTCCCAGGCATGCTGAGCCATTTGGGGTAGCTGGCAGCTGCTGGGGTGCTGCTGGGCAGGCTGCTTTGCCAGCTCTTCTCTAGCCTCAGAGGGCAGAGCTTATACTCACAAGTAAGGAAAGGGGAACACAGTTCCCACTTTCTAGAGAGCTGGGGGTTTTATTTACTTATTTATCAGAGCTGCTATTTCATTTAAAGCCCATATGTATTTATCAGGAGCCTTGCTAGATTAAATGTGGTGCAGCTGGCGGTGAAGTCTCAGAAGCGTCTCTCATTCAATGCTTCCCACAGTGGCAAAGGGCCTGGCCTCTCCTGTGTAGTTTAAAATTGCTGTGTTTGGAAGTGCAGAAAGGAAAAGCCTTGGGAGGAGCAAGAAAAGAAAAGGAAAATCAATTGTGGAGAAATTCTAGTTCCCCAATTTTAAGTGCAATTTTGAAGCAATCAGAAATAGTTCATTCTAGACGGGCCCACACTTTGTAGTTTTTGAACTTCCAGAGCCTTCCCACAGGATATCAGGTTATTAATATTATTTTACCAGAAACAAATTTCACAGATACCTCATATTGTCAGCACACAGCACTGCACCTCGCTCTGATGAGAGGTTAAGCCAAACAATAACTCCTTCACTGTCTGTCAGCTTCAAGGCTTACAGCAGCTCATGTGTGGTTCACAACTGACTTTTGTTTCATGTATTGTTTGCTAGATCGCCTACAAACTTGTGAAGTGAAACTGTTGTTCCTTAAAAGAAAAAGCTCTAGTGATGCTCCTGCTGTCCATGAATGGAGCCTTTCCTCCAAACTTCGTGCAGAATTCCTGTCTAGTCTGGAGCAGGGTGCTTCAGGCTGTCCTTGCCAAGCCCGTTAGCACAGGCTGAAGAGCACTGCTCAGATTACTGCATCCACAATGGTCTGGTTAGAATCATAAGCTGAAATTTACTTCATCCCAGGAGGAAGAGGTTTACCACACATTGCTCCCCTTAATCTAAGATCTTGCCCAGATACAAGTTCAGTCACATGTGTGCAGCACTGTTAGTGAACCAAAAGAGTGTGTGAAACTTTGGACCCATCCTACCTCAGAAACAGGGCTCAAGTTCAGCAGTTTTTCAGAGGCTGTTTATAGCAGTTCTGTACAATCAAACCAAAACCAAAAGCACACAAACAATGGCCGATGCCTGAACTCAAGCTCTTCAGCATGCTTTTGGCTGTTCTATAACCAAACAAATGAGTCTAATGTCTCATTGTGTGTATTCAAACAGGAAGCTACTCTGCAAGCTCCAGGTTGCATTTGACCCTGAATAAAACTGCTTTATCAGGTAATGCAATCCTAGGTGTACTTATAGGAGACTTAAAGTGTTTCATATGCAGTCAAATAACTTTATCACCCTTGACTCTGCTTTATTGTTTTGTCTTTCAACACATTAGACGTTATGGGATCTTCCTAAGTTTCTGCCCCAGCAGCATCTCCTTCCCTGCTACTACTAACCCTTCAGGCATTGCTTCTAGTTTGGTGACTGCTAGTTCCCAAATATAAAAGATTCTTTTAACCTGGCTTCTGAGATGAAACAGTCTTGTTGGATACTAGACAGTCCCCTCAGAGAGAGATAAATATTTTGTAGTGAAAGAGCTTTCCACTGAACTTCTCATCCTCTCCAAACCAAAGAAAAGAAAAATAAATAGATTTAAATAATGTATTAGATTAATACAGGATTTCTACATATTTCTTTAATGAAACAGATTTTTAGGAAATTAGGTTTCTTTAATTCATCTGTTCTTGGAACTACTCCTTTTCCTACTCTCAAGACAGTAATGAATTTTATAGATTTGTCAGAATTGCTCAACAAATGTTTGTAATAGTTAAGACACATTCCACTTCCAAAAGCTCTTTGAAGCAAAGGCTGCTTTTCATTTTTTGATGCTTGATACTCTGTATTTGGCCAGTATGACTCAGCATGGGACCATGATTTCTATTCTCTGAAAGGATGACTCAGTCTGTACTTACAAGAAGAGTGCCTGAAGAGCACACAGCACATTGCATGCAGAAAAAGATAAGGAAAAGAAAATCCTCTAAGAGTCTGCTTTAGACATATTAAACATGCTCTGTAGATATTATTGACTTTTTCTACATAGGAATATAAATAATCATGATTTTAAGGGAAAAAAGTAATCAAATTCACCAATAGCTCTTATACTCACCCTGGCACAAAATAATTTCTTGTTCTTTTGGTTTTTGGGGCTGGTTTGGGTTTTTTTGTTTGTTTTGTTTGTCTGTTTTGTAAATGTGTTTAATGAATAAATTAGTATTTGTGTCTGGAGAAATAAAACTCCCCGCAAATACTCCTGTGTACAAATGTGATAACTAGTCGAGTTGCTTGATGCACTCTTAGAAGAAATCAGATGGTGACCATAGTAAAAGAGCATAAGGAGACACACACCATCTTGCAACAAGTCAAATAAAATGGACTTAGCAAACATACTTGTCAAAAACAAAAGCACATTCCCAAATGACATCAGAGCCAGTGCTAAGACCACAAACTTGAAGAATTGGGATGAATGTAATGACCCTCAGTGTACAGAGGCTTTTCCCACTAAACATCTTGACAGAGGGACTCACTCTTAAAACAGCTCACATGGGGCATACTGCCTTTATGGAACACTCCAGAAAGCTTAACCATTACCCAGTTTCTCACTCTAGAAGCAATAGATGGTTACGGAATCATAGCTTTAAGTCTGTAGAAATGCTTGACAGACATCTGCTGTATTTTAATATTTTGGTTTTATAGATGCTGGAAAATAAAGAGACACACACAAAAAAGATTAAAGCTGGTATGTTTTTCAGTCCAATGTGATTGTCACTAGGAGTTCTTAATTTTACTCTATTCACTGCCTACATATAGCCACAGACCAGGCAAAAAGCCATCTGAGGAAGAAAAAAAACAGAAGCCAGGCTGCCTTGAGTCAGAGCCCACGTCTCACAAACTTGCGGTAGCCTGCAGCACACGTTGACCACAGCACTCAGACACCCCAGAAGAAGAGCCCAGTGGCTAAAGAATATGGCTAGCAGGCAAAACACTTGGGCAACTGAACACCAGACACCCCACATTCCCACTGTGAGCAAATTACTGTAGCTCAATTTGCCAAAGTTTATAGGTGCCATGAGGTTCTAGTTGTCTATATGGAATTGGCCTCTTGCCTTCCCAGAGCAAAATGTACCCATCTGCAGAGCCAGACATTATTGTTCACCTCACAAGACTTTTGGGAACTTTTAAGGATGCTACTGGAGTCTTCTACCTGAAAAGTGAATCATTATAGTTCATTACCAGGCCTGAATTTTTAAATAACAAAATATAAGTCTCAGTCACTTGATTAAAAGGTGATTACATACCAGCATAGACCAATAATTTGCTTCCAAGAACCCAAGGCATATGATTTAGGAATAAAGAATGCTTATAACTCTTGCAGAGGACTTGCCAATAGCCATGTCCACCTCATCGAGGAAATTTAATCTTTACCTGGCTTCTTGCTGAAAGGATTGTGGTGAGGCAGCACATTTGTTGAGTGTTGGTGGTCTTGCTCTGAGCTGTACAGTTCTGGGACAACAGAGATACTTGCCTATCATGACTTCTTCAGGAAGTCCAGCCTGAGAAGGGATGGAAGTCCAGCAGGCAAATGAGGTGCAGAGGTGTTCTGGGGGCTGAATCACAGCCTGTGAGACCCAAGAGTGCTTTTTTTCATCATATCAGGACTTGAGTCCTGCAGAAGCACCTGTCAGTTGCATGGCTATCCAAAAATATTAATTCAAGTGGTACAAACCACTGAAACTTCCACATTCAATCCAAAACTACAGTTCAACTGAGATGAGTGACTCTCAGAGGGTACAAATTACATCTTGACTTAAGACAGTCTGTAGCATATGAAGGCAGAACCCAGCTCCTAATCAATCTTTTATTAGGTTGGCAATGCCAAATTTTCTTTAAGGAGTTTTGATCTCTAGGGCATTATTTCCTTACCTTTCCTGCAACCCTGAAGTTTCTCAGGGCCGGTTAGTACTTCAGGGTCATGAAGCTCTTCTCTGAGGGCATCATCTGATAAGGGAATGATATGTTTTCTATCCTGCTGTCTGGCATCCTTCTGTGAAACTTGTCTGACTCTGACACATGCTGTTGAGGTTGTGCTTTTGCTGATCATTGGACTGGTCATATTTTACTTACGACATGTGTATAAATAATAGTTTGGACAACAATCATTCTAATGTGAACCTGTGGTATTTTGTATCTTTCTAAAATCCTCTGCCTTGGTTTAACAGAGAATTCCAATCTATGTATTTTAAGCATACTGTCATGCTCATTGGTGCTGCATGAAAACTTTAAAAATTGGTATTGAAATGACTGACAAATAAATAAATGAGAAAGAAGTAAAACATCCCATAAAAGATTTCTGTAGATGCAACATCAGAAGGCAAATAAGTAAAATCACATTTATTAAGTTGATCTGATTACTAAAACCAATCATGCTCTGAGTGACAGAGTTTTGAATGTTTGTGGCTTGCAATACCAGATACAAATGTATCTGAGCAGACACAGGGAGGAAGGGGAGGAGGGAAGAGTACTAATGTGCCTCATCCTTGGGACCTGGGGATACTCCCTGTCATCTTCCACACAGAAGCTTTTTCATGTCCTGCACAGAGTTAATTAAGTTATAGGACAGCTACCAGGAACATTTTGTAGTTGTCTCTATGCTATTTCTTTCTCTGGTTCTCTGTGATGGCCAGGTTTGGAGGCCTGGCAGGCCATGCCAGGGCTCCCTGGGGAATATCACTGGATCATTGCTCAGTTCAATCACTCCCAAGCATGGAGTCAGATTGCCATACACTGTTCAAAGCAGCTTTTCTGCAAGAAAAAATGCAATCTGTGGCCATTTAGCCTTCAGCAATTTTCTACCACAGTACAGTAAAACTTTTTCTATTAGCAGTTATTTGTACCAAAAGTATTTGTTTTCTCTGTTAGGCATCTTTATACTTGCAGCATTAGAGAATGCCACCAGAATACACACTGCTTTATAAGCCTGTGGAGTTTATGTTATGGTTGAGAGCTGGGAAAAATGCTTTGTCTGTGTCTTGCCAACTCTGTGGTAGCATAAAGCAGAAGCCAGACATCAAAATATTGAGAGAATGCAAAACAGACTTGACAATATTTCGCACTTACCAGAGGCTTACTCAAATTTGGAGAGGTAAATGTATTTATAGCTGCTTTCAGAAGTGTCTACACTGAACTGAACTGTGCACAAGTACTTAGTGCTTTCAATACTTAAACTTTAAAGGAAAGAAATAGCTCCATAGATATAATCCAGAACTACACACTGCCATCTTTGCTGCTATGAGTAATTATTTCAGTACCTATCAAGTATTGTACATGTCACTATTAATTGAAGTAGCTGATTCTTGCCATCTTAAACCTAACCTCCGTAATTTACAGTTACATCAGACAGGATTTCACCTAACACCTAATTCTCACATCACTGAAACATATTGAACACTGGGTAGGAATTCCCTATTGAGGAGCAACTCACCCAGAAATAGCCTTATGGTGAAGCAAAACTTGAGCATTGGGAGCAGCATCTTACCCTAATCTACCATCCACACAGCGTCTCTGTAGCCATGGGGAATTCTGTAACCCTGTTGTGACCATTATGACCATGTAGAGGTCAGAGGAACAGCCACAGCATCTTGTTCCATGTGAAACAAAGGGCAGAAACAGATGTAGCTTATAATTATCTGCAAGGGACTGTTTGGAACAAACCAAACAAAAAGCCTGACCATAGCCTGATGGTTGTTTTGAACAGATTTCTTTTCTTTTGAAAGAAAACACTGCAGAACAATTTTTTGTCCTCTTCAGTCAGGACAGTACTCCACCAGGTAGGTTTAAAAATGGAATTCCACTATAGGCCTTGAATATGTTGTGATGTATTTCTGCAAGGAGAATAAAAATAATTCTACTTTTTTAAAGAAATATACCTTGAATTATGCCCACTGCTCAGTATATCTATGTGTGTATACCGTATTACAAGCACACTCACACTTCAAAAGTATCTTAGTGACCTGTGTATATTTTCGAGGTAGTTTTCTTTTGTCATTTTTTGTTTTGCTTATAATTTTCCCTATCTGTGTATGTCCATATTCAGATACCATTGAACCACCAGGTGTCCAAACTTTAGTGACTCCCTTACTATTTGAGAAAAATACCATTTTTCATATAATCCTACTATACCTCATCCTATTTTCAGCTTGGTTTCCTAAGGCAATCAGGTTACTGTACTTGTGCATATGTTTATATGTATGCATAACTTGACTCAGTCTCCTCCCAGCAACCTTCGATCCTGCTGGCCTGCCAGTCCAATGTAACAAACATATGGCAGCTTCAGATATATTCAGTTCCTCCAGCATGGAAAATAGGCCAGCAGATAGTGAGAAGAAAACACCCATCAGCTCCCCCACTGAGAAGGCTACAGCATGGTTGCCCTAGATGGGTGCAAAGAGTGAAATGTCCTGAGCTCTAGTCCTGGGAAAACAGGGAGTTTTTCTATCTAACGAGATAGCAGATAACACACTGCAAGACAAAACTATAGTAAACCAGACTCCACCACCTCCACAGCTCTCGGATGACTTGGGCACCCCCTAGATATGGGTTAAGTTTTAGGTTGCCTCTTGAGACGTGGCCACTGCCACATTCCTCATTCAGGAGACCCCAACTCAACTTTTACATCACTGAAGTATCTACCGAACATTCAAGAAATGTTCCCTGTACCCCTGAAGATGTTTACAGATCATGGTTTATAGATTAATCTCTGATGGTACATGCTGTTTTCTTTCCTCTTTATTTAAGGTGCTCAGTAATTTGCAACCTATGCAATGACTGACAATTACAGCACGTTTCAAGCTATGGCTGTGAATTCAGAGGTAGAGGAGGAGGGAGGAGAGCTCCTTGACCCAGTCTGCCTTAGGTGATGATGGCTATCAATAGTTTAGTTCTACAAATAGCTCACCTGGGGGGCTCAACTCTTTCTGCAGTCCAGGGAATTGACTGCATTATCAAGGCTACAGAGACTCTGCGTACCAGTCAGTGAAACATCATTTTTCTAATTCTCTAATCAGCTTGCAACAGCACACCTTCTTTTGTGCTGTTGGGCTGCTCCACCTGTGGTCAGAGGCCACATTGTCTGTTCAGCAGCAGAACTGATCCATCAGCAGGCAGACAAAGCTGGGAAAAGAGAATTCAAGTCCTGCCAACTCACCAAGCAGCATTACTTCCTCATACCCAATTGGCTGCAAATTGCTGTCTTTCTAAAATGATGATTAGTGTTGGATCAGCAAATGTAGCCTTCCATACGGCTTGTTTTCTTCATGGGAATGTCTCGCTCCTATAATAGCAGTGCCTTCATAAAGCCAGTAGGAAGTGTTCTGGGCTTTGTAAATCATAAGATATCTCAAATGGGAGAGGCCCCATAAGGATCATTCAGCCCAATTCCCTGCTCCTCATAGGACTACCTAACACTGAAATATACGACAGCATCATCCAGACACTATTTGAACTGTCAGTCTTGGTGCCATAACCACTTCGCTCCAGCACCCAACCATCTTCTCAGTGAAGAAGCTTTTCCTAATGGTCAGTCTGAATTTCCCCTGATGCAGCTTCCTTCCATCTCCTCATGTGCTCTCACTGGTCACCAGAGGGAGAAGGTCAGCACCTCCCTCCCCTTTGTCCCCTTGGGAATGTCATAGACTCCAATGAGGTCTCTGCTCCGCCTTCTCTAATCTGAACAAGCCCAGTGACAGCTGCTCACTTAACCTTGGTAACACCTCCAACTTTGGTGAGCCATCATCTTCATCAGTGTTTGCTTTGACTTCCAGAGGCTTGTACCTATTGTATGTGGGATGAGTGGAGACTAAATATTGTTTTATGACAAGTATAACTTGTGTTTTTTTTGAACAAGTGACATGAAAATTAGATAACCAACCAGCACACAAAATAATGCCTTAGCCAAATTTTGAATGAGTATTTCTGCCAAAGCCTCTGACCATGTCAGGGATCAGCAAGAGGAAGGTTGCTTCACAATAGAGGATAAGCCAAAGCCCAAGCCTGATCCCAGTGCAAGAAATGCCATTACCACCTAGGGTGCCACCCCACAGGGCAGGATAAATATGATTAAGTAATAATCCCTTACAGGGCAAGCTAAAGGATCAGGTCCAGAGGACATTTCAGAGTCCAGTCACAAAGGAGCAGGAGGCAGAGCTAGTGGTCCAACCAGGTGAAGAGTCAGAGATAGCTCTGAGTGCAAGCACACCCACAACATAGGTCAGACAAGAACCAAAGGCTCAGAACTGTGCCTGAACTGATCTTCTGGGTCCACTGGCAGAGGGTGTGGGAGAGGCCCAGGTGAGTCTCATCTGGGCTAATTAAGGTCTAGTAGTGCCCTAAGGGCAGAAGGAAGAACTTAATATTTTACCCATTGTCAGGTATCAGAAAAACAACTTTAGCTGTTCACGCAGCGTCTTCTCTGTGTCTGTCTGTCTGTTCATCCAGGCCGTCAAAAGAAGGTTCCACAAAACCTTCTCTCATCCAAGACTGACAGGACATGATAGAGTAATCACAATGTGCACCTGCACCCAGGAAAAGCCACTACCAACACAATGGGTGGAGCCACAGACAATGACACCTGGGAAAGAATGATTCACAGGTGATGGATCATTGCCCAGCACTGGGAACCATCTGCAGGACAAGGCTGTGGCTGATAAATGAAATGCTTTTTGGTTTCTAGGTCAGCAAAGCAGGTTTATTGCAAAGAGTACCTGCTAATTGATCAGCTCTTCAGCTTGAAGATGAGCCAGCCTGCAAACCCAGGCTTTCTTGCAGTAGAAAGAAGTGTGTAAATGTGAGGCATGGAAGAATTGGGGGAAGAATGCATGGACATTTTAGTGTCAGGACCTGTCCAGAGCTCATGCCCACCCCAAAGAGACAGATAATAGTCCCAGGAACTGCGAAACACACAGAACCAGCTAATTCCATGACAGCACAATCAGAGTGAAGTAACCAGCAAAGAAATAAACCAAATTTGATTGCAGTATTACCTCCTAAACTATGGGTGCCCAGCTACAACACACCCATTATTTGTGGTTATCCAATCTCCAAAGTCAATAGGAGGGCAAGAAAATGCTCATGAAAATGAATTTGCATATTGTACTTTGATACCATATCACAGAATTACACAATCACAGAATCACTAGGTTGGAAGCGACCTTCAAGATCATTGAGTCTGACCCATGCCCCAACACCACCTCAACTAAACCATGACAGTGAGTGCCATATCCAGTCTTTCTTTAAACACATCCAGGGATTGTGACTCCATCATCCCCCCGGGCAGACAATTCCAGTACTTTATCACCCTTTCTGTAAAAAACTTTTTCCTCATATCCAGCCTGAATTTCCTCCTTTTCTCCAGGCTAAATACCCCCAGCTCCCCCAGCCGTTCCTCACAGGGCTTGTGCTCCGAGCCCCTCACCAGCCTCGTTACCTCCTCTGGACACGTTCAAGCATCTCAACATCCTTCCTAAACTGAGGGGCCCAGAACTGGGCACAGCACTCAAGGCATGGCCTCACCAGTGCCCAGTACAGGCGAAGAATGACCTCCCTGCTCCTGCTGGCCACACTATTCCTGATCCAGGCCAGGATGCCATTGGCCTTCTTGGCTACCTGAGCACACTGCTGGCTCATGTTCAGCTGCTGTCACCAGTGCCCCCAGGT